>QANY01009007.1:215529-353700 GCA_003255025.1 Datisca glomerata
CATTTTCCTTTCCTTCCCTCATTAGTCATTGCTAATCAAATAGCAAAGGGAATGATCATGGATGATAATTAGTCCAAACAAGTGTCATAAAATGATGAACATAATATTAAAAAAAAACCTTGTAGGAAAATTGAAAGTTTCACAACTTAAATATTTGCATAATCTTGTTTAGAGGTTCTACTCTCTATTTTATGCATTTTTATGTGTGAGAAAATTATCTTAGGGGATCTTTGCATCAAATGTACACTTTCAACCCATTAAAAGGGTTGATTCACATTTGGTTAATTTTTCCACCCCTCAAGACTTCATCATCATCCTCATTAATTAAGTTGATGACAAAGACAATCTCAATATCCAATTTGTAAAAACAAACATCAAAGCATAAGATTAAAATGTTAAGATTTAAATGAGGAATGAACAATCAACTTATGTATATAAAAAAAGAATATAAAAGATATCAACTACATTCATATGAAGAAAAGAGATGAATAAAATATACTATGAACAAATGTACTAAACAAATAAGCTACCTTGAGGAGAAGAAATGGAAAGAAGATGAAGATAATAGAAGTATGAAACTTCTTCCTCTCTCTAAAATCACCTCTCTTTCCAACCCCTCTCTTTCTCACTCTAAAAAATGACTTCCCCTTTTTTTTTACTCTCCTCCAAGACCCCCCCTCAAGTGAAGACCTCATTCCTATTTATAGGCAAAATTAGGGTTTGCCTTTTTTTTACTTTTAGTCTTTTTTTTAAGTTTTATTTTTTAGTCCTCTTTTTTCAATTTTTACTTTTTAGTCTTCTTTTTTCAATTTTTACTTTTTAGTCTTCATTTTTCAATTTTTACTTTTTAGTCTTTGGACCACTTTTCTTATTTTAGTATTGAATTAGCTTTCAAATTATACACATAGTCTTGGATTATTAAAAGAGTCAAAATATAAAACATGTATATTTCATGTATTAGGCCGGATAAAATACGGTATCTACAGTACTTATGGCAAGAAATATTTTTCCTATCCTGCTTGAAAAAGTACTTCCCAAGTTTTAGAAAAAATAATATGTTGAAAAACAAATATAAAATGGTGTGAGTAAAAGAGCTTTTTGAAGAGAATCAATCTATTTCACGAAAAAAAAGATAAGCAATCTCAAAAGTATAAATATTGCGACCACAACTCTATTTTTCATTTAAAAAACTTGTTAAATGAATTTGTGAGTTAGTTTATGTTAGCATAAAGAGAGACTCAATCATCACCGGTGTTGGCTACTCTCTAAACAGTTTATATCAGTAATCGTTGAGAGCTAACCAACTCTTAATTGTTAAGAGCTAACCAACTCTTAATTGTTAAGAGCTAACTAACGTAATTAGTTACTCTAAGTGAATAATAATGTAATGGTATTTCTTACCATGAACCTAAATATTATCTAAGTAATATAAATACAATGCAACTCGGGTATCTTAATAATATGCTGAGATCATTTTCTACCAAACAATGTTTTTGTTATCATCTTCTTCCTTTCTTCTCTTCTTTCTTACAAACTCAGTAGTTCAGTAACTCTTTCATGGTATCAGAGCTACTTGTGACTACGTCTAATGGCAGCATCAAACTCAAATGATTCAACGAGCTCATCTGTGAGCAATGTGTTCAGCAACACTTTGAATAGCTCACTGTGTGTCAAACTTGACAGACGTAACTATGTAATTTGGAAATCACAGGTAATGCCCGCAATGATCGGGCATGGGCTTGAAGATATTGTTCTTGGAGCAACACCAAAGCCATAGAAGAAGAAAGCTGATGGCAATATTAATCCAGAGTACACAACCTGGATTAGAAAAGACCAACTTTTCTTGAGTTGGTTGAGGTCCTCCATAACAGATGGAGTCCTAGGTACAATGGCACAGTATCAATCCCCTGCAGAAGTATAGAGTTCACTCGAGAAGAGCTTTTCTTGACAATCAAAGGCCAAGTTGATGTAGTTAAAGAATTCACTGCAAAATCACCCAAAAGGTAATCTGACAATTTGTGAATATTGTGAGAAATTAGAAGAATTGCCAACTCTTTTGAAGTAGCTGGAAAACCTATTAATGATGAAGACATGATGATGTATATAATGAATGGCCTTGGGCCAGAGTTTGATCCTATAATTTTCAATATTACCTCTAGGTCAGATGGAAACATAAAATTCTTTAATGGAGGGCAAATTTCTTTCAACAAGAACTCATAAAGGTGTCAACAAAACTCAGGATACTCACCATCTCATCAATACAAAGGTGGTTTCAAGGTAGAAGAGGTGATAAAAAATGGCAGAGGTGGCATAGTTATTTGCCAAGTTTGTAGTAAACCAAGGCATACAGTAAATGTATGTTACTTCAGATATGAGAGAATCAATCATAATTAGTCTCAAAGCCAAATTCTTGGTGTGAACAAGGAAACTCCAGCAGTCCATCTACTTTCCTGGTCAATTAACATAAATTTCCCAACATCCTTTAGCCTATATTGCTTCAATATCACCCTATTGCTTCACCTGATACTATCAGTGATCAAACTTCGTATGCAGATAATGTTGCTACCAATCATATCACAACTGATCTTAACAATCTAAGTTTGGCACATGACTATTGTGGTGGAGAAGCTTGCTGAAGGGAATGGTAATTGTCTCACTATATCCCATATTGGCTCTGGATTTCTTCCTTCAAAACCCTTTCCCTCAAAACTTAAATCTATACTAAGAGTGACATATATTAAAAAGAACCTAGTTAGCATATCTAAACTGACAAATGATAATAATGTGTTTATTGAATTCTATTCTAACTGTTGTTTTGTAAAGGACAAAGCCTCGGGAGCACTACTTTTGCGAGGGATTCTCCAAGATGGCTTCTATCTTCTAACACATCCAAGTGTTAAAAATCCTATTGCTCTAAACTGCCGTGTGGAAACTATTTTGCCTATTCCTGTTTTAGAAACTAAAAATTGTAATATCATGTTTCATTATGTTGATTACAACAACTTCTCATCCTTAGGTAGAATTAGCACTTGTTCTTTTACTTTTAATCACACTTGTAAGACAAATTCTAGCAAAACCAATGTCAATAACAGATATGATGTTTCTTGCATATTTGTTCCTAGCATTACCGATACTGATAAATCCTACATTTCTAAGCCTGAATGTAATTCTACTGAATGCAAATTGAATAATATAAATGAATCAAATAAATAGCACCAAAGGCTAGGGTACCATGCACATAACATACTCACCAAAGCTATTAAATCAGGACAAATCAAACCTTTAAGCCTCATAGCTGATTTTTGCATTGCTTGTCAAAAAGACAAAAATCACACTCAATCATACCCCAAATCTGTGACTAATACTAGTGAACCCTTGAATTAATTATACGGATTTTTTAGGGCCTTCACCTACCCTATCCAAAGAAGGATATATATATATATATATGTTTCTTAGATGATCATACCAGATTCTCTTGGGTCTTTCTTCTGAAATTTAAGTCTGAAGTCCTACATGCCTTTACTGTTTTCAAAACTCTTGTTGAGAAATAATTTGATAAACCCAACAAGATCTTACAATCTGATTAGGGAGGTGAATATAGGTCTTTTAACTCTTTTCTACAAAATATGGGATTCATTTTAGGCATCCTTGCCCCCATTCACACCAGTAGAATGGAGAGGTAGAGAGAAAACATAGACATCTGGTTGAAATAGGTTTAACTCTTCTTGCTCAGGCTGCTATGCCACTTAACTTCTAGTGGGAAGCCATTTCAACTGCTACCTTCATAATAAATAGATTACCAACACCTGTCTTGAACAATATTTCACCATATCAGAAACTGTATCATAAAGTACCTGATTATAAGGCTTTTAAGACTTTTGGATGTGCATAAAATTCATACAAAGTAGATTTTCGTTTAGACTTATGCCTCTTTATTGCCTATTCTTTTGAGCATAAAAGTTACAAGTGTTTGCATCCTTCTGACAGAATTTATATAGCTAGAAATGTCAATTTCAATGAATCATGTTTTCCCTGAACATGCCTATTTAGAAACAAGTAATGCTTTGAGAGGATGCTCCCCTTATAAGAAATAATACTTAGGATCTAGTACCGTACTCACATGAATTGACTCTAGTAGGGAACAAATGAGTCTATAAGCTCAAACTAAATCCAAATGGCAGTATCATGAGACACAAAGCCAAACTTATTGCAAAAGGGTTTCATCAAACCCCAAGGATTGATTCCATTAAGACTTCCAGTCTAGTTATTAAACCTACAATAGTAAGGGTGATGCTTCATCTTGGTGTTTCTTTTGGATGGGAGGTCAAGCAATTAGATGTGCATAATAAAATACTCAATGGGTTCTTAATGGAGACAATTTTCATGGCCCAACTAGTGGGATTTATTGATCCACTTAAACCAACTCATGTGTGCAGACTTAAAAAGGCTCTATATGACTTTAAATTGGCACCAAGGGCCTGATATGATAGACTTAGAGGGGCTCTCTTACAATGGGGATTTAGGAATGTCAAGTCAAACACATTTCTCTTCATATATCAGTATTGCCAGCAGGTTATATATCTACTAGTCTATATAGATGATATCCTAATCACATGTAATAGTTCCAGGCTAATTCATAAAGTGACTTCTGATATGAACAAGCTATTTACCTTGAAAGACTTAGGTCCGATACATTTCTTTCTAGGAGAGATCCCCAAAGATAAAACTGGTATCTATCTCACCCAAACAAAAAATATTACTGATTTGCTTAAGAAAACAAAGATGGAGGGGGCAAACCTGCTCCCTCGTCTGCAAGTACTTCTGTTCATATATCCTTGTCTCAAGGGGAACCTATGAAGTATGTCATTCTCTACAGAAGTACTATTAGAGCTCTGAAATATATGTCACTTATAAGGCCAAATATTTATTTCATTATAAATAAACTTAGCCAGTTTATTCATGCTCCAACAGAAACACACTGAATTGTATGTAATAGATTGTTAAGATACATGAAAGGTACTATCTATGAAAGGCTTAGTAATCAAACCATCCTCAACACTAGGCATCCAAGCCCTTTCAGATGCTCATTGGGCAGAAAATGTTCAAGATAGAAGATCCACATGTGCTTATCTGATATACTTAGGCAACAATATGGTCTCTTGGTCATCCAAGATGCAACATATAGTATCAAGGTCCAACACTAAAGCTGAATACAGGACTTTGGCTAATGCAACCTCAGAAATCCAGTGGTTCAGAAACCTTATGCTAAAATGATCTTTACACATGTTTCAACCACCTATGATGTGGTGTGATTAATATTAGTGCATTAGCTCAAGCCTTCAACCCGACTCTTCACAATAGAACTAAACACATAGAGTTTGATGTTCACTTCATTCATGAGAAGGTACAATACAAACAATTGGATATCAGGTATATTCCCTCTGTTGAACAACTAGCCAAAGTTACCAAAGTTCTCTCTACACCAAGGTTCACTTAATTAAAAGGAAAACTGTAAGTGAAGAACTCTCCTTTCAGTTTGAGGGGGGATGTTAGCATAAAGAGAGACTCGAGCATCACCTAGTGTTGGCTACTATCCAAACACTTTATATCAACAACTATTAAGAACTAGACAACTCTTAACTAATTGTAATTAGTTAATCTAAGGAACTATAGTGTAATGGTGTTTCTTACCATGGACCTGAATACTATCTAAGTAATATAAATACAATGCAGCTCGGGTATCTTAGTAATATGCTGAGATCAATTTCTGCCAAACAAGTTTTCAATTATCATCTTCTTCTTCCTTTCTTGATTATCTTCTTTCTTACAAACTCAGTAGTTCAGTAACTCTTTCAGTTTCTAGTTAGGTCTCACATATTTAAATCGAAAAAAAAATTGAGCAGGAAAATGAATATCAATTTATTTTCACATATTGGTTTAATTGATTTTTATATAAATTACAATCCATGCATTCATTTAAAGAAAATGTGATGGGAATATGTTGTAGTGTTTCATGTTATTATTCATTTGCTTCATGTTTATGAGAAAACTAAATTATTCATCAAGAAAATATGGAGATTGATTTAGATAGGAAAAATGACATCACAAAAAATAAAATCAAACATATATAAATATCCCTATATATAGAACCATGCATTAGAATTCATTGACGATAAGGAGAAAAACAAGAGTTGTTCAAGGTCTACTCATGCTAATAAAAATCTTCTATAACCCAAAAAATTTAAGATTTGAAAGTAAGACTAAAATATATAAGAGATGTTCAAGGTCTAGTCATCCTAACAAATCTAGATCTTAGGGTTTGTTTTGTATGTGAAAGCTTGAATGACTATGCCAATTGAATTGGTGACAGTTAAATTGATGACAAAATAATTGAAATGTTTGATTATGCATGATAACTTATAGAATAATTGATGGCAATTTAGGATTATTATGTTTAGAGGTAATTCAATTGTTATCTCAAGATTGTTTTGCCTTCTTATCCTGGATTACTTTCCTTTTTAGAGGCAATTCAATTCTCCCTAAGGATATAAATTAAGATTACATGCAAGTTAGAATTGTTGTCAAATTTAAGAATTACGCCAAACAAATGTGGTGATTCAAATATAAGAGGATTACAAAGGATTGTAATCCTAGATAGCGTGCTCCAAACAGGCCATTGGTGAAATTAAAAGAACTAGCATATATCTTAATCAAGTTGGAACTCCGTTAGCGCAACATAAAGCATTATTAGAAGAAAACAACTGTTAAAATATATACCTCAAATTCCTTGGAGATTTGTTTCTAACTTGGAGTTAATTATTAAGAAAAATATTATGTGATAGTGCGCCTTGAATATATTTTGAATAGGAATGAGATTGGAGTTTTGAATGGTTATAAATATAAGGCAGTAGTAATGAGTTTGGTGACTCAACTCCGACAGGCAGTGAAGCGTGTGCCTCTACCTTAAATGAAGCATTTTGTAGTGAGTAGACTCTGCCCTAAGAGATAGAGGACAACATTAAGATATGAGAGGGGACTCTATCTCAGGAGGGGTACGCCATGATATTGAGAGGTTAGTTAGAGGACTTAGCCCATGCTGAAGACGATCAATAAGTGGTGACTTTTGTCTAAGCTAGTTATGATTGTCAAATATGGTGGAGACGTTGACCATGCGTGGAATCAATGGCATTGAGGTATGTATTATAGTTTGTGTGTGTTGAGTTCAGAACTAGGTGCAATGAGATTTGAGCTAGTTGATCACGATGTAATGATGATGATAATGAGATAGTCGTAAATGTAAGTAAATTGACCGAACCAAATTAAAATATTATTTTTTGACGCTTTTGTTACAACAACTATGAAAAGGAAAATAAAAGAAAGAAGTTGACAGGTGAAGGAGATCCTTCAAACCTTGCTCTCTTGCAAAAAATTAGTATATAGAGTGAACGAAGAAAGAAAAATAAATAATTATGAAATAGTTTAATTAAATTAGGTTAGGGTTAAAAAAATTAGGTTAGGGTTAAAAAAATTAGGTTAGGGTTTGCACTACTGTAAAATGGTTCTTTTCTTCTAGTCGAGGTTAGGTAAACTATCCACCATTACATTTTTTCACATATCATGGTTCTTTTTTTCTAGTCGAGGTTAGGGTTTGCACTACTGCAAAGTGGGTTTTTCTTGTGTTTCTTAAGATGAAGCCATTGTAAAATTTAAAATTTATCACGACACCATTTTTCATGATGGTGCAATGACCATCATAAGTTAACTTTTTGTGACGGTGATCCACTGTCGTGAAAAACTATTTTTCTAATAGTATTATGGGTTATTAATGTAAATATATTTTGTAGTATTAGAAAATGGGTTATTAATATAAATATATAAGTTCACCTTAACCCAACAGTTTAAACTTTTGAAGAATTAATAATTTAACATGGTATCAAAGTTCAAACTCTTGAATCAATAATTTTTTTCCTCAAAGTTAAATTTTCACCTGTTAGGATTATTAAAAAAATCAGGCCTAAATGTGAGGGGGAGTGTTGACAATTAATTCAAATATATATTTGTTTTCCTTAACCTAATTATTTAAACGTCTAGAATAATTGACAATTCAACAATACAAATCTATAGTGATTCTAGGTTAACAAGATTTTAAACAAAACAAGCATACTACTATATATCTAAAAGTGGAGATTCTGGAAAAGTTTTCTTTTGACAACTTTATCTCTATACGTTATTAGAATCACTAAATTGTCCTTCACTATGGTAACTATAGTAATTAAGTTGCTGATAATAATTAATATACTATTTTACATTTTCCAAGTAAACTTATATTTATAACAGTAGTTGTGATAGTAATGTAATATTTACACATATTACTTTCTATACATAAATTTTTAATATAATCTTAGATGCATGTAAATATCTTTTAAATGAAATTAGCTGTAGAAAATAGTTATATTTGAATGAGATTGACTATTAACATAATATTTGATAACATTTATTTGTTTAATACTTTTTTTACAATTTGTATTTATACTACTGATTTTTGTTGATGTCTTTTGAATTTGTATTTATACTACTTATTCATTAAGGCTTTCCTGTTCAGGGGCAAAGCATATGTGTTTTGAATCTAGCTTATAAAGTGTTGTTTCACACTTATACACATGTTGTAACTGTCATTATTTTTCCATTTTGTTTCATTTCTTTATGAAGACATGTTATCAACGTACAAGTGACACAAATTTAGCTATAACTTGTTGTTAAGATTTATTTATTTTTTATTTAGTTCAGACATTTGTGCTCAACTTTTGACTATGACTTGATTTTACCAAGTGTTCGTCACATGGCAAGATGTTGCTCACCTACCAACAATCTCTCTCCCAGCACCTGCCTTCCTTGGGAGTCAAATCCCCTGACCATCGAGTTTTGATACCAATTGTAAGATGAAGTATTTATTGTTGAACTAAAAGCTATAGTTTGTAGTTAAGAGTCAAATTTATTTTTGATCTTATGTAGTTCAAATAGCTATGCTTAAATTTCGAGTATGACTTGATCACATCAGACCTCCGCTACATAGCAGGATGCTAGTCCACCTGTCAACAGTCTCAGTTTATCAATATTGTGTTAAAATAGATATAAAGAGATAAGTTAGAAAACCCCATGTATTCTTTGAAAGAGTGAATTAATTTGAGTCAATAAACTTCCCTTTGTGAATTTGCTTGCAAAGAAAATATAAGCCACACATATATCCTACGTTCATGCGTGTCATGTATATGAACATGTCGTGTGTGTCGTCTAATGTGTGTGTTTATTTGTATATGCATATTGCGTATATAGAGAGAATGGTAAAGGGATCAAGAGAGCTGAGAGAGGGGTGATCATGTTATGCTTAGGGAAACAAATACAGCTAGGCAGGCATGTGAGGTGGTGATGGTGGATGAAGGGAGAGAGAGAGCATGTGGTGATAAGATGGGAAAGTGTGGAGGATGTCCGTGGGTGAATAAGGTTAAAAAATATCCTTTTTGATGAGGCTGTCTTGTTTTGTTTGTTATTTTGTTGGATCCGTGACTTTTTTTTCCTCAGTCTGATGTTATTGGTCCCTCCTCTCTTTCAACTCTCTTTCTTCTTCTCTGTATATACACAAGATGAGTTGAAATTCTATAGGTACTTGCAAAGTCCTTAGTTTGAGTTATACGCCACACTCAATTCTCTTAGAATTATAACCTAGAGAAAAATAATCACCAGAAGTATTGTTACTAATTTATATTACTAGCTAAATACTTGTGCTATGCACGTGATTATATAAATTTATAAAATAACGATACATAAACTAAGAAATATATGAGCAGATTATAGTTTATGGAATAACTATTAGCTTATTATAATAAGCTACTGAATTAAGATATATGTTTAAATAAAAGAAATAAGGTTATAAGACACTCATTATTTTAAGCAAAGCTTGAACAATCCAATTGATATATTTTGTCATTTTCACCTAGTAAACGAAGATCATCCTTGAGATCTGAAAAAGGTTAAAAATTAGAATAGAGTCAATTACACAACTTGGATAAAATAACAAAATTCTATGTTTAAATTGTCAAGGAAATTTTTTATCAGCGATTAACGCATATCATAAACTCAATAGAATCAGTTATGCATATTGTAATCAAGAGATCAAAGTGGTCAATATTAAAGTGAACCTGTCGAGAGGAAAAACTTGGATATGCAAGTATTCATTTCCAGCCTGAGGCGTCCAAGAAGCAATAACTAAGCAATTTTAGAACTATTGAAGAAATAGTAGCTCATAAATATTAGAGAAGAATGAGAGCATTGCAACACAAAAGCTCACTTAGATGTAGGGGTGTTCAAAACTCGTCCAGACCGTTTAGTCCGAACCAAAATTGATCGGTCTGGATGGTATTTTTATTATTAATGGTCGGTTTGGTCCTCCTTTTAGAGAGGACCGAAATTTCAGACCCGTCTAAAATTTTCGTTAGTTCTGGACCAATCCGACCAGTTCGACCGTATAGTGTATATATATATATATGTGTACTTTTTTTAGGGTTTTAGGTTATTTCTCTTCTCTCCAGCCAGTGCCTCTCGCGTCTCGCCTCCATTCGGTGCCTCTCGCGTCTCGCCTCCAGCCAGCCCCTCTCACCTCTCCCCTCCCTCAGCTCAGTCCCTCTTCACACTCTCTCTCTCCCTCAGCTCAGCCCCTCTCACGTCTCACGACTCTGCCTCCCACCTCTCCCGTCCCTCAGCTCAGTCCCTCTTCACTCTCTCTCTCCCTCAGCTTAGCCCCTCTCACGACTCTGCCTCTCACCTCTCCCCTCCCTTAACTCAATCCCTCTTCACTCTCTCCGTCAGCTCAGTCCCTCTCACGTCTCATGACTCTGCCTCTCACTCAGACCCTCGGACCCTCTCCCTCTCTCTTAGCTCAGACATTTATTGCATAACAATTATTTAGTCCATTAAGTCCGACCGTTGAATTTCGGTATGGTCAGTCCGGATTTTTTTTCAGATTTTTGGTCTGTTTGGTCCTCCATATAAGAAGACCGTGATTTTCGGTCTGGTCTTATTTTCCTCCAAATGTCCGATTAGACCGACCGTTGAAACACCCCTACTTAGATGTACATGAGTGAGAGATATATGATATAGGGATATGGTCGAAATTTAAAGTTAATAAAATGAGAAAAATAAATTATGTAATATGAACTAAATATAAAATAAAACATGTCCTATAATATTATGGATTCAATGTACTAAATTGATTTAATCATGAAGACTGTTCATACAACTATTTTAATGTACTAGATTAAGAGAACGTACGTGAAAGGCTTAATAAGTAACAATGAAAATTATAATTTTAAATCGATATATGAAAAAACAAAACAAAAAATAAGAAATAAAGAAAACATTATAAAAAAATTAACTTATTGACAAACAACGAAAGTCAATTTACACTTACGTAAAGAGTGAGAAACAGTGAGTTACTGTATGATTCTTTAGTTAATATTTGTAAATCAAAGCTGTCTTGAAATTATATTATGAATATAATAACAATTATGTTTGGATAAATTGGTCGAAAAATATTTTTCAAGTATAAATTTATCAAAGTAAATCTAAATCTTATTTTGCCAAATAGATAACTTGATAAATTTTATTCAAAGATGAATAATTTACTAGTCTCATTTCTTAATTTTAAAATATATAAGGACAATATAATTATTAACATAAGTTAAATTGTACATTATATATAAATAATACCTAAAATAGTACAATACTATCTGATTAATATTATAGATATACATTATTAAAACATTAAATACCTACAAGAAAAGTTCAAAAGATACTACTAATTATTGCACTAATAACTTAATTGTTATAGTGAAAGGACGAATTACCGATTCTCATAATGCATAAAGACTAGTTGTCTAAAGAAAATTTTCCCAGAATGTTCACTTTCATATACAATATGATATGATATTTATATAACACAAGTCTTGTAGCACGTGCATCATATGTATTATGATATTTTAGTATATATGATATCTTATTGTGTTAAGTGGTTCAAAACTATTCATAATAGAATGAAACATTAAAAAGTGATACGTTAACAAAATTCAACCCATTATTTATTTGCATTCAAGTACATATGAGAATAATATTCTTTTGCAAATATAGCAAAAAAGAAATACGTACAGAAACAAAGAAATAAAAACTCAAATTAAAAGTTCGTTTTTCTAAAATAATACACATGAAACTAAAAAGTCTTGTACTAATAATTAAGCATTGATTATTTGAGATTAATAATATGATAATAAGGATAATTAAATATTCTTATTAAACTTTTTCAAGTAAACTGATTCAATGTTTATATAAATATACGTGTCAATCAATCATATGTAATCATATCAAAATGATAAATGATAATATATTGAGGGTCTCACCTTCAATATATATTGCATGTCCTGACTCTGTATGTGATCAAGCTTGTTATGAAGATAATATTACCACAAACCATCTAACTTCTAATCTAAGAAATCTAAGTCTTGTTCACGAAAACAACGGACTAGAAAATTGGCAATCTGTAATGGTAAGTGTTTGACTATATCACAAATAAGTTCAACCTTCTTACTTTCAAAATTGTTAACTTGATACCTTATTGAGAATAAGACATTAAGAAAAATCTCGTTATCATTTTCATGCCATTTTTGTGTTGAATTTCATGCTGATTTTTGCATTGTAAATGACAAAGCCTCAAAGAGTGTTACTTATGCAATGGACTCTCAAAGATGGACATTATCTTCTCAGTTATCTAGATGCCAAAGGACCTTCACCCAACTATGTTCAAAATGTAACTCCTTGTATAAAAAATACAAACAGTTTTGTTTCCAAGAATAAATCTAATACTAGGTTAGTCAATTGTTTTGATCATGTGTAAATTTTGATAATAACAAAGACTGTAACTCTACTGTCGAGAAGTTTAATCCGATAAAAGACTTTCTTCTTCTTTTTCCTATACAAACCTAAAGGATGTAAACACTTGTATCCTTTATGATTTGGAGATTTAGAATTACTGTTGAAAGTTCCTATTAATAAGAAATGCACAACCAAAGGTCTTCAAAGTATTATATTTGGGTATTATATATGGCTTGAGATTAGGAATGCACATCCTACCGTTTGGGTTATTTTTCATTTTTAACCCTTTACTTTAAAAAGTAGTAGATAAGATCATACAGTTAAATTGTTGTTCCACGTTTATCCTTCCATAGTTATTCCGTTACCATAAATTAACGGCTCGTCACAGAATGTCTAGTTGACAATACGTGATAAATAAAACGACATCACATCACTCTAATTCTTAATCTAATGGACACGTCAGCATTCATTCCTCCACGTCACTCACTTTTCCTAGATATCATAAACTACACATATATTATTTTATTTTGTTAAAAAGTATAAAATTTTATTCATTTTACAGATAGTATAAATTCGGGTAAATTATATTTATAGCTATTTTCAAGATTACATTAAAAATAATTAATATGTTATCAATGTTAGGATTTAATAGTTTGTAATCAGTTTATAGATAATAACTAGATTTGATTATAATAAAGTCTTTCAATAAAAATATGTATATGTTATCTTAGTTAATAATCAGTTAATAAATATTGTCCGATCCTAATAAGAATTTATAATAAATTGCATAAATATGTAATATGACAATTAAGTATTTACTCATAACTTATTGTTGGTGTTTAAATTTCAGCATTTTAAGTGAGCAATAATATTATATGGGCTTCTCCGACAATGTTAAACTTCATTTTTTTGTATTCTCGTAACCATCTTTTCCGCCATTTTCCATAGTATCTCTTTTGAAAATTTTGAATTAGTTTCAACGTAGAATAACTTTTGATACTTGTCTTGATTTTTGCTTTTTTAATTTTTTTTCTCCAGATTGTATTAGTTATAAATTTTAAAATTCAATAACTTTTTGTCTGTTTAAAAAATCATAATTATTACCTTTTCTGTCATTAAATCTATTAGATATTACATAAATTTAAAATTCCTTATTTACTTATTAATTAGTTCATTTTTATCATAATTTATATAATGTGTATTATTGTAAATGAACTTATATACTATGTTGACTATTTCCAAATTTGAATATTAAATACATTTTTTAAATGATATGTTTATCTCTAATCGGAAAGTTGACCTTTTTTAAGAGGGTACTATCTTATCGTCATAACCTGAGTAAACCGGATCAGATTTTTTCACTTCAAACCATGCCACGTACGCCGTTGTCATTCACCAAAATCCGCGGGGATGATGCCAGAGTTATTAATTAGATTTTGTCGTGTGCGGTGTCTCCTACGGTAGCATTTAATGGACTCTCAATCGTCCAGGGAAATCCAGTGGCTAAAAGTCCCTGTAGAGGAACTGATGGCTGTGAACGCAATTGTTCTCTTCAAAAGGATCTACAGAGGGTAACGATCCAGTGGCTGTAACTTGTCATCGACCATGTACTCGGATAAGCCACCGTTTCTTCTATTTATTTATTCATTTATATAGTTTATTAGCTGCATCGAATAATGAAGAATATGGTATGTATCATAATTCATAGCACATGGAGCTCATCAA
Source organism: Datisca glomerata (assembly GCA_003255025.1). Classification (NCBI taxonomy): domain Eukaryota; kingdom Viridiplantae; phylum Streptophyta; class Magnoliopsida; order Cucurbitales; family Datiscaceae; genus Datisca; species Datisca glomerata. Next base: position 230,173 of record QANY01009007.1, read on the forward strand.
GGGTGTAATTTTAAAAAACAAATCTTTTCATTTTGATCTGTTTACCTAATTTAATTTGATTCTATCCAATCATGTATGACAATATTATATGCATAGGCGTCAAAAAATGACCAAAAATTAAGGAAAATTATAAGTTATCGACCCAGTACTAATATTGGAAGGCGATTTACCGTTACTTCATTTATGTAGAATTCTTGCCCAGTGATCGTCATACAGAGACGATATCTAATCATCACCTCAAATTTATTGTAAATTTTGAATATTTATAACTCAGTTTTTTCAAGAAACATAAATTTTAAAACACATAGCAACTATTAACTCTCTTATTTAAAGTGCCCAAAGTAAGAAAATAAAATTTGAAACACTTTTTTTTCTCGAGAAAATAGAATATAAAATTTTAAACACTAGAAGAGAGAGGAAATGTGTTTTTAATAAGACGAAGCAAGTCAAGTTTCTTTTTCTCTAAAGTAAAAAAAAAATATGTCCAGTTTCAAGCCTAAAAAGTTGGGTTAAATTTTAAAAATGACTTTCTAAGTGATTTTTGTGTACTTTACACACATGTATATTGATAAATTTACACATTTATTAAGATTCTATATCCTCTGAAATATAAACCGTTATATATCCACTTAATGTAATTAGTTAAATTACACGTGCAGTACATGTGATATATATTTTTTTTTATTTTAATTATTTCTTATACATTATGTGTTCATATAAATAAAAAAATAACTTTGAATAAGATATATTTATTAGTAAATAAAATTTAAAAAACCTACAATTATAACTTTTATATTTTTTTTATAAGTCTTACTCATCTAAATATTTCTAATCAAGTTAGTTGTGTTAGAATAACACTCTCTATATATTTTTTAGTTAGATTCTTTTAATATATTATTTCTTTGATCTCTATCTGACAAATGAACAAAAAAAATATTTTATTCTTTAATTTGATTGTTTATTGAATTTTTTTAATATATATCTTAACGACATAAAAATAAAAAATAAAAAGTTTGTTCAAGAGATATATTATTTTGAGAAATAAGAAAAGAAGAAAATGCCATTAATGATGCACCATTAAGGGGTGAACAAAATGGTCTAAAATAATTCTCCTTCTCATCTCACTTTTAATATACTAGTAGAAAAACACGTACTTCACACGTGAAAAATAATTATAAAATCATTTTATAACTTTAATATGCAATAACATTTTATTTAAAAAATCATTAAGTTGGTGCGATGCCCACTATTTTAAGTTAATTTCTATAACTACTCACAATTTTAATGAATTATCATATAATTTCAGTTTGAAAAAATAATTATAAAATCAATAAATAAAAATTTATGTTCATTGATACTCGTAAATTGAAAAAAAAATATTGACAGTGTTAGGTATCATGAAACTAAATTTTAAAATTAAAAATCAGATAATGGATAAATAGAGCAATCAAAATATATAAATATATGGGTTGACACGTCAAGTATGATATATGGTAATAAAAAAAATTTGACCTTTTGAATACATACACCAAAAATGTGACAAATGTAGGCTCTAAAATTTCACAACTATTAACAAAAAATTTGTATATATTAGATACACACGAATTTAACATTAGAAAACTAATTTGATGAGTGAGGATGTGTCGAAAACACATTTCATTGCAATTACATTTGTTGTTCTTTAATATAACAACGAGAACCATGCCCCCGACTATTGTGTCTATGTTATTGAAACCACCAAAAATAATGTAAACTTCAACATGTCTTCTTTCTTTGTAGTTGTCTTCTTTCTTTGCACTTGTTCGTTCCTCATTTTTGCTCTTGCTCCACATGAAAAATATTAAACAATCTCACCCTGGCTTCTCAATTCAACTTACACAATCCCTATGCATGAACCAAGTTAGTTTTAATTAACATGGAAACTTGGATGGCATATCAATGAATGTACTCTATTTAATTTGTAAAATCAACAGAGTACCACTGAAATGATTAATTTCTGCAAAAAAACAAACATATTCCATATGTTTTAATTGGGCTAAATTTATTATAGTTGTTAGGTCCATATATAATTTTAAACTTTATACAAAACTAGCAACCATTTAGAAGTTTAATATAAAATTAGATAACTAATTTAATAATTATAAGAAATACTCAAGTTTTATGGACCCACTAACCAAGAATACATATATTCCTATTATACCCATTTACTATCATTTAATAAATTTAAAAAAAATAGAAACTCTCATAAGTCATAAAGAAATCAATTAAATATCTCATTTAATGCTATACTTTTTTGAAATTTTTCTTGAAATCTCTTCTCTCTCTCATTGTGTGTGTGTGTGTTATGAGTATTTTCCTGGGCTCCTATGGTGTGACGACGTGTGTCACGCCACATTGAGAAGCTTACGATGAAGGAAAGTTTCAAAGAAGAAGAACCGACTTCAACTGATCAGCCTAAAAAAAGCTCAGGTTGCACAGACCCTGTACAGCCCGAGCTCATGTAAGAGCAAGAATAGAACTTACGAAGAGAGCTCAGATAACCCCGAGCGCAGGGTCATCATTGTCCGCTGAAAGTATTATCCAACAAGTCCAATAGTCATGGAAGAATGTCAGGATAGCCTCCGTCCGGTCATTTAAAAAACATATCAACATTTAATGTCTGTCGCTTTATGTCAAGATCGTCTCTCTTTCATCCAATCAAGGACAGTCAGGACAGGTGTGCCAGTCGCCGCCCAAGTCTTGACAGCCTCTTGCACGAGAATGGTCATCCCCCATGACTTAAAACCCCGTTGGTAGAGTCACCATGTACTCGCAGGACCATGGAGGAAACTATCTAGGAAAGGGTGAGTCGACACCTTAACCTGGGGAAATTGCCACCCCTTGAAGAAACCGGGACCAAAGTGAAACTAGGCTTCAGACGGACAATCTCCTCCTTTGGAAGGTTCTGGTTTGGGTCATCCCAAGAAGGAGGAGGAGAGCGAGGCCGTTGAAGAACAAATGAATGTAGCGACCCCTAAAGGACTCTTTAGGGGCAATATGTGAGAAGGTGGGGAAGATGGAAGAAAGTATCGTTGGCCACCCTCTGTCCAACTCCTTGGTGTTCTTTTGGCTACCAACAATAGGCTCCCACGCAAACGAAAGCCACGAGACACGGAAAAACTGGCTAGGGATCAATCCCGGTTGAGATACAGATTCGCGCATCGACCCTCCGCAACAAGCATTTCCCAGCTCTCATGCCATGTATCATTATGTTGGCTTGCAATCCAAGTCAGAACTATGGGTGTTTCAACGGTTGGTCTGGTCGGACTTTTGGAGAAAAATAAGACCAGAATGAAAATCACGGTCCTCCTATATGGAAGACCGAACCGATCATAAATATGAAAAAAATCTGAACTGACCAGATCGAGATTCAACGGTAGGTTCAGACGGACTTAACGGATTAAATACCTGTTTTACAATAAATATATTATTTAACAATAAAGATAAATTTTGGCTAGGAGTTCCTCATATCAAGCTTCAAAGTACTAATATTCAACATTTAAAAATATCTAAAGTTCAAAGTATCGATATCTAATATTCAAACATATTCAAACTCCAAAATATAAACAATAATATCCAACATTCAAATATCCAAAAAAAGTAAATCAGAAACACAACAAAACATAGAAATTCATCCATATCCAGTCTTCAATCACATCATGAAATGATAACGAATGCCTCCTCTTGCATCTTGATACATTTTATTCACATGAAGATAATGAGTTCAGAAACATGAAGATAATGAGTTCAAAAGCATGTAAAAAATATAAATAATGATATATAAATGAGTTACATTCATCTATTTTCGTAATCTCTTGTAATGTCTCATTGGGATTGATATGCACATGTTTACTCAGAATCTAATTTTGTGCACATATAAGAGCTTCAACAGTTTTTAGAACTAATGAACTGCGAAATGAATCTAATATTTGACCACTTGTACTGAAAGCTGACTCAGATGCAACTGTGGAGATAGAAATCGCCAAGACATCTCTAGCTATAAGGTTAAGAACCTCATATCTTGAAGAGTTTATTTTCCACCAATTAAGAAGATCCAACTCAACATTCGGGTTTAAACATGACTCTGCTAAATATCTATCAATCACTGACTTAACCTCTAGGTTATTTTCCTTGCACAATTGTTTTGAAAATGTGGAGGCCAAACTAAAATCATCTTCATGATCATTTTCAACTATCTCATATTGTGATTATTGATCAACAAATGGCACTGATTGACTTGAGGTAACCTCACATTTGTATTCCTCAAATATTCTATCAAAAGTAGAAGTCACTTTTCTTCTCAATTCACAAGCAAGGTCAAGATCATACAACATATCATATGCATGTGACATAAATCTCATTTTAAAGCGGGGATCAAGAATGGCAGCAACAAACAACAAATAATTGATATTTTCTGAGCCTCCTCAATACTAGTCATACTTAGTCATCATATTACTTACAATTTTTTTTCAAAAGAACATTGCTAGATGAAGAATATCTCTTAATCAAGTTTTCAATCAAAAAAATCTCATGAACATATCTATGAGATGTAACATTCAAAGTCCCGGAAATCCTTAATGTTATTTCGTAGAAAACTTTCAAAAACTTGATAATCACTCGAGCATTATCCCAATCCTTATCCCCCAGATGACTAAGTTTCTCATCTTCATGGAACTCCAATCAATAATATGCATCTTTTTTATCCAAGCCTCTCAAAATTTTTTTGAAACTTTTCAGCCAACTCCAACATCAAATAAATGGAATTCCACCTAGTATGAACATCTAGAGACACCAGACTACTAGAAGATATCTTTGCAGCCTTTATACAACTCCTAAACTTTTGAAACTGTGCAGGAAATGACCCCACATATTTGACGGCATTACGAATTCTAGTGACAGGTTCATGAACATCCTTCAAACTATCACGCACAATAAATTTAAGAATATGTACACAACATCTAACATGCATAAACTCACCATCCAACGCATGCCCCTTTCAATTTATGATAGATTTTTTCAAATAAGTGATTGCACCATCATTGACACTTGCATTATCAACGGTGACTGTGAAAACCCTTTCAATACCCTAGTCAAGCAAACATTTCTCAATAGCAATACCAATCAACTCCCCCTTATGACTAGCAATTGGATAAAAGTTAATGATTCTTTTTTGTAATACTCAATCAGAGTCAATAAAGTGTGTAGTAAGTACCATGTAATAACGATTTTGTACTGATATCCATGTATCAATGGTCAAACACAATCTTTGATTTTTACTTGACAATGCATTTTTAACTTTTCTTTCTTCCACACAAACACCTTGAAACAATCTCTAGCTATTGCTATACAGCTAGGAAAAAAACTTAGTTTGCATACCCAAACAAAATTTCATAAATCCTTCACCCACTACCACACTAAACGTTAATTCATCTTTAATGATCGTCCTAGCAAGAAACATCCTACACTTCTCAGCATTAAAGGTAGTAATAGATATCGTACAAGTACCATCAACAGCTCCCTCACTACTACTATTAGGATTAGACTGATTAATATTAAGAACTAACAGTTTTTGCTTAGGATCATCAAACCTATTAGGATTCTTCTTACATCGTTTTAGATGATTGCACAGACAATAAGTACTATTAGCACTAACACATGTGAACGTACACTTACAATGATTACAAGTGGCTCTTTCATCATTAGGATCACCAATTTTAACTCTGACAAAATTATTACAAACCAGAAGAGATTCGGTTGCATTTTCTCTTACTTTTTACAGGTTTTGGTGGCAGTGAAGAACCATCATTAATTACTGCATCATCAGAGTTTTGACTCGGAGTTCCAGTAGACATCCAATAAAACACATACAATAATATAAATAAGGATAGTTTATCAACATGACAGGTTATGAATTTTACGTTCAATCACTTAGTACTTAGTAGTATTCAGTAATAGTTTAAAATGTCATGAACCAATTGACATTAACCTAGATTCACAACAAGCAACATGTGCAATCTCTACCTCGGATTAGCAGCAAGTTAGGTGTTACCTCATTTGGGATAAAAAGGCGTCTGGTATTTACAGAACCACAACTACTGAAAAATTAAAAAGAGATGCTACTCAAAGGTGTTCATTAAATCCGAAAGATAAGCAAGTTTAAGACATTTGAAGATCAAATATATAACTACAACAAGACATCCCCACAAGTGGATGGAAAACCCAAAAGAACCCTCAATTTTACCTGGATGAAGAAGGAGGCGTCTAACGTCGTGAGAGGGAGATGGACTGAGCTAAGGGAGAGGGAGGGGCGAGAGGCAAGAGGAGGCGAGAGGGACTGAGTAGTCTGAGCTGAGGGAGAGGGAGAGGCGAAATGGAGACTTCATTTAACCTAAAACCCTAATATATATATAGCCGAATTGGTTCAAAATTAACAAAAACTCTAGACCAGTCCAAAATTTCAGTCTTCACTAAAATGAGAACCGAACCGACCATTAAGAAGAAAAAAATTGTCTAGACCGACCAATTTTGGTCGGATCGATTCGAATTAAACGGCCTGGACGGTTTTTGAACACCCCTACTAACGAGTACTAAAAATAAAAGTTCATCAAACGAAATGAATCTATAAAATAACCTCTAATTTAAAGCTGACCAATATATGTGTATATAAAATATATGTAATATGATACAATCTTATTTATATTACTTAAGCCGTAGGATTATTTAAATTAAAATCTAGGGTTTATCACTTCCACTATTCTTTTTTATAATTATGATTGTAATATTAAATATATGACTATACCACAAAACTAAATATTAATTATTTAAATTGAATAATTATAAACCACGTGTATTGTACATGGCATCAATCACATGTAAAGTACGTGTTGTGTATCTAATATTAAAAATGCATTAGACTTTTTAATCTTTATGAAATTATAGTTTCAATAAAAAAGTTGAGTTGGAATTATTTCAATAGTAATTCTAACTCACCAAGATTTATAACATATTCTAATCGATCAATTGATGTGTTACTTAATCAATTGAAAAAAATAATGTGTCAATCATTCATAAATTATATATATATTAATTATATATGATAAATTATTTTAATAAATAATAAAATACTAAATCACAAAAATGAAACATCAGTTGATGAATTAAATTACACCAAAATTAGATGCTGGATTTTCAAATATTTATAACGAAAAAAAGAGGGAAAACCTAAAAGAAACTTTCACCAGACGTGTCAAAAGGCTAAAAGATCCGACAAAAATCCAGTACTTTCTTTGAATTGCAAAACTCAAAAAAACATTCCCGCCAAACACGGAGCAGCAAAGCATGATAAAACGGCGCCGCGCAACTCCTAAACTCGCTTGTTTTGGGCATAAAGAAAGCATTTTTCTCGACCCACCTCCGACCAATATAAAAACCCCAAAGAAATCGGGCAGATGAGTCCGCAAAAAATCCAGACTGTCGTCTAAACATAGAAATTTTCAAAAAGTAAGCGTTTCGCAAATGGAAGCAATCATCCTTTAGCTCTAGCTGGATCTCTTCTAAATTTAAATTCTCACACCTCCTTTTTCTCTCTCTGTCTCTCTCTTTTCTCTCCATTGTTCCAATTTCGCTGGATTGGAGCGAGAGAGAGAGAAATGGGGATATTGTATGCAATGGTGGCTCGTGGGCACGTGGTTCTGGCGGAGTTTAGTGCCGCCCAGACGAACGCCAGCGCCATAGCCAGACAGATAACGGAGAAGATGAAACAGGGTAGCGATGATAGTAGTTCGTCCTATTCCCATGACAGATACATCTTTCACGTTAAGAGAACCGACGGCCTCACCGTCCTCTGTATGGCCGATGACGCCTCCGGAAGTATATTTCCACTTTTGCAATCTCTTCTGGGTTTAATTAGAAATTCGATTGATTGATTTTGAATTAATGGGTTTCTTTTCTGGGGCGAATTGGTTTAAATTGATGATGGTTTTGTGCAGGGAGGATTCCTTTTGCGTTTCTTGAGGATATTCATCAGAGATTTGTTAAGACATATTGTCGGGCTATTCTTTCAGCACCTGCGTACGCCATGAATGATGAATTTTCAAGGGTCTTAAGCCAACAGATGGAACATTTCTCTAATGATCCAAATGCTGATAGGCTTAATCGCTTGAAGGGTGAAATGGGTCAGGTAATTCCTTCTGTGTTTTTCTTTTGTTACAAATTATGTCTCTCGGAGGTCGGATTTCCTTTATTTGGTCAATTACTGAGCTTCATTGGCAATTTGATTTACAATTTTGGCTCTAGGATCTGATTGCTTGGATAAAGTGTACAACGTATTAATTTGAGATTTTTTTATTAGGTACGGAGTGTGATGATAGACAATATTGAGAAAGTGTTGGAGAGGGGTGACCGATTGGCGCTGCTCGTTGAGAAAACGTCGACGATGCAAGGAAATACACTTCGGTTCAGAAGGCAATCCCGCCGTTATAAAAGTACATTATGGTGGACTAACTTGAAGCTCAGGTAAATATGCCTTCCTACACTTACACACAAGGATTATTCTCTATCACTATCTATGCTTTTGAAAGTGTTCAAGTATAAATTCAGAGATTAAGAAAGCCATAATATGAGAGCTGGAATATAGTAGTCACTCGTGTAGTTTATCTCCGTTTAACATGTTCCGGATATGCAATGGTTGGAGCCATCATTTTTCCTAGTCTTCAATTGTGTCACCCTCTATATACCCCCCACTTGTGTTGTCATCGTTTTCCTTTCCTCTGCAAGCATCCGGCATTATGCAACCATCCTTTCTCCTTAGCTAAGATGGTTGATTCCTTATAGTGCTTCAATGTTCGGAATTCATAAGAATTTTTTTAGTTGAATGCTACAAATACAGAAACATGATTACTAATATTTTGTTATTTGTGTAGTGATGGGCATAATAGTTTGTTTTGAGGATTGTTTTTGCCGTCCTCTCTCTCTCTCTCTCACGCATCTTGAAATCTATATAAGCAGTAAGCACCTATTTAGCTTTGCTTAAAGAAGGATTTCAAACATATTAGTATATTACATAGAGGCCTAGTAAACGTAATCCAGAAGACTTCTTTGAGTTGAATGCTAGAATTTAGAAACATCCTTCGCTAATATTTTGTTATGTTTACTGATGGGCATATTTATTATTTTTGTTTCGAGAGTTGCTCTCTCCTCTCTCTCTCTCTCTCTCTCTCTCTCTCTCATTGTATCAAAATGGTAATAAGCTTGTTTGTTCTTGCAGAGGAGCACTATTGTTGATCCTCTCAATCATCATTTATATAATCTTGGCTTTTGTCTGCCATAGTCCCCTACTGACCTCCTGCTTGAAGTGAAAACAAAAAGAGAAGTGGAAAACGCACCAGTCGCGGTTCAGTAATTTCAGGTCAACGTATAGTAATACAAAGTAATTTAGGTACCCAAAAGGAAAAGAAAACAAAAACAAGATGCAATTTTTTTATTCAAGTAACAGACTCTGTGTCTTATAGAGGCTACAATAGAATGTATATGTTTTGAGTTCAGGCATTTGTATTTGTATAACATAATGAAGATATACTGTCATGTATTTTGAGGGAATGCTTCGGTACGTGGAACTGAAATTGTTTATGCATTTCGTATGAAATGGAATTGTTGTAGCGTGACATTTATATCTGATATGAAATGGCATTTTGTATAGAATTTTAGGCACTCTCACCTTGAAATGGATAGATATAGGTGAAAAGAAGAATTTCTAATTGATAATGATTTATTTATGTTTTAAATAAGAATGAATGTAAATCACGAATGAGATTAACGTGTCAATTAATTGCCAAGAATTTCCTCTTTTATATTGTACGTACTTTATTAGAGTACAATTTTGTACCTCAAATGAAATAGATATACAGTGATGATATTGTCAACATCTCATAGAATTTCTTCATTATCCTCCTCTGCTTATGTGAGTTTGACATTCTTTAGCTATGCTTGCTTTTGACTTCTTAGGAGTCGTTTTATGATCTTAATTGATTTTTTTTGAAGGGTCAGAGAGACATAGGAGTCCCAGCCCATGAAATTGAATATATCTAAGAAAGGTTTGATTGAATTGACTATAAGATCTATTTTTTGAAGAGTGGTAAGACAGAATTAGATAAATAAATGTGTTATACCGTGATAGTTAGTCGTAGAGAAGTTAAGTTTAATTCTTACAATCCATAAGAGCATATACTTGTTATATTATGATAAAGATATGGTATAGTCAATCAAAATTTAGTAGCTGAACAAGACTATCAATTCTGCTCGTCATAGTGAAGTTTTGCTACCGTGTGTTTTGGATTTTAATGACTTTTTTTTTTCTCTTTTTTATGTGTTCAAACATAGTGTCACTGTCAATTTGCTGACCTTTTTAAAATGCATTCCATTAATTATCACACTGAACGTTTTATTCAATGTATATCCACTATGTTTGAATCAGAGAAGATGGAGAAAAATAGATTAATAGAGCAATGGAAAGAAAATAAAAGGAGATAATAAAAAGTTTTTTTTTTCAAAAGCCAAATGACTAAAGTAAATTTCTTATTTTAGTTTCTTATTTTACATGAGAAACTATTTTAATGATCGTCCAATCAATCACTCTGATCTTATGTAGTAAGAGTTCTTGAAAAAAGAAACAATGAAATTAATACATTAATTTTTCTTTTGATTTAAAATTTTTTTATTGAACTTGATGATTACTAGATCATGATCTAACTAAAATATTTTACTAAAATTGATCTAACAAATGTTAATATTCACACCTGTCACATTGGATAAAAAAATACATGGTCCTAATTTCATTTTTTTTACTACTTTAAAGGTCTTCCCACGGTAATGGCAAAGGAAAAGAACAAGAACATTAGTTAAGTAGAACTTCCTTCTACCCTAGGGTAATTTATACAAATACACCCTTTGTATATGTATTTTGGATAAATATATCTTTTTTTAAACGAAAAATCTATACCCTGTGCCTACTAAACTTCCTATTCTCCTTATGAAAAGAAGGAAAGAGATATATTTTTCAGTTCTTTTATATATTTTGGACACTAAATATGATTGTAAAAATTAATTTTGAATACATGAGCTTATTTATAGGTAAACAGAACTAAAGAGAGTGTCCTTATAGATCTTGAAACTAGAGGCGTTGACCGTGTAATTACGAAAAACTATATTTTTGGGAGACTTATATTTCTGTTCTTTACCCTATATAACCAATCACATTGTGTTGCAGCGATTAAATCCTAAGTAGCAGTTATCCAAACAACTATCGTTTTAAAGTTGTTGAACTTCACAATGGAAAGAAGAAACAGATCCAGTCCACCATTTCAGTTGGGAGGGAGTTTGAGATCTTCCAACATTGCTTTGCTTAAATGGATATAATAATGCAGAAGTTAACAATCCACCATTTTTGGTTTTAGAAGCTCTTGCAAATAAGCTACCAAAATTCTAACACTACCGTAATGGAGTTTGATTAACACCATTTTTCTGTACAAGACAAAGCTAAAACCGCCATGTTTATCGCTGATTCCCCTGTTCAATATGAAGATATAACTCGTGAGGATGAATGGGATTGTAGTTAAAAGAGATGCATATTTCAGCCAACTGCAATCAAGCTTTGCCTAACTGCAGGAAGTGAGCAATCAAAGAACCAAATATTCCATTCAAGGCATAAGCAATAGCACAAAATGGTAGAGCCTCAGGTTCCTTGGCTGATAATGCTGCAGTTCCCAATCCATGAGCACTGGAGACAATCAAACAAGTAGTGTAATTTAAGATTCTGAAATATCATAAGACCGTAGTGTTGATTCATTCATTAGTACGGAACTACGTACCTAGAAGTGGTTGCTATTCCTCGGGCAATAGGATCTCGAAACTTTAGTTTGTCAAGTGTTGCTTGGACAAAATATGCTCCAACCAGACCAGTTACTAAAACTACAGCTGCTGTGAGAGATGAATTGGCACCTACAAACAAAAGGGAAATAGAATCACTCAAAAGTGATTAAGTTTCGTAAAACTAAACTACATACTTAATGGTGTTAGAAATTAGGCGATTTCTTCAATTTTCTACGGTTAAAGTTCATTTATGGGGCGATATGAGGCACATAAAACTCCAAGAACAACAGCTGACTGTCATACCTTCAAACAAAGAGACGATGCTAAGTGCTAATGCCACGGTTATACATCTGGGTAGAATGGAGATAGTTCATTCCGGCTCCAAACCGATAAGGCCACGGTTATACATCTGGGTAGAATGGAGAAAGTTAATTCTGGTTTACATCTGGGTAGAATGGAGATAGTTAATTCTGGCTCCAAACCAATAAGTTGTCCAACAAGTGCGGTTGAGTACAGTGAGAATATCTTCGAGAGAATGACAGGTGAAAATTTCAGCTGCATGTCTCTTTACAAGCTGAAATATAAAGGAATATAAATATTATTAAGGAAACTATTTCAAAAATCTAGACAATGATAAGATATCTAAGATTCTAATAAAGTGTACTCATAAGTTTGTAAATATCTCATGACCCTCTTGTCAACCAAGTAATGTGGAAGTAAGAAATTATCATTTTACTTCAACAAAAAAAGAAAAACAAATATTGTAGTGAGTTGAATCATTAGGGGTGTTGCTCAAAACATGTTTTTCTTTTATCTTCACCGTTGTCTAATTATATTGGAAAAGAACAAAGATAGAAGTCAGAACAATTGTAACCTTAGAGAAGACTGAAACAGCTAATTGGCAATCTTACAAGTAGAGCTATGGATGGATGAGTTCCCATATGTTGTAATGTTCTATATTCAGTATTTTCTTCTAGCCTTGCCTGGCGAGGAAAATGAGCAAGAAGATAATACCTAGCACCGGATCAAGCCCAGATTTGGATAGATATCCAAAAGCCAATGCTGCCAAATCTGCTGATAGTGCACAGCAGATGATTGGGTGGAAACCTTCTTCACATTTGATGGTGAACTGGAAAATAGATGTCCGCTAGCCAGTGAGAATTTTATAATCTAAAAAATATCAAAACAATTAAATTAAAGTATTCTCATAAGTACTTGGTCAATGTTTAATTTGTCAGAGATGTTGAAAAGAGGAAGATGAAAATTTACCCAGAATCCATGTAGCCTAACACAGTAGACGCAAGTAGGAAGGAAGGCACATTCGAGCACTTGTCCCTAGTGCTGTTGGATACAGTAATGCAGCAACAGATGATAGAAGAAAAACTCCGCTCCAACTCCACACCTCAATGGAAGAAAAAGCCGATGGTTTTTCCATTGGCTCAGCATCTGTCATTTCAGTCTTTACAATATTTCTAACTGCTACAGCTGAATATCCCGCACACAAAGTGTAGCTAGCCAGCCTCCAACTGCATAACACAAATACATGGAGGCATATAATTGCACCCACGACGCATGTGTGTGTGTGTGAGAGAGAGAGAGAGAGAAGGCTAAATCAAAGAATATTATATAAAATAACTCACACGTACTAGCAACCAGTCGACGATAGATTCATATAACAGAAAGCCTATTAGTAATGAATCTAATGATGATAAGTAACTTCATTATCCGTCTGAGATGTTTCTAAAAACCACTGATAATACGAAGGTCAGTAAAGTAATGCTAAACTATTGTCATCATCAATAAAAGGAGGGAAAGTTTGTAAAATTACATTCTCTGTTGAGCATGCTTTAGGAAGTTCAAAAACAACCGATTGAAAAAAAAAAGGTCAGAAACAAACCATAAGCAGATATATTTTTTTAATTCAGGATTACAAATTGAGTCAAGGAAACTGCACCAGGATGTATTTTCTTTAAGTTCTGTTTCTTGCAGCGAGCCTCTTACCGACATGGTCGGCTCTTAGTAAGCTGGTAGATTGTATTAGAGGCAGAGTAGTCATATGAATGATGCAATTGTGCCAGATCGGAATGATGGATTTTGTGGTAGTGAAAACAAAAGTTCACTCTACTTAAGCAAAATACTGTGTAAGCAATCAAATTGAGAACCAGAAGTAAAAATCTACTTTTGAAGTAAAAATCTACTTTTTAGTAGTCAAAACAAAACGTACCGACTATGAGGCAAATCTTGATGCCTGAAACCGCAGGTATATCTTTAACAGAAAGCCGCAAAACGACCAATGATGAAACATAGAACAACGGCAGCCACCTCTGAATAAACAAGAGTGCTGGCTGGAAGAAGTTCATCAAGCTTGTCAACCGACCTTCACAATGGAGTTTGTTACACCCCTAGACCCGTACACTAAACAATAAACCAATTAAGTTTCCAACCACCTATATAGATAAAACATGTCTTTGCCGTTAAAATTCCAAAAAAAAAAAAAAAAACAATTCAACAATTCACCAACTTTATTTTGTAATCCTGTAAGCAAAAGTCTCCCTCCTTTATTTATATTCCTGTAAGCAGAAGTCTCCCTCTTGGCACACCATCTCACCCATTAGAACAAAGATTGTACCACTTAGTGAGTACACTACCTTTGAGAGCTAATGCACTAAAGTCGGGGGCTCTGTCCATTAGTACGCAGTTGTGCAGAGCAATATTTGAGACTCACGAAGTCTCAGCTAAAGTCCCTAAACCAATCACATCCACGATATAATACAGCTGATCTTACTTGATCGAATAGCAAGTCAGTGCAAATAGGGCACCGATCCATGATTTGCCAACATCAGCAGTGAATTACTAGGGGCACTATAGTCCAAGGAAATAATGCGACAGTTTGGTTTGACCGTTCCTTTCTGAGACATATCAAACTATATTATGGTAAATGTTCAATGATAACAAGCGCAAGCGCAGATAAAATCAAATTCAAAAAGATTCTTACAACCCAATTATACTTCCCTACATCAGTTCTCGTATATAAATTATTATAGATAGATAAGTAACATGCCACTAGATGATTTACGATATTCCTTGAGCCAAAACCAAATGACAAATGGTTGAGTACAAATTTTCCCAAGCACCAAAAGAAACATGCAGAGATATCTTCAAAAATAAAGCTTTTGCTAGACTAATAGGACTAGTAGTGCATAACATTGTATCACTACAGGACAAGCCACACGAAACATTGAACAATATTTTTCTACTGCCTATCGAACACCCAATGCATAGTTTCATGGCATTAATAGAAAAAGAAAAAGACCAGATAAAGAAAGCACCTGTGTAGCTCTTCCTTCTAAAAATGTGTATTCACTCAATTTCAGCCATGAGCTCCCGAATATTGCACAAACGCAAATGTCTTAACTATAAATGTTGATGCTTGACATAAGAAATCAGGAGGTTAAATTAGGGGTTTATGCATACAAAGAACAATGTCAGTGCTTATCACACTTAGACGGACTGCAAAATTGCTGGTATAAGTCAAAACCTTCTTGCCATTTTGACAATTGCCTTTTTAGTATATTGTAAGCCTTCAATTCATCTGGTCCAAAGTTCGAAGGATGAGAATCAAACCTCAACTCCATGGGGCATAGATCATCAAAAAGCTCTAGCCCAACTGTCTCAGATTTATTATCAGAAATAAGCTTCCCCTCTGGTACTTTGAAAATCATCGTATCAAACACATCGTCCCTGTAAATTGAGTTGCTTTTTACATCATTTGCAGTAGAACATTTAAAAGCAGATGTGTGGTATGAACCAAAAGGTTTCTGCTTTTGACAGCTCAACGACATATCTTCTCTGTCGTCCGCAAGAGAGAAGACAAGATCATCATGAATATCCTTGCCAGAATATGATAAAACCATTTCACCAGCCACCCGCTTAACTTCATTGAATTGCTCAACAAGTTCTAAGACCAAAGAAAATCTTTGGATCCCTTCTTCTTCAAAATTTGAACACCCATTACGTAACTCATGTAAGGTAAGCAAAGAAGGAAGAGGAAGTAATGGACCAACAAGTGCATCAGGACGCCGCACTTTATTTGACCACTTATTGCTGCGGCCTGAAGGGTTCCTTAGGAAGAAAGGAGGTAACTGTAATAAGTCAGGAACAGCTAAAAATTCGAAAGACGCTTCAATGGATTCAGAGTAGTTAGAATATGCGAGTTGTAAAAGTTCAATCGGCAAGCTTGCCCACAATCTCCTCAATGCAACTTCGTGTATGTTTGACGGCAGGCTGATATCGTTGAAAACAACAGCAATTGCAGGAGATGACCTTAATTGACCGAACCCACAAGCCTTTAACTTTTCACACAAAATTTCATGAAGTTCTAGGCAAAAAGATTCATTTGATGGAACATTTTCTGAGTGATCTTTTTGCATGTGAGAATCCATGACTTCAGCTAGATTATCATTTAAAAATCCCATAAGGTAATCAAATTGCAAGTATCTAAATCTTCTTGGAAATCTATATTCCTCATCAACCATGCAGTATAGTAAATAATTATCAAGACACAATGATTCAACATGGGGTTTCTCTAACTTCTTCAGGGAATTCCAAGAGGCATAATATCTTTGTGATTCAAGTGTACCAGAAGATGTAAGCCTTATCAGTGTAAAACCACCATACTCATCTGGCTCAAAAAGCAACGCTGAGAGGTCTTCGTCTAGGATGCCTAAGCCCAATACTATTTCCTTCTTCTGTTGCCACTCAATCCACTCAGGAAGTGCATCCTTCAAAGTGTGTTCTCTTACAAGACAGGTACCACAGGGGCACTCACGACCAGATAGTAAGAGAGACGAAGGAAGTTCCCATGCATACAGGGACTTGTAAAGTTCTGAAATTTTTGAAGCAACGGAATCACTAGGTGCTTGCAAAGGAGGTCCATAGCAAAAGACATTGAATTCACAAGTCCAAAAGGATCCCACAACAATGCAAAAACCCAACTCAGAAGCCCACTTGTATTTATCAATTATTGCATACGCCCTCAATTTAGACAATCTAAAAACATCGATGTAGCATGGTTTATCAAGATTATGAGCCCACTGCAACACTGGAAGCATTGGTTTTCGCACATCACATAGAAGCAAAAGATTGTCTGATGCCAAAGCAAAATGAAAACCATCACAACCTGCTTTTGAATATGCAAGGAATTGTTTCTCTCTAGTTGAAGTATACATATGAAACATTTCTATCTTCACTAAGCAAGATACATTACACTCATCCGACCTTAAATCAATTAAGAAAACAGCATCAGAACGGGCAACAATTAAAATTCTTGGATGCCAACTAAAATCACAACTTAGCCATTTATAATTTTCGGGGCCACCTGAATCGTCCCATGATACTTTCAGCCTAGTCCCCCTGAAGTGCACATTGTAATTTTGAATCTTGGTCTCCAAAAAAGGTTGCAAATCAAATAAGAACAATTCGCCACTCTCTAATAAAATCACACTCTCTTCAGGAACATGCGGACTCCAACAAGCATTTACAATTGAGCAAGTCTTAAACACCTTACTTCCAATATAAACTAAACTAACTCTCTCCGAATGCGAATTCGCTCCTCCAGTCTTTACAACAAACCAATCAACAGAATACATTGTAAAGGCCCATAGATACCCGATCACAACAGAGAAATTCTCTCCCAAAGTAGATAATTCAAAACTCGAATGGGAAACTGGGTTGACCGCAATCCCACAAATCTGGTAATTGAGCCCGCTTTGAGCAGTGAAAACATCGCCATTACCATCGGCCCGAACCTCCAAACCCGATCCCGTAACTGAAATCACCAAAAACCCAACTCGGTCGGAATTGGGACCGGAAGGAAAGAAGACAATGACATTGTTGGTATTGGGGCATCGAAGGAATTGAAGGCGGTTGAAGCAGATAGTGGAAGCGACGTCATTGTGGGGTAGGTTGCCTAGAATGGAGGCAATGGTGGAGGAGGTGGAGAGAGGGATGGAGGCGGAGGTGTGGAGGAACCTGCGGAGATTGAGAATAGGGGGAGGAGAGAGAGGAGGCAAGAGAGAAGGAGAAGAAAAGAGACGAGTAATGGAGGTCAGTATAGGATTGAAAATGAGGGGACCCAAGAAGGGTTGAGCCGAGGGACCAGATAGGAGAAGAGGTGGATTGAAAACCACACCAATAGGGAAGACGGACTTCCATTCTTCTCCTATGGTTGAGTCCATCGTCATATTCAGCTAAACCCTAATTCAAACAAAACACCACATGAAAATTTGGCAGACTCTACAATCTACACAATGGTGTAGACATGAACAATTATGTTTTCTGGAAGTCTCCGATTCTCTCAATTCTTAGAGCATAAGATTTAGAGCAATACTTATATGGCCTAATTCTAATTTCAAACCCACACCTCTCAGAGCCAAGAAATTTCATTACTTCATGTATGCCATGTGAGAAAGATATTGAGAATAGTTCATCCATTCACAACAATCGATAAATATAAAATATTGAAAGGAAGAATGAAGAATTGAATCTTAACAAATTTGACAAAAAATAAAGCTTACCCTAAGATCTGAAACGAAAAAACAAATGACCGAGATTCAGAAAATTCAAAAGAAAAAAGAAAGAGGAGATTAATTTGGGGAGCAAATAGTGGGCTGAAGAGTGAGTGGGGAAAAAAGTGAGTTGACTTATCTCTCCACCGCCGGCGAAGCTGGATGAGCAATTTGGGGGAAAAAATAGTGGTGAGTGGGGTTTTGGGATTGGAAAGCGTAAGTCTTGGGTTTTCGATGGAGTTTGCTATGGTGAGCTTCAAAGTCATGTGGGCTTTGCTATAGTTATAGTGAGCTTATAAAACGATGAGTTTAGAGGCAAAGAGTATGGGATACTATCCAATTCATAAGAGTAAGCGCAACGTCATCACAATCAGCGACCACGTCAGAAAATTTAACCGATTAGATAAGAGGATCATATAAAAACATATTTAAAAATTAAAGGACTAAAAATATTTAATTTAGAGTTAGAAAACCACTTACAAACATTAATGAAAGTTAGAGGACTAGTCTACTTTTCTTTAGAATGTATATGTTTTGAGTTTTGACAATTGTATTTGTATAACATAAAGAAGTTATACTGTCTATTTTAAGGGAATGCTCAGTACTTAGAACTGAAATTATTTTGTATTTCGTAAGAAATGAAATTGTTGTAGGGTGACATTTATATCTGATATCAAAAAATATTTTATATAGAATTTCATTCTCACCTTGAGATTGATAGATATAAGTGAAAATGAGAAGTTCTAATTGAAAATGATTTATTTAAGTTTTAAATCAAAATGAATCTCAATCATGAATGAGATTAATGTGTAACTAATTGTCAAGAATTTGGATCATATGCACTTCAAAATGATGTAGCTCATTTATGTTGTATGTACTTTATTTGAGTACGAGTGTACCTCAAATGAAATAGATATGCAATAATTATACTATCAACATCCTATTGAATTTCTTCATTGTCCCCCTTTGCTTATGTGAGTTTGACAACCCCCTGATTTCGCTTGCTTCTAACTTCCTATGAGCCGTTTTAAAATCCTACTTCATTTTTTGAATGGTCGACGGGACATAAGAGCCTTAACTAATGATATATAATATATTCAAGAGACGTTCGATCAAATTGACCACAAGATCTACTGTTTTGAGGAGTGATAAGACCAAATTGAACAAATAAATTTACTCCACCGTGATTATTAGCTGTGGAGAATTTTGAGTTTAGTTCTTACTATGAATGTTTATTATGCTCCATAATTTTGTAACAAAATAAGTAAATCCAAAAGAGCATATGCTCATTATATTATGATAAAGATATGGTATAGTCAAACAAAGTTTAATAGCTGAACAATACTATTAATCCATCAAGCTATAATGACGTTTTGCTACCATGTATTTTAAGTTTTAATGACAGCAAAAAATTTTATTCCCTATATAAAAAACAAATTTGAGTAGCACCGGAAGTAAACCTTTCTTATTTCTTTTTACATGTTTATTATTATTAGGATTCAAATATTGTATCACTGTCAATTTGCTCATCTTTTTAAAACGCATTCCATTAATTCGCCTAACGTTTTATTCAGCGTATATCCACTATGTTTGGATTAGAGAATATGGAGAAAGATTAATAGACGATGGAAAGAAAATTTTAAATGGTGATAATGAATCGTCACTCTTTTTTCTAAAATCAAATAAATAAAGTAAATACAAAATTAAGACCTTTAATTTCCGTATTGAAATTTATTTTTTAAATTAGATTTTTTTATTGAACTTGATGACTATTAAATCATAATCTATTTAAAATATTTTGTTAGACATTAATCTAACAAATGTTAACAACATTCACACCAAAATATCAGACTAGGGTCTTGTAAGTTTTTTTTATTAGACCAGACTCTAGGCAAGTTAATTTAGTCTTTTTTTAATGTGAAAAATGTCACATTGGATAAAAAATTAATGGTCATAATTTCGTGTTTTTTACTTCTTGAAAGGTCTTTCTACAGTAATCTCAAAGAAAAAAAAACAAGAACATTAATTAAGTAGAACTTCCCACGTTAGAAGAGGATAGTTCTCTTTCTGCTTCTTTTTTTCCCTTGGCAAACTTACAAATGTGTGAAATCAATAGTTAAAGAGGCACAAATCAAATGAGTATTGATATAAAAAATGAGCTATAATACGTCTCATAATCTCATAAGAAAAAGTGCAAATTAGTGGCAAGTTTCACCAAACATGCGCAAAATGAAAATTCAGTATTCGTTCCTTGCAAATCGGGGCAATTATAAATGGGCATTTTGATTCGTACAGAAAACCATTAATCTATTAAAATAAGCTTAATTATCATAAACAACCTAAAATTATGGAATGAACTATAATGGATAAGAGATTGCAAGTACCACAAATCAAATAAATTGATTTTTCATTACATAAATGTGTTATAGACAATCATATGACAAATTCGTATTATCTGTATAGAAAATCTCTATAAGAGATTGCAAGTACCACATATCAAATAAATTGATTTTTCATTACATAAATGTGTTATAGACAATCATATGACAAATTCGTATAATCTGTATAGAAAATCTCTATAAGAGATTGCACGTACCACAAATCAAATAAATTGATTTTTCATTACATAAATGTGTTATAGACAATCATATGACAAATTCGTATAATCTGTATAGAAAATCTCTATAAGGCCTGAAGAAATAGGGGAAGAGGGAAGGAAGACAACCCAGAAGAAAGAAAAAAAAAAGAAAAAAGGTCCGTAAAAAACTGGAGATTTTTGCTGTCGGGTCTGAAAAACATTATTACAAACCTTCATGACTCAAATAATCAAATAATCCAAAGCCTTCCTTTCACTAATTATTGGAAAAAAGAATGTCACCCTAGCTAACTACAGCACATCCACAACATATGGTACATCTGCCTACTGTTATACATTTCCCGGTTCCTCAATCGAAAAAAGCTATGGTTCCCTCGTTTTTTGTCAATTTCTTCATATCTTTTAGACGGAGGGCGTATTTCAGGGCAAGTATCTAGATAAGGCCAGTATTGTAAGGATTGTGGGATTGAACAGGCATACCTGCACCGTAAGGGTTTACACCGGCACCGTATGGATTTCCGAAAGGATTCAAGGCCGGTTGTTGTGGGCCCATCATCATCATCATCTGCTGCTGCTGCAACATGAAATTCTGCTGCTGGTTGGCCATTGCTGCCATCTGAACCGAAGGTGGTGCAGCCACCATATTCGAGGCAAAGAATGGATCGTGAGCAGGCTGTGGGGTCATGGCGCCAGGAACTGGCTCCCATGGGTTGTTGCTCACGTTTTGATTGTTTCTTCTGATGGCATCATCATATAAGCTGTCTAGAGTAAGCTTGTCGAACCCGCCAGCCTTTGATTCAATATGAAAAGTTAGAATGCATTAGTGGAGAGCGTATCAATTCAACCATCACACAACCAGGTTTTGAACCAAATGAGACCATAAGTTCAGTTCCAGAAGGTTGCTAAGTCGTTTTATCCAATTAAAAGATGAATATAGAACAGCAGAAGACTGGCCACATGCCTATTGCCAAGAGTGCTTATTTGCAAACAATGGAACAGGCTATTTTCTAGTCTTTCTGGTACAAATCCGTTCCTTAATTGTCTAAAAATAGAAAATAAGTACCAGTTTGCTAGCAGATGAAACACTTTCGTTTGAGCTTGGAGCAGTAACAAGTGCCAATTCCCATCCTGTAGTTCCATTTACTTGGTTTGGAACAGAAGTTTGTTGATCAGCTGCAATCACAGAGGAAAGGGTGTGAGCTTATGCTGATACCATGCTACAGAAGTACGCACTTGGATACATCATATATGCTCTAACTATTTTTATCATGTCCAAAATTCTATCCCTAAAATAACGCTTTTTATACACATACATGAACTTTCATGACAGAGGCTTCAAAAGAAACCCTTCTTATTTTCTTCAGCAAAAAGCATGTCAACCTATTGCTACCAGTTAAATGCAACCATAAAAATATATGTGATCGGTTGTGTGGATGTTTTAAGAAGAGTCACTGGGGTACAGATGAAAAGAAAACCTACCTACTGGAACAATTGCCAAAGCTAGAGCATTCTTCTCATCCAAATCTGAGGTGTCTGGAACAGGGTCACTTAAACCCTAGCAGCAAAAAAAACAAAACTTTCCTTGAGAACGTACTAAGGCAACTGCATTGTCCCAATGAAAAACACATCTCAAATACAAAGAACATATATAGAGCCCAATGTTACCAACAAATCAGGGGGTTCAGTCACAGGTGCTTCTACTTTTAATGGTTCAGGTGGAGGCGGAGATGGAGATGGGGCAAGTTCCTCCTGAACTCCCGCAGAAGGGTCCTTTTTATACTCAATGGCCAAAATTTCCTTAGGAGCGGTAATTTTATCAACCACCTGCTTAGGAGTTGTAACTAGAAAATCAGGAAAACATCAAGAAAAAGCTTTGAAAAGTGATTTGGGTCTGAAAAGTGATTGGGTCAGAAAAACATTACGAGTGTATTCAACAATGAGGACTTTCTTATAAAGAAACAAGGAGACTTTCCTTGGAAATAGGAAAGAAGTGAGAATGGTGCTTGAAGACCTCAAATATATCGGCAAAATTTGCCGAAGTAAAAATAAAATTCTTACTCTTAATTAATGACTTTTATTTATTTGTATTCTCTCCAGAAAGTTACATGTGGGCTGAGTTGATAATGCAAGGCCCCCAGTAAAATGTTTAAGGACCAGATACGATTCTAAATGATTCTTATGTGCACATGGGTAATTACTGATCATTGAGGTTCTACATGAGATGAGACCTTTAGAATATGCGTTGTTATATTTGAAAGGCCTTTTAGCCGGTTGAAGGTTAAAAATCCCAAACATTGTACTTCTTGTTGTAATTGGTAATTCAAATTTTTTTCTGTTTCAACAAGATAAACAGGGCACGTTGCCATACCTGATCCTTTCGCACTGTTGAAGCCCTTGGAGCATCTCTCACATATTCCTCCATGGTTTGTAGAAATGAGGCAGGAGGCTAAAATAAATTGTATAAAAGATCAAATTTTTATTTCTATAAGAAATGAAAATATAAACAATAAAATTTTGAAAGTGAAAGAATCGAAGAGGAAAAAGGATAAAAGTTAAAAACACAAGAAAAACTTCATAAAATTCAACCTGCTCAATCTTTACAAACTTTTCTCCACGTCCAATGTCAAGGCTTTTGCAAACTTCATAAAATTCTGACAGTCTCTCTGCCTGTGAGCAGGAAAAATGGTTACAAACTAATGTTCATGTAAGGATCTTCGCAAGAGAATATGAAAAAACTTCAGTGACAATTAAGAGGCATATTCCCAGAATTTACCTGCTGCCCGGCCCGTCTGTATATATCAAGGGCTCTCATAGCATCTTGACGTTGCATCTCAAAAAACTGTCATGTTAAATTCACAGTAAGCTCCTTTGCTGAATAGTCATGTACAATATTTCTATGTAGAAAAAGATCACGTCTTACCTTGTCAACTAAATTGACAGTACCATCACTAATGGCCTGGTAAATTTTAATGCTTTCAGAAGCAACCTATGTGAAATATCAGAAGACGATCAAAGGAGGAAGATAACTGATCGACGAAAAAGGGGAGAGGATATAATTTGCCAAAATACTTACCAATGTAAGTGCCAACTGAATCACAAAATTATGAACCGCTGCTCCTTGTGGCTGCACAAAAATGGGAAAAAACAGACAAACCTTGTTAATTAGTCTTGATTATAAAATGTGGCCTCAGCAACCATTGACATGATAACTAACTGCACTTCTCACTGAAATTAAATCCATCAAAAAACCTTCTACCTAAACTGATTTTTGTTAAAAGATTACCTGGCAACCAAGAACACGATTAAGAAGCAGTTGCAAAGCGGGTAACTGCTCAAGCAACTCAACAGTGTCCAGATCCTTGGTTCTCTGTTTAAAAGTTTGCAGTTATAGTTATACCAAGTGTCAATTTCTTTAACAAAAACGTACAAAGATGTATTCAAGGGAGGGTGAAGTCACATTTCAATAACAAAAATGAACTTACCGCACGATCCGTCTCAACATCATACTTCAGCACACGAAAACATTCCAGCCTCTCCTCCAAAAATAAGGCATAAGAGCGGACCAAAGCTGAGTAATCCCAAGCTACGAGTACATAAAGAGCAAATTTTTTAAACAAAGCAACTAATTATTTTCTCCAAAGTGCCTTTATGAGGTGATAAATGGAGGTACCATTAGCACTGGAATCATCTTTAAAATGCGCCAAATTTAGCATATGATTTCTGCTTCTGCCATAGTTTATGAGTTCTTCATGAAATGTGGGGTCCACTTCCCTCAAAGCACGATGAATGACAATCAAAGTTTTTAATGCAACCTAAATAAGATAAAATCACAAATTTAAACTTTGAGTGCATGACACATACATTGATAAAAAACCCAAGCAATACTGGAAGACATCATGATGAGAATCATGAATACCTATTAAAGGAGCACAAACTAAAGACACGAAACATGGACATGGTAAAATACGGATATGATAAGATACGGACATGCTAACACGCCACTTCTCAAAACAGATTGCAGACACATCAAGATGCTTTATGTATGTATACAACATAAATACGTCTATACGTGTATAAAGGTAGACATACATATGCATGCATGAATGGATGGTTTTATTTCTTATATTCAATCCACTATTATTTTTGCAAGTATTGATTTTATTTTTGATATTCAGTTGTATCTTTTCAAATAAAATATCACTAGATTCAATTTCTAAACGAAGCCTTACTGACAGTATTTGGTCAGATATCAGCATTCAAAGATCTGTGGTAATATAGGGAATGCGTCCCAAATATTTAACTGAAAAACAATACACATTATCTTATGGCCATATGGTTGCTCCGTGGACCAAGGATAGAAGGGGTTAAACGAGAAGAGGATAACATGAGAGAAATAGGAGAACTAGTGTGACATGACAATCATCAGAATCACATGTATGCCTAAATAGTTACTTTATTATACACATATATCACTATCAGCATCATTCCTCAAGTATTTTATTGAAGAGTGACGACTAAAATAAAGAGGGCTAATGATAGTCACATTATGCATTAAGTTATCAACTACTAAAACAATACCAAGCAAGAATTCTAGGTGCTAAAAGGCGTATACGTGATGATGTTATAGATTTAACTGGATCTTCATTTTAGACAGAATCACACAAGTCTTCCATCACAAAAGAAATTTTGCATCTCAAAGGTCCAAAAATTCCATTTGACTATGAACAAGAACTCTCATTTCTCAAGCTCAACCGTTCCATTATATGTTATTAAGTTCCATCATGTGTTTTTTTATAGGAAGTTCCATTACGTGTTATTAAGTCTATGAACTTACTGCCCAATTATGTGTCCTGGATAATCGCCTAGCAAGAGCGTGGATGCAATATGCAACATCAGCTCGAGGTCTTGTAGCTGAAACAGCCGAGAATATAGCTACAAGAAAAACAGAACCAAATTGCACCACTCACTAATTTGTATAAAGATAAACAAAGAAGACATTTCATAAAGACCTACAGAGAACTGATAAAACAAATGAAGACAGAGAGAGAAAACATTTGTTGCAAACAAGTTTTTGTCAATTTCATGAGAAAAAACGGAGACTCAACTTCTCATCAAACAAAGAAAAAAACAAAAAAGAGAGAGAGAGAGAGAGAGAGAGAGAGAGAGAGAAACTCACCCCTGATGTGTTTTTCCTTTGCTGGGCGCTCAACATGATTGGTGGCCTTGACTATAGCAATGTCCAATTCCTGATATTTAGGCCAACCGACAAGATGAGATAAATTATTCCTCGATGAAACTTAATAGACAATACATGACTTGTGGTACCTTATAATCACTATTGACTTTAGCCAACGAAACTGTGGTGGTATCCTTGAGGGAGCCAAGTGCTTTTCTCAAAGTATTTTGTGTTCCTCCGGCCATTCTCTCTCCCTCAATGCTAATAAACCTACAAAATCAAACATCTCGTTATGGTTTGGGTTGCACGAACTAAAATACACTCATGATACAGTTTTTTTAGTAATAGAATTCAAGCTTTGATTTTATACAATTACCTAAAACACTCCATTTAATTTACAAATAGAACATGACTCTTAAGCACTCTATTCAGATCCCACCAAACCGACATCGGTGACCACATCTAATTTGTAATAAACACTAGAAACTATCAACGTAATTCTCAGAATTCTACGAACTCGAATTTTAAATTCCGAAAGAAATCTCCATAAATCAAAGTTCAGGTCCCAAACGGCACGAAACAAGGAGATTTACAGAGAAAAAAAAAGCAAGTCAACATGAAGTCATAGATTAAGACGCCAAACAAATCAATCAAAACCAAACAGAAGAACAAGAAGGATAGTAACAAATGAATAATCAAACAAGCTTTGAACGACAAGCAGTAAGATCTCCAACAAACATAAGCATCAATTAGTTACGAACAAAGATCCAACCAGAAAGAGCTCGATTTCACGTCATTCAACGCCACATTAACTGTCCAAGCTCATAAGATCAAACTAAACTGAAAAATCAGCAGCTCGATTTACCTGAAACCGAAATGATATCAGAGAGAGAGAGAGAGAGAGGTCCGACCGAAGAAAAGTCGAAGGAAATGGGCTTGGTTTGGTTGTGTCGTCGGCGTCACAGTCAATTATTTATATTTTTTTTGGAATTATTTTAATTTCGAAAAAAATTTAAAAATAATCTCTCCCATTAATCTTCCTTGTCAGAGAATACGGCATTGTAAGAACTTGTACTGCGCCTAAAGTTAAAACAGGTTCTGTTCCTCTACAGTTGAATGTTATTTGCTTTCTATGCTTCTTCAGTAACATAATGCCACGTCAAATTCTAGAGATCTTCACTTATTCATAGATTCTTACACCAGAAAATGTTTCGCTTTCACTAACAAATTTGTAGCAATCCTCGAATATGTACTGTTCAATATGGACGAACGATTAGGTATTAAAAAATTATTTTATAAAATCTACGGATAAATTACATCAATTCTATTTATTGTTAAAATTACACGGTCATCTGAATATTTAATTTTCTTTTATTTTTTATGATATCTGTGATAAATGTTCTTTTAAGTTCTGTTGATTTATTTTTTATGTTTTCTTTTCTAGACTATTTTATTTTTATTTTAATAATATATTGAGTTGAGTTAGATGAAGAGAATATTATGGAGTTGTCAGTTTGGTTGGTATGTCTTAATGCACCTACTGATTCATATAGTCAATAACGTATTTAAAAAAAATTACATGACAATTTTTTTCAGTAATAAATTTATGTGGCTACGAGGTAGTTATTATTTCTCGCAGTACTAGTTTTATTAACTTATAAATATCGATATTTGATTATAAACATTATTTTCTTTTATTTTTTAATTAAATTTAAAACTTCTTGTGGACCGGCTTTGATGTTAATCATAAGGTAGCCGAGGTGGCTTGTAACGATGTAATGTAAGTGTAAAGGAATTTTTTGGTATGAAAAAATCATTTATGAACAAATAATAAAAATAATAATTTTAGAAAGAGAATGGATAATAAAGATACCATGATTTACGTGAAAAAATTTTGAAGGGAAGAAAAACCACGGTAAGATTTTTTATATTCTTTTATATTTCATGTAGGTATGTGTCTCCTATG
Organism: Datisca glomerata; assembly: GCA_003255025.1. Taxonomy (NCBI): domain Eukaryota; kingdom Viridiplantae; phylum Streptophyta; class Magnoliopsida; order Cucurbitales; family Datiscaceae; genus Datisca; species Datisca glomerata. The sequence continues at coordinate 258,381 of QANY01009007.1, forward strand.
TTATTACATATGCCTCTTGTAAAGGATTTTTCCTCTACGTCAGAAGGATTTTGACAGCAATGAGAGAAAAGATATAAAAGACAATGCAGTTAGTGAAAATTTGTTTGGATTGTCTTCTCCCATTTTGTTTACATTGAACTTGTATATATAGGTTTTGAGAAAATCAACATGGTCACATTTCCTCTACTGTTGGAGGCATGGCCGTCATTCCTCTACTGTTAGAGGCATGGTCACCCTCTTCTTAGGATTGCCCACACGTCTTGTGTATTTCTTTCAACTACTATGTTGATTATATTGTCTAATAACTACTGAATTGATCATAATCGTCTGATCCCTTCTACGGTTCTGATCCTCTTATCTTTGATGGAGTCTTCAATCTAAATTTTACCACATTCATGTGAGATTTTGAGTGCTCATTGACCCTCATTACACTCAATAAAATTTTATCCATTGAAGTATAACGATTTATCTTTTCTTGTTCTGATGTTACGTCTACTCGTTTATGTTCTCACGTGCTTCTTGAAAACATGTGACGTAGTTCTATCGAGCTCCCTTTTTGTTGTACTTCATTCTTTCTTCAAAGACTTTAGCAAAAAATTTAGAAATCAAAACCCGTTCTCGTACCAACTTCAAGCTTTCTACATAATCCGTTCTTAAACACTTAGGAAATTTTTGGCTTCCAGTTCTCTTGAGAATAACTATTTCAGTAGTAGAATCTGTTGTCAAACACATTAAGTTCAAATTTCTTTTGTAAAACAATCTATTCTCGTGACCTCGACCTTTGCTAGAGAACAAATATATTTTCGGTTGTGAAATCCATTCCCGAGGATAAGACTTTAATTATCCTTGGAAGTAAGAACTTATGAACTGCTCGTTCCTAAGGATTTAGGTTCAAATAAAGGACCATGGCCCCGTCTTCATTCTGAGAGAAAAGACTTATGAACTGCCCGTTTTTAAGGACTTAGGTTCAAATAAAGAACTATGACCCCATTTTCATTATGAGATAAGAACTTACGAACTGCTCGCTCCCAAGAGCTTAGGTCCAAATAAAGAACCATAGCCTCGTTTTACTTTTAGAAAACTCATGCCCCCGTTTCCTTCGAGTTATCCGCTTTTGTGGACTTTGGCTTTTGCTTGTTTTGTTCAAAGCTTTGTGACTTGCCCATTCTCAAATACTTAGGCAAAAGACCCCTGTTTAATTTTCACATTTTAGAGAGAGTGTTTTTTCTGAACATTAATGACATGATCTTTTTTGTTTCCTAATACTTTACTGGACTTGTGGCTTCTTCTTTTTTTTTTTCCTTTCTTCTTGAGCTTGCAATTTTCCTTTCTTTATTTTTCCTTTCCTAAACACTTAGTTAAAATTTGTGCACACTTTGCTTTTTTGGCTGCCCACTTGCTAATACTTGTTCAGTTTCTAAGTTTGTTCAAAAGATAAGAACAGAATTCACTCTGCTGGACTTATAGCAGTTTACACCGGGCTTGTATCCGCTTACATCTTCTTCGAACCGTCCGCTTTCACAAAGTCAATATTTTGTATATTTCATTTGTTGATCTGTTTCAAGTTTTGATTCTCCTTCTTTCGTCTGTCTAGAAGACATTCTTAATCCTTAGTTTTTTTAGAGTAGGACTTATAAGTCACCCCTCCCAAGGACTTACGTCCTTAGTTCTTTCTGAGAGTAGGACTTATGAATCGCCTCTCTCAATGACTCACATCCTTAGTTTTTTTAGAGTAGAACTTATGAATCACCCATCTCTCAAGGATTCACGCCATTAGTTCTTTCTTAGAGTAGGACTTATGAATCGCCTCTTCCAATGACTCATGCCCTTAGTTCTTTCTGAAAGTATAATTTATGAATCATTCCTCCCAAGGACTCATGCCTTTAGTTCCTTCTGAGAGTAAGACTTATGAATCACTCATCATAAGAACTCACGCCCTTAGTTTCATATGAGAGTATGACTTATGAATTGCCCCTCCTAAGAACTTACGTCATTAGTTCTTTCTGAGAGTAGGATTTAGTGAAATCTCTCTCAAGGACTTATACTCTTAGTTCATTTTGAGAGTATGACTTATGAAATACCTCCCCGAAGGACTTACGTCATTAGTTCCTTCTGAGAGTAGGACTTATGAATTTTCCCTTTCAAGGATTCAGGCCCTAACTTCCGCCGTTGTTGAAGAAGAGAGAGAGTTGACATCAAGTATTTTTCTTGTAAGCAGTCTGCATGTTATCATGCCATAAGTTTTGATCGAAAGCTCTAAATTGAATTCCATGAAATTCGTTGAGAAGTTGATTTTCATATGCTTCTGATGATATATAATTCACCATGTATTTGGCTTCCAATTGACACATTATAATTTCCAAAATTGTCTGTTCGGCATAATCTGTCTTCATGAAAATTATTATTACTTTTGTTTGGGAGCTCCGTATCGAGTTCGTAACTTCTGATCAAAAGCACCAAATTGAATTCCGTAAAATTTTCTAATAAGTAGACTTTTGTATTATTCTGATGATATAAGATCCGTGTGTAGTTGGCTTCTAGTAAATAAAGTTTAATTTTTGAAGTTGATCATTCCGCATAATCTGATTTCGTGAGCCGTCTTCATGAAAATTGTCATAACTTTTGTTCAAGAGCTCCAAATCAAGTTCTGCAAAATTCTTTCAAGTAGACATCCATATCTTTCTAATGATATATTATTTTCTATGCAATACTATCTAAATTGATATAGTATAAAAAATAAGTTTGAAAAACATTCATATGTTTACTAGTCTGAATAGCACCAATGAAACTACTACCATAACTTTTGATCAGGAGTTTCAAATTGATTTCTGTAAAATTATCCATGAAGTAGATTTCCGTATATTTTCATTGATATAATATTCATCATGTAGTTTATCCCCGGTCAATACATTTTAATTTCTGAATTTTACAGTTCTGCATAATCTATTTTTCTGAATGACTTTCATGAAAATTGTCATAACTTTTTCTCGGGAGCTCCGCATTTAGTTCTGCAAAAAATTTCAACAAGTATACATCCGTTTATTTTCAAAGATATATAGATTTCATATAATACTATCTAAAATGAAGCAACTTAAATATTTAATTTAAAAGATATGAATAGCCTTACTTTTCTGAGTAATATAATTACCGTAACTTTTGATCAAAAGCTCTAAATTAAAATCTGTAAAATTTTCCAATAAGTAGACTTCTGTATCTTTCCGATAATATAAGATTTTCCATGAATAGTTAGCTTCCAGTAAATATAATTTAAATTTTAAAGTTAATTATTCTACATAATTTGCTTTCTGAGCAGCCTTGGTGGATATTGTCATAATTTTTGTTCGAGAGCTCAAAATCAAGTTCTAAAAAATTCTTTCACGCAGACATCCATATATTTATAATGATATATTATTTTCTATGTAATACTATCTAAATTGATATAGTCTACAAATTAAGTTTGAAAATTGTTCATTTGTTTACTTTCTTGAACAACACCAACGAAAACTACCATAACTTTCGATCGAGAGCTCAAATTTATTTCCGTAAAATTCTACAAAAAAGTATACTTTTATATCTTTCTGATGATATAAGATTTATCATGTAATTTTTGTCCAACATTTTCCGTTTCTATTTTCGTTTCCATACCTATTTTCATTTTCCGTTCCCGTTTCCGTACTCATAGCGTTTCCATTTTCGTTGTTGTTACCGTAGTAGATGCCATACCCGTTTTTCATATTTTAATTGCTAGACTGATAGCCATTTATGTTTCTGCTCTTGTAGTGGATGTCGTACCCGTTTGCCGTTGTCAAGACAATTTTGTTTCCGTTGTGAAAACATTTATTTTCCGTTGTCAAAATAATTCCGTTCCCGCCGTCAAGATAATTTCATCTGCCATCAAGATAATTTTGTACCCGTTGTCAAGACAATTCTATTTTCACTGTCAAGACAATTTCATTCCCGCTGTCAAGATGATTTCGTTTCCTATTGTCGAGACATTTCTTTCCCGTTGTCAAGGCATTTTTTCCATTGTCAAGACACTTTTGTTCCTGCTGTCAATACGATTTCATTGCCGTTGTCAAAACATTTCTTTTTCGTTGGCAAGACAATTTATTTTTCGTTGTCAAGATAATTATGTTCTTGTTGTCAACACATTTCTTTCCTGTTGTCAACACATTTTTTTTCCATTGTGAAGACATTTCTTTCCCATTGTGAAGACATTTCTTTCCCGTTGTGAAGACAATTCTGTTTCCGTTGTCAAGACAATTCCATTTCCGTTGTCATGATGTTTACGTTCATCAACCGTGAGAGAATTTCTCTTCTTTTTTTCTTTTTTGACTTGAGATAAGCTTAAATTTAAAATTTCAACTCAAAACTTGATTTGACTTAAAATTTAAAATAATCTTATCATAATAAGTTTTAGATAAGATATTTCAAAACTCAAAAATTAAAATATGATTTTTGCTCATGCCCATATTCACATTGGTTAGAGTGAATTAACACGTTTACTATTAATAACAAAAGAAACTGCATGCGAGCTACGTTGTTGAAGCTGTCATTTATATCTTTCGTCTATTTTGTATGGATTGAAATAAGTAGCAAGTTTGTTTTAGGGATTTTATGGAGATTTTGATTCTATCCTCTTATATAGTTAGAATAGTAAGAAATAAAATTTTGTATGTTAGGAAAATGGATGATTTTTAGTGTCGTCTTATGCTTACCTAGGATATGCTACTTATAGCTTGTCTATTTTTTTTAATATATTTACTTTTTTTAAAAAAAATTCATTTCACATTAAGTTATTAGTTTGACAATGACAATTTGTTTTACATTTTACACACATATTCGAGATAATGAAAAATTATATATAAAAGATTCATCATAATAATCTTTTGTGAAAATGCATTTTTTCATCCTAAGATTTTTTAAATATCTTCTTTCAAGTTTTATCATCCTTATGATTGTTAATCTAACTGACTATAATAAAATTTCGTTGTCATGTAATCTAATATCAATTTTCACAAATTCTTCATTGTACTATAACAAAATAAAAAGTTAGTCATCTTTCTCACGTTATTAATTTATTTTTTCTTGTTGTCTCTTCTTCCTTAATAAAAGCTAAATTTCCTTTCCCCATTTTATTTTCGTCTTGAGTATTATATTTATTTGAGATATTTTACGTATCAGTTTCTCTCTTGAAATTGACAAACATATAACTTCATTATAAATATTTAAAATAGAAAAGATTTTTTCTTCATTTTTTACGTTTAAACATTCATTTAAATCGTCAAAATCAGATATAAAGATGCAGATCAAACTTCACTCCATATGGTTACTGCTCAATGACTGAGAAACCCTATCCTGCGATGCGTTGCTGGTCGTTGTAAGTGGCTTTATAACCACTCAACAGAGGCAACTTGTGTCTGAAATCAGAAGAAAAAAGGGAACTTTTCTAAATGATAATAATAATAAATTGAAACAACACGGTGACATTGCCTAATTATAGTCACACTGATTCAGATTTCAACGTTATTTTGTCCTTTGCCCTAATTTTTCTATTAGGCTTCTGCATTTCCTTATCACATATTTTCACAATTTCATTAATTTATAAAGGATCTCAACGTCAAAATGTTTTCTAAAAAATCATTAAAAATTTTGGATTCATGAATTTATAACTTTATTTATGAGCATGTCAGTTATATATTAGATGAAACTATATTTTGATACGGTAGAAATGTCATATAAATTATAATATCGGAATTAAGTGCTTGTATTCCGAATCAAATGCATTTGAGCAATTGAGTTTATCCTTTCCCTTTTCACAAGAAACAAATTATAAACTCGAGATTATTTCATTCTAACTCACCATAAAATGAATGTAAACATGGCTTAACTTTTATGATAAACCCCAACTTGATTGTTGACAATCACTAGTTTTTACTTTATATAGATGCAAGGTGTGACGTGGGTGAGTGCGAGAGTGGTCTAATCCTTAGTAAGTGACTAGAATAACGCCTGAGAACAATGGAGATGACGTCGGGAGGTGAAGAGAGAGCACTCCAAACACCCAAAGGTGTTGACAAAATATTTTCTCTCTAAACATGGGAGCTTCTCTCTCTAAAAGTAGAAGCTTTTCTCTAGAAGTGGGAGCTTATGTCTCTAAGTCTTTTTTCCTCCCCCAAAATGAAGAAGAAGCCCTCCTTTTATATGTGACAAAAGGGGGACCATTGCAACTAATCCCTTGATTAGTTGCAAGCTCAACAATTCAAACGAGCCACCTTAGCTAATTAATCGCGCTTAGGTGGATAAAATGAGGATCTCACATGTGCCAATCAGATGGCGCCACGTGGGTCTTGTGGAGTGACAATAACCTAGGGGAATACACATAGTTGATGGGTCTCAATGACGGTACTCACTCAAAGCCTTCTCCCAAAGAGATCTCTTAGGATCAAACTCTCTCCCCAAAGTGGGAGGGTAGCATACCGTCAATGTTCAGAGTGGTCATACTGGAAGAGATATGTCCTCTCCAATACGATGTAGTCTTACCTCTAATTCTACCAGTCCACAGCCTTCCAAGCGTTCCTAAGCAACCATACGCCTTATGATCGTCGCGACGCGTGCGCGGCGGAAGCGTGTGGCGCGTGACCATTTAAAAAACTAAATTTTTAATAAAAATGAATCTTTTAACAAAACAAAATTTGCGCAACGCCACGATAACAAAAAATAACTTTTTATTGAAAACTCTTTTTCAATCACTCAGGTCCATTATATATTTATATATTAAATCTACAACATACAAGGTTATGAATCATATACATCTTGTAGTCTAAATCAAATGTCCTTACAAAACCGATTGATCATCCATCCCACGAAACCGTTCCAACGATCAGTAGATTCTGAGATCCACACCAAGATCTTCCAATTCAATCCTCAACATACTAGGGTGTATGCGGGCACATAGAATATTACAATACACTTTTATGTCTCTAGATATATTCAACATATGAGATCTAGAGATATACTAAGAAGGACTTTAGAAAGACGATACTATAAAAGAACGTGATGATGATTCTTTTAGAAATTTGATCAACTCTTAATCGTAGAGAAAAATAACTCTAACTAATTGTGTTCTCAACTCAATTCTCTAATTGATGAACTGATTAACTGATGAACTGATTCAGCTGATGAATTGATTCAACCGATTGATTCCATTAGAATAATAGTTATATATTTTCTAGATAATAACGTATCAGATATTTAGGGATAATCAAAAATTAAAAATTAATATTTAATTTTAAATTGCCCAATACAGTGGGACCCACTGTATAATGGTGCACAACTGTAGTGCCACACATCATTGTAGTTGGCATTAAGCAACACAGTGCCTCACGGCATTGTATGTCACGCCACATTGCAGTGCTGTGTGACACTGCAGTGTCACATGCCTACTAGTGTAGTGCTATGTGGCACTACTGCAGTCCACGTTGATCTGTGATTCTCAATCATTGATCGACACGTGGAATTACTACAAATTAAATATTTATTTTAATAAGATAAATATCTAGATATTAGTTCATTCAAAATTAACATATCTGATTATCCTTATCAACTAAATTATCTATTATTTCACAAATAACAGATTTAGTTGATCCAAATTATTATCTAATAATAATTTAATTATCTAATTTCATAAATTAAATATTCTGTCTCACTNTAATTAATTATTTCATAATTAATTAATCACACATAATTATCTTATAATTATGTACTTGCCCCATAATAAAAATTTATTTGCAAGTCAGTCTTTTTCTCATGTTCTAAAAAATTCACACACTAGACCGCATAGTATATAGGTGACATGTGGATCATGAACCTATAATCCTAAGCTCCAATAAACTAGATTATTAATTAAACTCTTTAATCAAATAATCTTATTTATTAATTTCATTATTACTCCACTATAAATATGAGATTGCACTCTTAGAGATTATAAATTATATTTACAGATTATTCCCATGTAATCCCCTGATATAATCATTTCACGTAGTTTCGTCCTCCAATTATTGGTTCATAAATTAGAACAGATCAAAATTATCATTTTACCCTTCTAATTATCTCTTGATCTTTAAGTACTATTAATCCATTAGTGAATGGTTAATTTACAATCTTATTATAAATTTGAGCTCAATAACCATTCAGTTCTAGAATTAACACTTAAGTGAATCAATATACGATCCGTTAGAAAAGCTTGGATTCTAAATCTCGTAAAGTCATGTTCACAGTCATCCATATCAGTGAATCTCCAAAACAAAAGTCACTAACATGTTTTACAAACAAACTTTAACGAGTGAATCAAAAGATCCAGTAGACAAGTATATGAGTTCATAACTACTCAGGATTCAGACTGATCTATATATGATCATCGAATTGATGTGTATTAAATCTTTATGGTAAACGGCACGTTGATAAAGATATTAATTCACATCTGTTTAGTCATATATAATCTCATTATATAAATTATTTTCACTAAGATGTCTATCCACATCAATGATCTGGATCTAGATCACATGCATTCATAATGTTTAGTGAACCATACTAATAACCATTCCTTAAAGATTCCATACTCTAATATGTTGCTGACAATTTTATTCATTATCTATGATCTTAATCATCTCGTACGAATACAAGATCAAAATCTCATTAATGAATATTAAATTTTTAGATATTTATATAAATTATTCAACAATAATTTAAAAGAAAAATTATAAGAGAAATATAATGTTCATTAAATTTCATATCAAAATGCCAATACACATGCTTTGAGGGCATAACCTCCAACAACGTCCACCCAAGTCTTTGTCACTTGACTTGGTGATTTGTGATGTGATGACTCGTTGTGATAGCAGAGTGATATGTCTTGTCTGAATTACGCCATTGTTGTCTTCGTGTTACATTACGAAGGATGATTCAGGCACCTCCATGGTACACCCATGAGGGTAACATCAATAATGCTACCATCATCCCATGGTGTTGTCATGGGGACGATCCCCATGGATACGTTAGTGGCGGCACCCCAAGGCGTGCACTTTAGTCACAGCGCCCCAAGGGGCGCACCTTAGCGGGGACACTCCTTGGTGCGTCTCAGCGATGGTACTCCGTGGTACGTCTCAACAGTGATACTCCATGATACATCTCAGCGGTGATACTCCATGGTGCATCTCAGTGGTGGTACTTCATGGTGCATCCTTGGTGGAGACACTTTTGGTAAGCCGTAAGAGTTGAGCTTCGCGAGGAGTCAACATTGAAGTCATCAACCATCATGTACATTTAGTCTCATGTGCAAGCATGATGCAGAGTAATGAGGCATGTACACAATTTCTTCAATGTAGCAATCGATTGTATCATCAAGTCCCCGGTCCTTTGATTGTTTTCATTACATGATGTGTGTGGGATGCATCGATCTGTTATGCTTAATGTGCCTTCTTTATGTGATGTAGGCATCTCTTTGTCCTTAGGCTCGACGAACCTAGACAGGTTTCATGAGGGGTCAAATTTCAAATTTTGAAATGTGGAGAGTCCCCTCTCCTTTTCCCCCCTTTTGAAAAGAGAAATCAAGTCGAGTGGCGGCATGAGAGGGTGAGATCGAGTGCGTAAAGCTCACTGGGTCCAGTGGTGGCATGAGAGGGTTAGGTCGAGCATGGGAGCTCACTTGTGGGGGGATGTAGTGGCAGCATCGGATGGAGGGGGGAGGTCGAGCGCGGGAGCTCGCTCGTGGGAGTGTGGTGGTGACATCACACTTTGAGGGGGAGTCGAGCACAAGAGCTCACTTGTAGGAGTGTAATGGTGGCAACACTTTAGGGGGAGTCGAGCGTAGGAGCTCGCTTGTGGGAGTGCAGTGGCGGCATCACACTTTAGGGGGAGTCGAGCGCGGGAACTTGCTTGTAGGAGTGCAATGGCGGCGTCAGAAATTTTGTGGGCAGTCGAGCGCGGGAGCTCGCTTGTGGGAGTGCAGTGCGACATCACACTTTGGGGGAGGGAGGAGTCGAGCGCGGGAGCTCGCATGTGGGAGTATAGTGGCGACATCACACTTTGGGGGAGTCCAATGGCGGCGTGAGGGGTGAGGTTGAGTGACGACATGAGAGGGGGGGGTCTAGTGGCGGCATTGAAGGAGTGGGAGTCCAACGGCGGCTTTGCTTAACGTGATAGCCTAGCGGTGGCTTTGCTTGGCGTGGGAGTCTAGTGGTGGCTTGCTTGTCATGGGAGTCCAATGGCGGCTTGCTTGATTGGGAAGCATAGTGGCGACATGGACTTGGTGTTTTCTTTCCTTGGGCTAACCAAGTCTTTATTTTATTTGCAGATCTTGCTTCACGGACTATCAAGGAGTTGTCGTGTGCACCAGTAGGAGTCGGGCTCTTTACTTAGGATTCATTTCTTCAAGTGAGTGAAATACTCATTGTTATACTTAGAATTTATACAAATAGGATGTCTCATGATTGAACATGCCTCCCCTATAAGATGTTATTAATATGTTCCCCCTAGAAAAATTTCAAAAAAATTTGTCTCCGTTGGATATACCTCCATTGAACGTGTCGCCGTCATAGGGTGTTTGTAATATGTCCCCCCCCCCACCTTTGGAAAATTTTGAAAATTTTTCCCTCGTTGAACGTGCCTCCCCTATAGGGTATTTATAGTATGTTCCCCCTTAAGAAAATTTCAAAAATTTTGCCGTCGTTGGACATGCCTCCATTGAACGTGCCTCCCCTATAGGATATTTATAGTATATTTCCCCCTTAGGAAACTTTCAAAAAATTTGCCTCCATTGGACATACCTCCGTCATAGGGTGTTTGTAACATGCTACCCCCTTAGGAGAATTTTGAAAAAAATTTCCTCCGTGCTAAAGTGCCTCCGTTGAGGGGTGTTGAAGTGCCTCCGCTTAGGAGTGCCGAAGTGCCTCCGCTGAGTTGTGCTGGAGTGCCTCCACTAAAGAGTGTTGAAAGCTTATGCATCTCACTAAGCTTGATTTTTATCATGGTTGTTTTCAAGTAGAATCGTAAAAGCATATGCATCTATCATGGATTTTTTCAAGTAGAGGCAAGAAAGCTCATGCATCATACCAATCACTATGTCTATCATGGATGTTTTCAAGTAAAGGCATGAAAGTCAATACATCTCACCAAGCATGACGTCTATCATGGGTGTTCTCAAGTAGAGACATGAAATCTTATGCATCTCACCAGACATTACGTCTATTATAAGTGTTCTCAAGGTGTGAAAGCCTATGCATCTTACCAAGCATGGCGTCTATCGTGGGTGTTCTCAAGTAGAGGTGTGAAAGTCTATGCATCTCACCAAGCATGACATTTATCATGGGTGTTCTCAAGTAGAGGCGTGAAAGCTCATGCGTCTCACCAAGCATGACCTTTATCATGTGTGTTTTCAAGTAGAGGCGGGAAAGCCTATGTGTCTCACCAAGCATGACATCTATCATGGGTGTTCTCTGGTATATGCGTGAAAGCATATGCATCTCACCAAGCATGATGTCTATCATAGGTGTTCTCAAGTAGAGGCGTGAAAGCCTATGCATCTCACCAAGCATGACGTCTATCATAGGTGTTTTCAAGTAGAGGCGTGAAACCATATGCATCTCACCAAGTATGACGTCTATCATGGATGTTCTCAAGTAGATGGATGAAAGCCTATGCATCTCACCAAGCGTGACGTCCATCATGGGTGTTCTCAAGTAGAGGCATGAAAGCCTATGCATCTCACCTAGTACGATGTATATCATGGATGTTTTTAAGTAGAGGCAAGAAAGCCTCTGCATCTTACCAAGCATGATGTATGTTTTCAAGTAAAGGCATAAAACCCTATGCATCTCACCAAGCATGGCGTCTATCATGTGTATTCTCAAGTAGAGGCAAGAAAGTCTATACATCTTACCAAGTATGATGTCTATCATGGATGTTTTCAAGTAGAGTCGTGAAAGCATATGTATCTCACCAAGCATTACGTCTATCATGGGTGTTCTCAAGAGGCGTGAAAGCCTATGCGTCTCACCAAGCACGACGTCCATCATGTGTATTCTCAAGCAGAGGCAAGAAAGCCTATGCATCTTACCACACATGATGTCTGTCATGGATGTTTTCAAGTAGAGGCGTGACAGTATATGCATCTCACCAAGCATGACGCCTATCATGCGTGTTCTCAAGTAGAGGCATGAAAGCCTATGTGTTTCATCAAGCATGGCATCTATCATAATTGTTCTCAAGTAGAGGTGTGAAAGACTATGCGTCTCACCAAGCATGACAATTATCATTAGTGTTTTCATGTCGAGGCGTGAAAACCTATGCATCTCACCAAGTATGACGTCTATCATGTGTATTCTCAAGTAGAGGCGTGAAAGCCTATGCATCTCACCAAGCAGGACGCCTATCATGGGTGTTCTCGAGTAGAGGCGTGAAAGCCTATACATCTCACCAAGCACGTCTATCACGGGTGTTCTCAAGTAGAGACCTGAAAGCCTATGCATCTCACCAAGCATGACCTTTATTATGGGTGTTTTCAAGTAAAGGCGTGAAAGCCTATGCGTCTCACCAAGAATGACCTTTATCATGGGTGTTTTCAAGTAAAGGCGTGAAAGCCAATGCATTTCACCAAGCATGACCTTTATGATGGGTGTTTTCAAGCAGAGGCGTGAAAGCCAATGCATTTCACCAAACATGACGTTTGCCACGGGTGTTTTCAAGTAAAGGCGTGAAAGCCTATGCATTTCACCAAGCATGACCTTTATCATGGGTGTTCTCATGTAGTGGCGTGAAAGCCTATACATTTCACTAAGCATGACATTTATCATGGGTGTTTTCTGAGAAAGGCATTGATGCCACATTAAGTAGTGATATTTCGTAGCACATCTTTAGAGTCAAAATTATCTGAAGTTCCTCTGATCATTCCAAGTTTGATTGCAAAAGAGCGGGCCAGCTAGCTTATATCACGCCTGGTTGCCTCAGTTGCTATTGTTTCAATTAATGACAAAACTTTTTTACATTGGCATGTTCAAGGAAATAAGGTGGATCTGCTGGTCTGATACCCTCTATAATGATCTGGCGTTTCTTCAATTTCTCATCAAAGAACCTCCTAAAAAACTTACACTCTTGGGTAGGGTGTGATGTAGTGCGGTGATATCGACAGAAGTTTGGAAAACTCCTTTCCTCCATTGTGGGTAGAATGGTGACCCAAGGAAAATGATCTATTTTCCTTTATCCATACGTCTATTAGTGCTTCCACCTTATCCATGATGCAAGGGAAAGGTGGTGGGTCACTCCTCTCATCATTACCTATCTTATGATTGCGCTTCTGTGGTTGTGCAGCCGCTACTTGAGGATGGTAGCGTTATGTGGTGGGTCTCCAAGGGCGGTCATGATGGTCACCCCTCTCGGGTTGTTGTGGCTTACGTACTGAAGTTCTTGTCCTCTTGGACGCCTTTATCAAGCGGGAAAATGTGACAATCTCCAAATTCTCAAGGTAGACCTTATAATCGTCCAACATCTCTCCAATGCGCATCTTCACAAAAGCTTCCTCCTTGCAATCCTCTTGGCAATCCATAGCCTTCTCCTTGAATTGTTGAACATATGACACATGGTCGTCATTGATCTTTTGTCTTTCCAGATCCAATATGTCAGTTTTCTCCTCTATGACAAAGAATATCACCAAGAAGGTTGACACCATTTACGTCCATGTCAAGATCGACTGGGGTACCAAGTGTAAGCTCACTCCGTCAAGGTCTTGGAGAATTCCCTCAAACGCATGAACTCATTGTAACCATAGGGTCTCATGTCATCAATGAAACATATCACGTGTTCCTTGGCACACCCATTTCTGGCATTGTACTTTCAAAACTTTGGGGGAACGTAGTCCATGGGGTATGGTCTCAAGGATATGTCAGTCGAATATGGTGGTATGAAGTCGACAACGGACTCATTTAGAGATGATTCACTCTCTCTTCTTGAAGCACCTTTTGAAGGGCTTCATGGGTAATGAAATGACTACTCCCAACAAGGATGTTCGCGTTTGAGGTAAGGCTGGTCTGAGCCATTGAAGTAATGGGGGTAGTGATGTTGTCCAGAGGTGGGGCATTGGCCATGGTGGTCGGTCTAGGCAAGCCGCCGATCACAAAAGGTAGAGGTGTTGGTGTAACATTAGCTTGTACAAGGGTTGAGTGTTGGTTTGAACATTCAGTTGAACATGGTTCTAGGCGAATGCTTGTGATTGAACGCCTGCAATAGAGGATGGTTGGATTCCCATGAGAGAGATCAGTTGCGCGCCTATGGTGGAGGTTGGTTGCACTCCCATGATGGAGGCTGGTTGCGCCCCCATGGTCGTGGTCATTTACGCGCCCATGATGGAGGTTGGTTGCACGCCCATGGTGGAGGTAGTCATTTCCGCACCCATGATGAAGGTACTCGGTTGCGCGCCCATGATGGAGGTACTCGGTTGCGCGCCCATGGTGGAGGTTGGTTGCGCGCCTATGATGGAGGCTGGTTACACAACCATGGTGGAGGTAGTCGGTTGTGTGCCCATGATGAAGGTACTTGGTTGCGTGTCCATGATGTAGGTTGGTTGCGCTCCCGTGATGGAGGCTGGTTGCGCGCCCATGGTGAAGGTTGCTTGCGCGCTTATGATGAAGGTACTTGGTTGCGTGTCCATGATGGAGGTTGGTTGCGCTCCCGTGATGGAGGCTGGTTGCGCGCCCATGGTGAAGGTTGCTTGCGCGCTTATGATGAAGGTTGGTTCCACGCCCATGGTAGAGGTGCCAATGTGATGAACATAATTGCTCTTATTAGATCACAAGGTATCCAAGTATACAACTATATAATAACTGTTTTTAACATAAACTATATGATAATTTTTACAGAAATCCTTGCATATAGATCATTTTTATGGTACTAAGTTAGAAAATAGTCTAAAAAACACAGTAGTAAATAAATGGCCATTTTTTAGTTGGTGTGATTTGAAAATTATTAGTTGTCTAAAATATCATTATCTTATCCATCATCAATTTATTTTATTTAAGGATGTAATTTGTTGACATGCCTCAATTTTAGAAAAAAATTTGTTTGTGATTTTAATACAAATTTTTCCCAAATTCTCTCCCAATTTTTATGCCTAGTTTTTCTTTTACATATTCTTTAATATTTTTTGTTTCAATTCTGTACTTGGCTCTAAATTACCTATTAAAAAGTAATAGTTAAGATACGTTTTTAAAAAATTAGTATGTGATATTTTTTTCATAAAATTAATTTAGTCTGTAAATTTATATATCACAATTAAAATATGACTTGATTGAATGCCTACAAATAAAGGTAAGATGTAACTCTAACAAGAGACACGACAACTTTCAACACCCATAAAAAACAAGCTTACTATGCAGCTTGCATCAGCCTTGTAAATCTTTTTTTCATAATGATTTACCATCAAAATATCCCCGTGATTTTCTTCATTTAAGGGTTTTTCACGTAAATCATGGTGTTGTTATTATGTCATTCTCTCTCTTAATTATTCGCTATATTTTCATATTATGATGTAGGAAATTCACGATCAATCCTTAACTCCTTTTTTTCTCCTTTGAAGAGGGAGATCCCAATATTTAGATTTGCGGTAGATTTATTTTTTTTCTTTATTCTACGTCATGTATGATTTTCTACTAAAATTGAAGTCTTAAACCCTAATCTAAAAGTTCTCCAATTGTAGAAAAAGCTTTGTTGCACTCAATTCATACGACGGATTGAAATCATCTTAAACTAGTTCTTAGACCAAGTAAGATGTCTTTCATCGTTTTTCTTGTTAGAGATTAAAAAATATACTGTGATCCTATCATGTATCACATAAAGACAACCTCACTATGATAATCTAGGTTGCATCAATGATCATCGATAGATTGGTACATCACTAGTCCTTGGGATGTGTTTTTTATTAACTTTAAAATGAATGAGACAACTCACTTAGTAAAATTAATCTAAAAATTATACACACTACACGTGAATAATGAATATAATAAAGAGCCCGTTTTCAATTGGTGAGCTGGGTGGTGACAACCAAACAGAGGGTTGCTGTCAAACAGATGAACAACTGCTATATTTAAATTGAAACTCAAACCCAATTATTGCCATCTTCTTCCCAAATGGGTATCAGATGCTTTGCACTCTCAGTACTATTTTCAGGTTATTCTGTCTTTATTTCGCCCCAAATGGTCAACATACAGCTAATCATTTTAATGCAATAATTAACATTAAATATGTGAACGATGGTGCGCAACCAATAGGATTGAACCTTTAAATCTACAAATTAACCAATCAACTAATTCTCCTAGTTCCATAATTCAAGTGAATAATAAATAAGCCATTACCTATTTACCTACACCCATGTTCCTTTCCAACAGTAGGCAATCTGTTGGTCAAATTTGAGTCGTTCAATTAAAAATGAACAGCCTAAAGACCGACATGAAAAATAAGGAAACAAATTTTGTTTTTGTATTTGTTTGAATAGACGGATTCAAAAGCCCAGATCAGACATGATTGTCGTGTTTATTTGAAACCTACCCGTCTAAATTAACTCATACTTAGAACCATAATTTTTTTTTGTAAAAGAAGACAAGCTAATGGTCCATATCTGATCTAATGCACAAACAACTATGCTTATGGGAAAGATATATACTATAAACATGTTTAACGGTCAGAGACTTGGAAGTGATTATTGCATTCCAACCTTCATCTCTAATGAAAAATAAAGAAGATTATTCCAAAAATATGATTTATTCTTTTCTCATTTCAAGATACAACACTAATGTAACAAACAAATGGAGAAAATTGAGTGAATAAATATTACTGCTACAAGTTCTATCTAGTTGAGTCACCAAAATTGAATTTAGACCATCAAAGGCCCTTCAAGATCTCTTAACAAGAGCAGTACTGAAATACGGATGATGTTTGAACTCGAAAGATACCTTGAGTGAAGGATCGAGAGACCCGATTCGGAAAATGAGATTCAACGCAATGCTATTGTGCTTGGCTACTTGTTCTATTCTCCGGAGTTCGGCCAGTTTGTCAGGGTCATCAGAAAAACTACCCTTAATATCCTTTGCAATCCTCTGTGCATCCTTGAAGTAATTATACATAACCAGGTTCTACACAGAGAAAGGTGAGTGTTACTAGCCTATTTAGACAAGCTGGTAACATTCTTTAAATTGTTAAAGAGATACCCACAGAAAAGCAAGCATGATTTGTTGTTTCCTCAAACGAAACAAATGATGTGTTATCAGGGATGCAAGCTTTCTGTAGAAGCTCAAAGTGCTGAATAAATCTCTGCAGAATATATAATCCTTGTTAAAATTTAACAATCATGTTATCATGATTTTTCTGATTATATAAAACAATGGAAATATTCTAAAGTGAGATAAATGAATTTGCTCATGTGAGTGATGTGGCTGTCTGGCGTCTGCAAATATACTTCAAACATCATTAACTCTAAATCAGAGAGATTTTTCTGTATTTATGTATACATGATAGAAGGCCGTATATAGATACCTTACCTCATGCTCAGTATTAAAGGGGGTTGGATTCTGAACGATCATATGCTCATTCCTTAAAGCAGCGAACATCTGGAAAGATGGAACCGA
Organism: Datisca glomerata; assembly: GCA_003255025.1. NCBI lineage: Eukaryota > Viridiplantae > Streptophyta > Magnoliopsida > Cucurbitales > Datiscaceae > Datisca > Datisca glomerata. The sequence goes on from QANY01009007.1 coordinate 276,050, forward strand.
TGATTATGAATTTTCGTTCATCAAGCCATTACACTTACGATAAGAATAGGCAAAATCTATCTCACTAGGTTCTGACTGGGAAAAATCCCGATCTACGAAATCTACCACATTCATATCCAAAATGATATCTCCTGAACGTGATTGATGAGTTATAATTAAAAAACAACTACTATTACCATTGCCAGCCCCTCAGCGAGACATATTTGGCACTGAAGAAACGATACTTCTGGTGGAATTTGAAAATCTTTTCCAATGTCTCTTGAGGAGTCCCTCTTTTTCTTTCCTTTTGGTTTACCTAATTAACAAAAGGCCACATCATGTTGTTATCATTGGTTTAAAAGATGTCTTGATTTGAGAAACTTCGATATCCAAATGCCGATCACAACAGAACTTGTTTAGATTTTCCATTTTGCTTGCAGCCATAAAGGGAGTAAAAACATTTTAGAATTTGACAAATAAAACAAATGGCAACGTTTCTTACTTGTCTTGTTCCTCAACAATATCCTGAGATGCGTCTTCTCTACAAACTTGATCATGACAACATAAAGATACCAGTATACCATGCAATATTCGTTTGGGGAGTAGAGCTCCAATTCAAAACCCAAAACAAGAAAACGAGTAGCAAGCCAATATGTTTGCTCCTCTACCCAGATAAGGATGTGCTGGAAAATTTTCATGCACAAATTCTGCAAAACCAAATTCATGTCATTAGTCTACTTCCTAGATGACGAAACACCGTTGTTGAAGTGTAAGATAAAAGAATAGACCCAGCAGCTATGAATATGAACAATGTCAGATTTAAAGCAGTAAAGAGAGTAAACCCATACATGGCTGGGTCCTAGCTCCAGTCAAAGAGCAATGTATGGAACAAGAGTAACATGTAGACACCCTCACCCCCAAATGCAGAAATAAGAAACTGACACGGACAAAAAACATTAGATAAGGAAACTTTGTTTTATGCTGCAGGGAAATGTTTTTGTTCAGCTAGTAGTTTGTTAAAAATCTAAAGATCTCATGCTTCAGCCATTGCAAAATACCTCTTCATTTGATATGCTTGAGATTTCTCCGCACTCCATTTTAAAAGCCAGTTCTATCTGCCAAACAACAGATTAAAAAATATAAGGATCATGATAATTTATTGTTAACACTCATTACCTTTAACACAACCTTAAATTGTGGTTGCATATGGAACGTCAAGAGGTAACATGGACTACTTAATAGGGAGGGGTAAACCCTTTAGATAGATATTTGTTAAGTTATTTATTATAGGAAACAAGCTCTAGATAGATATTTAAACTTGCAACACATACATAAACAGAGTCTTGACTTGAGCATTTATTTATCAAATTACCTATCATGGAATCTCCAGCTGATATAGGTTTGCTGTCATGAGAAAAAAGATTTATCTAATATGCTTGAAGAATCTGTAATATCACTCACCTAAATGTAGTTTGTCCATCCTAATTAACAAAGGACGGCTATATACCATAGCATAAGAGCTTATATATATTTTTTTCTCATTGGTGCAAGTAAACTATTATTTACTAAAGTCCCCCAAAGAGTAATTACAATCCCCAGCTTATACATTTTTTATAAGAAACTATATATATATATATATATTTATATTAAAAAGAGATAATTACAAGGAGAGGCTCGGTGGATAAGAAATCCAAACCGAGCTCCAAACAATATAGAATTAGGCTGTACAAGCTGTCATCCAATCACTATTAATCAAAAACAACGGATGTTCCTTAAACACTAGCTTATACATTAAACTGTGCTTCCGTGTAAATGCAATATATGTAAGAGAATAGCATACATAGGCAGGAGGAAAGAGGTAAAAGCTCATATAACTATTCATTTTCTGCTCAAGAAATGGGAGATAGAGTACATAGAAGAAACCACTCCAGAGAAAAGTTCTCCCAACTATTGTTGAGTCTACTAAATGTGAAGTTGGTGCATACACTAAAACACGTAGCAACATTTTAAGTTTTTCACATTTAGAATCTAAATGACATGTGAATTATACCAAAAATAGTATGAGGTCACCAGCACGAGCTCTGGTGACTATATTTGATTGATTAACTAGGCATAAAATCGACAGATGAGGTTGGCTCAGTGGTTTAAGCCCTGAGTTGCTTTACTCACGCATAAAATCGACAGATGAGGTTGGCTCAGTGGTTTAAGCCCTGAGTTGCTTTACTCACCCTTCGCACTTTGTAGTCTAACTTTGACCAAGAAAATGTAGACTGACAGCATTTAGATCAGAAACAAACCAAAGATGTCTGATATCTGGAGGTTTGAGATTTTTGATAACAAGAAAACTGGCATAAGTTAAAAATAAAAATTTTGACACACCTGCATATATATAACACGCCAATCTTGTAAAATTTTTCCTAGCTTGCGCCTTTGCCACGCGGAATTTGTACAAAGTATCTTGAGTAAATTGACCACCAACTGCATAACATCATGACAAATACATTATACTGGTAAAGAATATTGTACAAGGGACATTAGGATGCTAAAATTTATGTCACCCAGACATGAAACAAATAAACACGGCGTAGACCAGTATCCCAAAAAGGATTCTAGAAGCAGAACTGAAAATAAACAACCAAAACTAACAAATGTCTCAACCTGGCCTAGTTGTAAAATTGATTCATTTTTCTGGATATCATGGTTCTTTGCGGACTCGGGCAACGCTGCTGCCCTAGTGATTACAGAAAATATCGGATCCCTCCCGTAGAGTTTCCCATCTTGAACCAGCATGAACTGCTCATAAACTTTGGTGGTTGAGAATCCAAAAATAAGATATAGAAAAGTACTAGTAAGTACCATATAAAGTAGAAAATAATAAAAAAAATCACTACTCAACAGTACTATTCGCTAAGTGGAACAGATAAAAGTAACAGAAACTTGGAAATTAGCATATAAAATATTGAATTAATAGTCATACATACATTCAAATTGATATTAATAATGAGTTTGGAAGTGCTTTACTTTCGGATGCTATTTTCTCCCCAGCCCTCCTTAGGAAGTACTATCTTGAGTCAAAAAGACAATAGGATTTACTACTGACAAGAGACGACCAATTGTCAATCAAGTTTACTCTCTCACTGATAGAATTTAACTGCCATACAAGAGTCCCATAGAATGGCAATCCACAACATTCAGAAGGTTATTTTCGCTCCACTAGATTTGGCTATGGAAGACCTCCATTTTTACCTATTTAGCAGAATTAGAAGCCCTGTTCTACATAGTAATACGAAAAGGATTCAAAGGCTGGAAAAACTAACAAGTGATATACAAAAACGTTGTAATAGGCTACTAATAGCAAGAAATAAGAAACAAGCTCTTAAAATAACAAAAAAATAGAGACAAAGCTAGAAAGAAGGTAAATGCGATTCTTACATGGAGATGAGCTCTTGCTACCAAATCAGGCTGAGATTTCTGGAATTTAACTACAAACTGCAAAGCACTTTCTAGAGATGGGTCCAGAGAGTAGGAACATATAATGTCCAAATCATGAAGGAGTTTCACAAAGTAATCGAGAGCCTGCCACAAGAAAAACATAGAAATTTATGATAGTATAACATTTGAGGTTAAATAGAAGAGGTAATTCTCTAATTTCTTACCCTTTTCCAGCTAAGAAGTTCAATCGCCCGTGGTGGAGTAGGCGCAGATAATCTACAATTTAAGCTAGAATCAAATCCAATTGGTTGACAACCAGAAGCAGTAGTTTTATCATATACACCATCTCCACAAGCTGCATAGGCATTAGCTCTGAGGATTTCTGATGAACTACGAATTAATTCTAGCTCTGATAAGCAGGAAGCTATATGTTTTCTCGCCAACTCTGAACCTCTGCCTTGAGGCCTCCTCATGCATGCAAGCACATGGTAAAAATGCTGAATGGAAAAGAGAAAATGATGAAACCCATAGGAGGATATCTCATTCATGCAAGCACAAAAAGAAATATAATAATTTGTGTCACCAACTGTAAAGAAGGTACTCATTAGAGTATGGAGAACCAATTGTCTCGTCTGAAGGTAGAATCCCTCATTATCAAAGCTATTATCAGAAGATAAAAAAGTTAGGAATGCAGCTCTTGCCATTTACACACCACAAAAGATTTTGAATATCTTTAAAGTGGATGAACCAGTGTGCAAATAAGTCCTAAAAGGTGGGGATTAGTTCAACATTTCGTGCACAAAACACAAGGATACATTTCCAAGCTACTCAAACTGAATAAGAAATTTAGAGTGTTTGCACACACATCGTCATTTCAGTTAAGCTTATGTAAGATAGTAAACTCAGAGTAAGACCTTACGGAAGCGTAAGCGACATAACAAAGCCCTGCAGTAGCCTTCTTCCAAATCAGAATTACTTTGTAACGGCTCTACATCTGCATCACAAAGCAGCTATAACAATCAAGAAGAACTTTTAAAATATCTAAACTTGCAAATAGTTATAATAGGGGGTAATGGCAACAAAAATTATGGCAGACATTCTACTTTAAACAGAGATAAAGAAAAGCAAATTAAATAAATAATGAGTTAAACGAAATTTCTCAGCATCAGGAACCTATATATTAATAACCATTAATTACCAGTAGAATAAAAAGATGGTGAATGGTCCCAAAGTTAAGAGATGTACATCGTAATTGTCTAATTGATCAAGAAAGCTCACTTTCAGGTGAATTCAGCTTGCGTTTACAGTGTACATACTCTAAAACGTCCAACACCATGAGCAGATCCAAAACAAACATGAAACAGAAGACAAAGGGAAAAAAGAAAAAAAGAAAAATAATCACTATTAGACAGGGAAGTTTTTAGGCTCCGTTTATTTTTCCTGGCCAGTGCTTTTAGGCTTCATGTTACAGTGCTTTTTTATTTGAAGATGTGCAAGTTACCATGCACTCAAACCAAATATATTTGCTTTCACCAATTATAATCTAGCTTCTTATAGTCAAAAGCAACCAAATCTTTGCACTCTGTGGAACGAGTATAATTTGATATTTGACTTGTAAAAAGTAAAGACTAGTGAGCAAGGAATCAGTGAAGTGCCTTCCAACACTCTATTCTTAGATGATGAGGCTTTGCAAGCACGCAATTGGCGGGAAATAGTTTCTTCCACAGCATTTAGCATTGATAAGCACTTGTCATCTCCATCCCCACTTAAAGGGAGACCATAAGTCATTATAAAAAGATCCTCTTCCTGGAGAAGATACAAAAGATGAAACTGATATTAGATCCAGGGTTTAATTGAAGTATAGAAATCTAAAAAATTACGAGAAAACATTGCACATAGAGAAAATAATCTTATGGGCAAGAAGTGGAATACATTTACATGAAATATAGAACTTGTATATGAATGTACATAAAGGTTTAATCCTTTTCTTAATGAATATATTTCTTCATATTTTTTTATGTTGCAGCCACGAAGGAACATCCCTTTTGTTCTAAGAAGTACAGGATAAGAACAAAATGGAGGCCAAAGAGTTGTTGAAATACTTTACTTCATGTGTTCGTGCATCTGAGACAACTGCAATAACTGCCTTGCAGGTTGCACGTATCACTCTGCAGTAAGAATGCAATAAAGCATGTGAAGATGTCCTATCAGGCCTCAGAAGATAGATGCAAGAGAAGACAGTTTGTGCTAATGAATGACCCTTGTGCCATGTTGCCTGCCACATCAGATTAAAGCTTATTGGAAGAAATCAATAGGGCAGTATAACCTATGACGCACATGCGTAGCAGGTACTAAAATGCATGTAGGCTCTTTGTATGTAAGCATCTGGCTCGGATATGCTTTTCTTATCAAGATTGACAACTAATACGCACTAACCATCAATTGTCAAACTCCATCTCATGACCTCATCTATTGGGGGTGTACAAGGTTCCAAGGATCAGTTACTTGTGTCTAGGAGCTTTTTACATTTGAGTAACTATAGCTCCGTACATCCTTGAGGAACATTTCTTGGATTTTCCCTTTGTTCTGTCATCTCATTTGCAATGAATTTTCTCAGAACAATACTTGTGGATTTTATACTTTGAGCTGTGTGAACTCCAAATGCTCTGTTGCAATGCATACAGAAAGAATATTTATGGTTATAAGTGTAGTTACCTCGCATGCTAGAAGATGATCCATGACATCAATAGTGCATTGAACATCAATAGTTTTTTCCATGCTAATAGGAACTGGAGCAGCACCATTCTCAATGGCCTCATCTACGGAGTAGTATTTACAGACCATACCAGAATCCATCTTTGGATCCATTATCTACTACATAAGTCAATGCATGACCATTAGTATTTAGTCTACTTACTAAGCATGGACAGAAGGAACCAATTTGACTCAAAGCGCAGATAATATAATTGCAGCAAATAGAAGTGAATGTCAGGAGGATTTTCACATACATACATATGCATGTTTGTCTAAGTATCTATACTGTATCTAAGTATTTATGTATGTATATTTTGCTGAACCAAAAACATCTATCCACAAAAAATTATATATTGGAATATTCTCCATATCCATTCAGTTCAAGTATGTATATCGTTAAACTACATCATGATATAAACTTATAGCAACGCACAGTATGAGAAAGTAGACAAAAACTGTTGTGCATCAATATATAATATTTTAGTTTATTTAGAAACAACATACATATAATTAAGCCACAAAATAGAAGGAAACAACTTTGAATTAGAAACTTCAATGAAAAATTCAATCAGAATTTGCCATCTATTACTATTGATATTGAAAACAATCTCTCTATATACATAAACATTTCAAAAGAATAGCATAGCAATACCTCTAAAGCAGACATGGCAGAGAAAAGATTGAAATTATCTCCATGAATAAGCTCACCATCTTGAAGATCTGCAACCGAACACCATTCCAAAATGAATCACGAGAATACAATGACAAAATGACCCCCATGGCAGACCAATTTCAAGTTGGGTAGGCAAACTAAAGTGGGGTATTGATCAACTACTAACAATAACTCTTTAACACTTTTAACTTAGATAATTTGGGGCAGACCTTGTAGAGCATCCACTTAATCCTACGAGGGCATGCAGAATGCCTTACCGAACTTCCCTGGAATACTCTCTACAAAAGGTGATCCCATGGAGATTTGATCTCTAGACCTCTCATTTGTAAGTAAGCTCTTAAGCCAATTAAGCTACCAAGGTTTACTACTCGCAATACACCTTTGTGGAACATATCAATGAAAAAGGAGTCTAATTATGCTTACCAGCATCTCAATGGGGTTTGTTAGATAGTTCTTTTTGGGCGGTTCTCATTCATGCTCTTTTTTGGATTATTTGGCATGAAAGGAATATAAGGATTTTTGAGGGGATTGAGAATCCTTTTTTAAAGTCTTCTTTTTCTTCATTTGTATTCTTAAAGATTGAGTGGAGGTTCTATTCCCTGATTTAGATTTTGAGAAGGACTGGGTGAATAGATTACATGTTTTTTGTTCATATCAATCTCCTAGGTTGTGATTACACCACCTCGGGGTTTGTTTCTAATATATATCTGACTTACCAAAAAAAAATTAGGATGAAAATTGAACAAGCTATTTTCATCCGGGAATGTCCTGACAAGTACAAATATCTTTGAGCGAATCTACTAAGGTCACCCTAATTCATTTTTCCTTTTGATCATAAATCGTTCCCACTTTGATGTGGCAGAAAGAAGAATAACGTAAGTCCAATATTAACTTCAATAAAAGAATCCCATATCTTGAATTATGTGAAAATAAGGAGACGGGATAGAAAGATGATGCAGCTACACAGCCCACACTAAAATAAAACAAAAAGGGCATACTCTTGGATCATGATTCAATGCCTCACTCACTTTCAGAAGAAAAAATATGCAAACAGTTCAAAAATATTTTGCTTTATGAGGTTGCACAACCAAAATCAAACATAAGTTATAAAAGAAACAAAAGGATCAAAGACTCAAATTGAATTGCACAGAGCATTAGAGTGAGCTAGTCAATTGTTACGTTTTGTACCGACATTAGACGACATTTTCAAACTCCACCAACCAAAATGCTCGATAACTCCACCAAACAAAATGCTCGATACTACAGTACAAAGTAGAAAATACATGATTCCTTAGCTTCCCACTTAGCATTGTAAAGAACATGAATAATTTAGTGTTCCATTTCCTTTCCTTTACTCTATACTTCTATTTCAATACAAACATAAGATCAGTCCTTTTAGCGATGAGACAATCCCACGATCTTCAGCACTCCGATCAAGGGTAAACATCCGTCCATTCAATTCGACCCTTCGGCTCGAGGCAGTGTAAGAGAAGTGAAAAAAAGATTAGAAATTTCCCAGTGGCTGTAACTAATCAAATTACTTCGCATTACTCAACTAGACTTAGTTGTATCATCATGTTTCCTAAAATCCAATAGATAAAAAAATATGGCCATTCAACCTTATATGTTCTCTCTTACTTCCATTTTCTTAATTGAATTACTCAGAGCATTAGAGTGAGCTAGTCAATTGTTACGTTTTGTACAGACATTAGACGACATTGTCAAACTCCACCAACCAAAATGCTCCAAACTAGATTACTCAGTAGACATTAAATGATTCCTTAGCTTCCCACTTAGCATTGTAACGAACATGAATAATTTAGTGTCCCATTTCCTTTCCTTTACTCTATACTTTTATTGCAATCCAAACACAAGATTAGTACTTTTAACGATGAGAATAATCCCATGATCTTCAGCACTCCGATCAAGGGTAAACATCTGTCCATTCGATTTGACCCTTCGGTTCTAGACAGTGTAAGAGAAGTGGAAGAAAATATAAATTTCCCAGTGGCTTAACTAATCAAATTACTTCGCACCACTCAACTAGACTTATCATCATGTTTCCTAAAATCCAATAGAACGGGAAAAAATGGCCATTAAACCTTATATGGTCTTTCTTTCTTCCATTTTGAATTGCTCACAACATTAGAGTGAGCTAATCAATTGTTACGTTTAGTACGACATTAGATGACATTGTCAAACTCGACCAACCAAAATGCTCCATACTACAGTACTCAGGAGACAATACACGATACCTTAGCTTCCCACTTAGCATTGTAACGAACATGAATAATTTAGTATCTCATTTCCTTTCCTTTACTCTATAATTTTATAGCAATCCAAACATAAGATCAGTCCTTTTAACGAGGAGAATAATCACACGATCTTAATCAAGGGTAAACAATCTGACCATTCAATTCAACCCTCCGGCTCCAGACATTGTAAGAGAAGTGGAAAAAAAATCAGAAATTTCCCAGTGGTTGTAACTAATCAAATTACTTCACACCACTCAGCTAGATTTATCATCATGTTTCCTAAAATCCAATAAAACAAAAAAAATGGCCATTCAACCTTACATGTTCTCTCTTTATTCCATTTCTTAATTGAATTGCTCAGAGCACTAGAGTGAGTTAGTCAATTGTTACTTTTTGTACACACACTAGACAACATTGTCAAACTCCACAACCAAAATGCTCCATACTACAGTACTCAGTAGACAATAGACAATACATGATTCCTTAGCTTTTGACTTAGCATTTTAACGAACATGAATAATTTAGTGTCCCATTTCTTTTCCTTTACTCGGTACTTTTATTTCGATCCAAACATAAGATCACTCCTTTTAACTAGGAGAACAATACCACGATCTCCAACATTCCGATCAAGGGTAAACCATTCGTCCATTCGATTCGACCCTCCGACTCTAGACAGTGTAAGAGAAGTGAACAAAATTTAGAAATTTGCTAGTGGCTGTAACTAATCAAATTACTTCACATCACTCAACTAGACTTATCATCATGATTCCTAAAATCCAATAGAACAAAAAAATGGCCATGCAACCTTATATCTTCTTTGTCTTCCATTTTCTTAATTAAATTGCTCAGAGCATTAGAGTAAGCTAATCAATTGTTAACCTTTGTATAGACATTAGACGAAATTGTCAAACTCCCCCAACCAAAATGCTCCATACTACAGTACCCAGTAGACAATACATGATTTCTTAGCTTTTGTCTTAGCATTGTAACGAACATGAATAATTTAGTGTCCCATTTCCTTTCCTTTACTCTATACTTTTGTTGCAATCCAATCATAAGATCAGTCCATTTAACTTGGAGAATAATCTCACGATCTTCAGCACTCCGATCAAGTGTAAACCATCCGTCCATTCGATTCGACCCTCCGGCTCCAGACAGCGTGTGAGATTGAAAAGAAATTAGAAATTTGCAAGTGGTTATAACTAATCAAATTACTTCACATCACTCAACTAGACTTATCATGATTCCTAAAATCCAGTAGAACAAGAAAAAGGGCGAAGCAACCTTCTATGTTCTCTCTTTCTTCCATATTCTCAATTAAATTGCTTGGAGCATCAGAGTAAGCTAATCAATTGTTACGTTTTGTACAGACATTAGACGACATTGACAAACTCCAACAACCGAAATGTTCCATACTACAATACTTAGTAGACAATACATGATTCCTTAGCTTCCCACTTAGCGTTGTAATGAACATGAATAATTTCGTGTCCCATTTCCTTTCCTTTACTCTACACTTTTGTTGCAATCCAAACATAGGATCACTCCTTTTAACGAGGAGAATAGTCCCACGGTCTTCAGCACTCAGATCAAGGGTAAACCATCTGTCCATTCGATTCGACCCTCCGGCTCCAGACAGTGTAAGAGAAGTGAAAAAAAAAGTTAGAAATTTGCCACTGGGTGTAACTAATCAAATTACTTCACATCACTCAACTAGACTTATCACCATGATTCCTAAAATCCAATGGAACAAAAAAAGGCCATGCAACCTTATATGTTCTCTCTTTCTTCCATTTTCTTAATAAAATTGCTTAGAGCATTAGAGTAAGCTAATCAATTGTTACGTTTTGTACAGACATTAAACGACATTGTCAAACTTCACAAACCAAAATGCTCCATACTACAGTAGTAAGTAGACAATACATGATTCCTTAGCTTCCCACTTAGCGTTGTAACGAACATGAATAAGTGTACCATTTCCTTTCCTTTACTCTATACTTTTGTTGCAATCCAAACATAAGATCACTCCTTTTAACGTGGAGAATAGTCCCACGATCTTCAGCACTCCGATCAACAGTAAACCATCTGTCCATTCGATTTGACCCTCCGGCTTCAGACAGTGTAAGAGAAGTGAAAAAAAATTAGAAATTTGCCACTGGTTGTAACTAATCAAATTACTTCACATCACTCAACTAGACTTATCAGCATGATTCCTAAAATGCAATAGAACAAAAAAAATGGCCATGCAACCTTATATGTTCTTTCTTTCTTCCATTTTCTTAATTAAATTGCTCAAAGCATTTGAGTAAGCTAATCAATTGTTACGTTTTGTACAGACATTAGACGACATTGTCAAACTCCACCAACCAAAATGCTCCATACTACAGTACTCAGTATACAATACATGATTCCTTAGCTTCGCACTTAGCATTGTAACGATCATGAATAATTCAGTGTGCCATTTCCCTTCCTTTACTCTATAATTTTGTAGTGATCTAAACATAAGATCACTCCTTTTAACGTTCTTCAGCACTCCGATCAAGGGTAAACCATCCATCCATTCGATTCGACCCTCCGGCTCCAGACAATGTAAGAGAAATGAAAAAAAATTAGAAATTTCCCGGTGGCTGTAACAAATCAAATTACAGTTCGTATCACTCAACTAGACTTATCATCAAGTTTCCTAAAATCCAATAGAACAAAAAAATGGCCATTCAACCTTATATGTTCTCTCTTTCTTCTAATTTCTTCATTGAATTGCTCAGAGCATTAGTGTGAGTAGTCAATTATTACGTCTTGCACAGACATTAGACGACATTGTCGAACTCCACCAAACAAAATGCTCCATACTACAATCCTCAGTAGATAATACACGATTCCTTTCATTTATTCTATACTTTTATTGCAATGCAAACATAAGATCAGTCCTTTTAACGAGGACAATAATCCCACGATCTTCAGCACTCCGATCATGAGTAATCCATCGGTCCATTCGGATCGACCCTCCGGCCCCATACAGTGTAAGAGAAGTGAAAAAAATTAGAAATTTCCCAGTGGCTGTAACTAATCAAATTACTTCACATCACTCAACTATACTTAGTAGTACAATCATGTTTCCTAAAATGCAATAGAACAAAAAATGACCACTCAACCTTAGATGTTCTCTCTATCTTCCACTTTGTTTTATTGGAAGTCAGATAAAGTATTAAGAATTAGCAGGGATGTAAAAATAGAAACAAGGAAAAACACCTCTACAGGCGGTTTCAAGAAGCGGAGAGACGTCAGCCCAGACGGTGTGCTCGCCGGAAGGAATGGGGGAGGTATGTTGAGGTATGACACCCACAGCTGCTTCTTCGGCAACTTCATCTGCCATTTTTGAAAGCATGAAGCTTTTTGTGTCAGAGACTTACTCGGAGAAGGTTGGTGAAGATGAACTGGTTTGGGTCTAGCAGGTTTTATGCATTTGCTTTATTTGCTTTATTTGCTTTCGATCACTACTTCGCTGAGTAACATTAGGGGGTTTATGCTTTAGGGTTGACTTGTGGATCGGATTCGGAGCGGTAACTCATTTGGATATAAATCCTAAATATGATTTTGAATTGCGTCATAGACAGTCTCATCCGCAAGTCATCATTCTCAGTCTCACGGATTCAGGGTTCTTAAACTCGAGGGTTATGTTTGATATGGACCGCTTGTTTATATCACAACGATATATAATGACTTTAAAAATTAAATAATCATTTACATCGATTTCTGTAAAAAGCCAATTTAGGCCATTTTATCTAGATCACAGCGGTCTAAATCAAATGAAATAACATACGTTGATCTGAATTTCAATCTCACAATAAACTTTAGCCTTGATGAAGGAGTATTATCGTATACGTGACATGTTTGACTATAGGTATCACAACTTGTATGATAAAATCACTCATAATTTGCCTGTTGTAAATATGGGATGATACAAATTTAAGGAATATAATTTTCTTTGTTTTAATTTATGCTAGCATAAAATTAATGAATAATTAGTAATCATAATGATAAATAAAAAGTTACGCAGTAAAACTTGTGATATTCAGATACAGATTTTTGTAGAGAGTCATCCTCTTCTTCTCGGGATACTACACGATCGACTATGTTGTCTTTTAAGTGCATATCATTTATCATCGCACTAAAACTATTCGACTTACCAATTAGGTTCATATCTTCCTCTTAAATCCATGGACAAGGGAAATGAAGTAGAGATTAAGTCAAACCTGGAGATTTTTGTTGGGGGAATGTCTCGAGACTTCTACTCCTAAGTTAACACTGGGCAGAGACTAACTTGGTACTTTGGGCCAAGCAAGCCATTCGGGCTCCCCCAACAACAAACGAAGAGGAGAAAATTGAAGTTCAAATGAGTGATAGTCAATTCCTTAAGCCCATAACCGAATCCCAAGCTAGGAATGAAGATCTAGCCATTTCATCAAATATCACCCAACCAAGGAAATGGTCTAGGCTTTTCAGTAGCAAAGGAAGCAGAACAAGAGGAGCGCACGCACACAATTACCAAAAGAACCTCTTCGTCCACAGCTTCAAATGCTCCAAAAAACCAAGGTTAGTCTATGATGTTAGCTTTAATTTTCAAAACTCAACAGCGGGTTCCGACGATCGAACCCGCCGCTTGCAATGAGTTTGTTAATCTGTAACACCCGAAGGCTTGGGAACCCGCGGGCGATCTGAGCTCTCAGGAGACTCGTCTCCCTTAAAGATCCCGCCTGTGTAATTTCAATCGAAACTATACTGGACTCCAGGGGCTTTGTAAAAACAATAATTTGTTAGGCTTTCAGAATGGTTTTTCTATTGATAGAACTGGTATGAGGGTTAGCTCTGTCGTGGAAAGTGGACTTTAGCTTTTCTCTGAATACTTACTCACCAGGACATATAGACATAATTATTTAAAATTTTGATGGAACTATGTGGAGGTTACAGGAATGTAGAGCGCGAGATGAGGCAGCAATCATGGACTATGTTGAGGAGACTTAAATGTATGACGAATGTCCCATGGTTAGTATAGGAGATTTTAACGAAATTATCTCTCATGCTAACAAAATTGGGGGTACTTAGAGACAAGATTATGCTATAGACTCCTTTAGAGAGTGCTTGGAGGAATGTGGGTTGATATCTTTGCCATTTAGAGGCTCTGTACACATATGGACTAATAAAAGAGAAGAAGGTGAATTAGTCTTGGAAAGGATTGATTTGGGATTTGCGTCCCAAGATTGGTTAAACCTATTCCCGAATGCTATGGTCTACCATTTGGGTTACTTCTCCTCATATCATAGGCCTCTATTCATCCTTTTTTTAAAAAAACAGCCCTTCACAAACTTATGGTAAATGAAGATTTCACTTTGAGAATTATTGGACTCAAGATGGAGAGTGCAGAGAAGTAATTAGAGATTTATGGTCAAAGATGGATTGTAATGGAGCTCCTATACTGATTTTGAATGGGCTTAATCAATGTGCCTCAGCATTGATGCAATGGAGTAAGACTAAATATCACAACTTCACTAAGAAAGTGATAAACTGTCAGAATAAACTGGATGCCATTTATCAGAGTCTGGGATGGTAGAAAGGATAAAAATCAGCTCAAAGCTTACCACGATGAGTTGGATAGTTTTTTATTCCAAGAGGAAATCTACTGGTCATAAAGAGATAAAATTGATTGACTTAATTATGGGGACGCGAATACAAAATACTTTCATATTAAAGCATCAATGATGAGGCGTAAAAACCAAATACTAAAGCTGGTTGATGTCAACAATGACTGGATGAAATGAACACGCATCTCTCTACTCACTTGCAGTAGACTGCTTCGAGGACATTTCACCTCAACCGAACCTAGAGAGGAGGATTTGTCTGCAGTCCTTAGATACATCGACAAAAGGCCACTGATGAGATGACTTGGAGCTGATTAAGCCTTTTACAACAGAGGAAGTATTGAGAGCAATCAATGCCATACATCCTTAAAAAAGTCCTGGACCAGATGGATTCTCAATTGCTATTTATAAAAAATACTGGGGGAAGATTAGTACTGAGGTAACTGGGTTTCGTTTGAATTTTTTGAATAATGGCATGAATTTAGCTAACATTAATTCTACTCTTATTACTCTTGTCCCAAAAAATTCATATCCTTCCGTTGTGGCGAATTTTTGGCCAATAAGTTTATGCAACATTTTGTATAAAATTATCTTTAAAACAATTGCTAATAGGCTAAAAATTGTTCTCCCCGACATTGTATGCGAAACTCAAAATGCCTTTATAAAAAGCCATCTTATTAGGGTTTATCGGCTGACTTTGAAGTTTTGCATTCTTTGTCAGTCCGTAGAAAAGGAACAAATAGTTTTGTGGTTGCCAAATTAGATATGAGCAAAGCATTTGATCAAATTGAGTGGAGTTATCTACAGGGACTTATGGAGCTCTCGGCTTTCATGTTAACTTTATTAGAAATGTTATGAAATGTGTCACTTCTAACTTTATTAGAAATGTGTCACTATATTTGTTACGAGTGGCTATTGAGTTGCTCTTAATAGGAAAATGAATACTGGTGGTTCTTGTTCAAAACTCCTCCCTTGGTGGAAAAAATTATGGAACTTACATCTTCCTTTAAAAATAAAAAATTTCCTTTAAAATGTCTCTAGAAACATTTTACCCACCCTCTACAACCTCTCCAAAAGAGGAGTTGGAAATTCTAGAGAATTTCCTTCATGTGGCAGTATTGAAACTATTGCTCACATGTCAATAATGTTTTGTCGTTGGCTTCTAATATGAAGAGATCATTCAAGATTCAATTTTTTTAGACTCAGGAGATCATATGGATTATCTGGAAAGGAATTTCTTTGATCTCCCACACCAAAAATTATCTTTTATAACCTGTATATGTTGGTTTGTGTAGTACTCCAGGAATACTTGGATGTACAAGAATCGCAAGATGGAAAGCAAGGAGGTCATTGAAAGATCTTAGAATTTCCTTCAAGAGTGGAACAAAGTGCACCCATTAAATATCAGTCCTTTGAGAATTTCTTGTGGCAGTGAAGAGAAATGGATTCAGCTTGGCCTAAGAACACTCAAGCTCAACGTGGATGCTTCAATTTCTTTAAATGGTACTGGTCTTGGTGCGGTCATAATGGATTACTTAGGTTTAGCGCTTGCAGCTTGCTCTTTTTTCATAAAGCCTCTTATGATGTCTTCTTGGCATGGTGCTTAGCAATTCTTGAAGGCATCGGCTTTGCTCGAAGGAATAACATATGGATACATCTTATCGAAAACTGACTCTTGTAAAGCTCAAGCAGACACCAATTCCTCCATGAAGCTGAATACCCAAACTGGCAATGTTCTTGATGCTATTAAGTCTGAACTTCCTTTTTTTTTCAAATTGTAGTAAGCATGTTAACCGTAAATGTAACTTAGTAACAGATAGATTAGCTCGTTATGCTACATCTATTATCCTCTTCTGTTTGTTGGTTTAGAACTACTCACTCTATTATGGAAGACCTCTGTATTTTGGATTAATCTCTTAATGCATTCTCAATTTAAAAAAAAAACACAGTTAACAATGTATTTCTAAAACAAAACATTTAGAATTTGCATATTAAAATTTAAGGCAAAAATATGATTTATACTTTTATAGTGCTTCCTCTTAATTTAGTTCGTACAACTTTAATTTTTGTCAATTTAATATTTGAACTCGTAGACAATTAACACCCTAAACTACATTTGTTATCTAATAATATGCACGTGGTCCTCTTAGAAAACCAAGCGACATTTGTGCGATATCTAGTATAAGTAATAAGTGGATCAGATCAGCCAGAAAGCGGTTGACCTTTTAAGTTTATGAAGTTTAAGTTAGTTATGAACTTATTATTTTATCACTTCACTAGTTTTGTAACTACCAAGTCTAACTTCTCATATGTTTTTTTTATTTATGTTTGCTTATGGTATTTTCTCAAATTATACTCAATCTTGTTGAACTTGCTTCAAAAAAAATTGTCCAATCTAATCAATCTGCAAAAATCGTTAAAATTATTTTATGTTGTTGATTTAGTTTACAAATTATTTTGGCAATATAAAATAGGTAATATATGATTTAATTATTGTTAACAAGTTACTTACTTAGCATGGTATCGTTTCAATTTATTTTTTTATGCTCATCTACAAAAATGATTTATTGCAAAACTGAAGATGATATTTATCTTTTGGTCAACGTTTAGCAAAGATAGAAGAATGGTGAAAAATATGATAAGATTAGAATGCGGCATGACAATAAGTAAATAATTTATTAACGATAAGTAAACTATTAATGAGACATGCAATTGAACGAGCAAGGGGCGCGAGGATCTCACATTCCATTTTTACCTTTTTCACATGAAATAGAAATGGCGATGGAGATGAGATCGAGGGGGAGAGAGAGAGAGTAGATGGCATAAAAGAAATTTAAATTATGGTTTTTGAATATAATGTGTTTTAAAAAAAATTATTTAAGAGAAGTGTGAAAATATCATAAACAAATATAGGAAAAAAATAAAAATGATATGAAACTACTTGGTGGTTAAAAAAGTGAAAAGAAAAAAAATAAGTTCATGACTAATTAAAATTTTTTTAACTTAAAAGGGTCATTTTGTATACAATTAAAATTATGGGTCATTTTTATCTATAAATTATATATTAGGGTTATCTATGTCAAAACCTAAAAAACTAATAAGGTCCAAAATGTAGTTTACTGTTATTTTAACAATCCGAATATTAACATTACAACATAAAAAAACGCAAAGGTTAATTTTACAAGTTTTAAAAGTCAAAGGATTAAACTTACAAAATTCATTAATTTGGTTATTTTCATATATAATCGAGGTTGATGGGGAGAAACATTTTTAGACAAAAAATACTCACTATTATATATAATTTTAAATTGATAAGTTTTTTAGTATTCTATTTACATCAATCGTATTTATCATTTTAATTAAAAAAATATATGAGTTGTGAAAAATTAACACATATATTAGTTAAAAATGAGATATTATTTGAAGCAATTGTAGGATGACTTTTTATTGCATTATATACATTATGGGGTATATTTCATATTTCTTAGGATTTATCGTGTAATACAACTTAACCACTTACCTATATTCTAAATTTAAGATTAGAAATGACAATAAATATAAAATTGAAGGTGCGTTTTATAGTTTATCATGGTTTATTTATTCCCATATTAGTCCCGAGGTTATCGCTATCGGGACAAATTTGGAAATATTTGAAAATTCGACGAGTATTAGTGTTTTTCCCATTTTTTCTTTTTTGATTCTGATAGCACAAATATTGCTTCTCCGCAGTTCTCTGTCTCAAGATTCTCACTATATCTTCCCCGGCAGTTCTTTCACTGCCCACCTCTCTCACAGCGTATGCCAGGTTCTGCAACGTGCAAGCATGAAATCCAGCTTTTGGAACAACTAATTACACATATTGAGGAACTGGAAAAATACTCCTTGTGAATTTTAGCTGATGGGAAGTCCAAAAATCGAGACTTCAATGGTATAAGCATCAGTTTCCAATTCTTAACAAATATTTTAAACTTTGATTCATAATGGGTTTTGTTTTTTCCTCTCATAATCAGTTACAATGAGTTCGAATTGGCGAATGCATATTTCTCATCACTGTTTCTTTTATGGCGCAAACACTAGTTCCCGTTACCTGTTTGAAGAATTGCCCCGGAACTCAAATGTAGCTGTAACTTCATTATAGGGCTTTTATCGTTTTGATGATTTGGTTTTGCTTTTTTTCTTTTGCTTAAGCTTGAGCTTGCGACCAAAAAGTTATGTGTTAATGGGCTTTTCTGTGATGCCATGTTAGGCTAACATAATACGCAAATCAGTTCACTTGAATTTTGCCAAATTGCTGATATAGTTTCTGTTTTTGTATTTTGCAGATGAGAGATTTGATATGCCTGCTTTCTTACTGATTATAGGCTCTGCGCCATATTAAGTGTTATTATAAGGTGCTTTTAGGTTAATCTTGGGGTGATGTTGCGCGGAAGTTCTCTTGTCCCTTCTCTTGCTAGGACCTCGCCTTTACTTTCACTCTTCACCAAAATCCCACTGCTATTACCCTATAAGAGCACTCACCATATTTGCTTTGGACTTTGTAGTTCCCGTTTCTCCTCATTTTCACATCCTCAAGTTAATGGTTTTTCTATCAATCACTTCTCAATGGACAAAGGAAGCAATATATGTACTATAGCTCTATCTGCTACATCTCCAGTTAATGAATCTTCGACTGCTTCCTGCACAGTCAGCAGAAAATCAAAGAAGAAAGCTCGCATGGAATCACCTGAGGGGGTGCTTAGACACAAGCTGGGTATGTGCTCAAAGCACGGTAATATCGTCGAAGCTCTTAGACTTTATGACGAGGCACGAAGTAATTGTATCCAACTTAGCCAAGACCATTATAATGCGTTGCTCTATTGCTGTTCTTCTGGTTCTGCTTACGGGGCTGACCCGAACATCTCAGATTTGGGGATCAAAAGAGGTTTCGAGATTTTTCAGCAAATGGTGATCGATAAAGTAGCTCCGAATGAGGCTACATTTACTAGCGCTGCTAGGCTTGCTGCTGCAAAGGAGGATCCAGAAATGGCTTTTGATTTGGTGAAGCATATGAAAAACTCCGGTATTCCACCTAGATTGAGGTCATATGGACCAGCACTCTTTGGCTTCTCTAAGTTGGGGATGGCAGACGAAGCTTATGAAGTTGATGCTCACATGGTTGCATCTGGGGTGCAGGCTGAGGAGCTTGAGCTTTCTGCTCTTCTTAAAGTTAGTTTTGATGCAAAGAAGGCAGACAAGGTTTATGAAATGCTGCACAGGCTACGAGCTACAGTGAGGCAAGTCTCTGAATCAACTGCTGAAATGATCAAAGACTGGTTTAACTCCAAAGACGCGGCAGAAGCTGGGGATAAACATTGGGATACAAGCAAGGTCAAGGAAGGAATAGTGCAGGGAGGTGGAGGGTGGCACGGGCAAGGTTGGTTGGGGAGTGGCAACTGGAGTGTGGTGAGGACTCATATGCACGAGAATGGGGTCTGTCATTCATGTGGCCATAAGCTTGTTTGCATTGATATTGATCCGAAAGAAACAGAGAACTTTGCAGCCTCATTGTCCAACTTAGCACGTGAAAAAGAGGTTAAGGCTGGATTTGATCAGTTTCAGGTATGACATTGTCTTCTTTTGCTTTTCTCAATCTGAATGACGTGACAAGTAACTAAATGATTAAGATAGATGTTTAATTCTATGTCTTTTTGTTACTTTTTCCCGTATTTCATACATACGTATTTCGGATGTTTTTAATCAAGCTTTTAGGACATGATCAGTCAAAAGAATTATCCCAACTATCAAAAAGTTGGTCTCAGTGTAAGGATCTAAAGAGAAGATCCATGAATGGGTTTATAAAATTGAGATAATTGGAATTTCAGGGTTAAAAACGTTTTATTGGCGGTTTATATGTTATTGGCTCTTTGTTTGATCAAGTGGGTTTCATAGCATATGTATTTCATGGAATTGTGTTTCACGTGAATACTTTGATAAGATGCGGATATCTAACCATGTTAGAATGTAGAATGATTAACTGCCTTGGATGAAACTAGCTGGGAGCAATACTCTTTTTTTTTCATGATTCAGGCCAAGCAAGCTTGTTAAATAATTTCTAGATGTAATCCTGACTGATTTTGAAGGTGAACTCATTCAGGAGTGGCTTGAAAGGCATGGTCCGTTTGATGCTGTCATTGATGGTGCCAATGTGGGCCTTATCAACCTACATTCTTTTAGCTTTACTCAGGTGAGTAGATCCTGAAGATAAGGCTTATTCAATCTATATATTCTGAATTCCTCTGGAAGAAATAACGTGTCTAAACGTTTTCCTTCCTTGTAGCTCAAGAATGTTGTAAATCGATTACGTAAAATCAGTCCTTCAAATCGATTGCCGCTTATTATTTTGCATAAAAGTCGTGTAACTGGCGGTCCTGCCCAGCATCCTAATAACAAGATGTTATTGGAGCAATGGAGACAGAATGGTGCACTCTATGCAACTCCTGCTGGTTCAAATGATGATTGGTAGGTTACAAATTGCACCAAGTAGATAAATATTCAATTGAGTTTTCTATCATATAGTTAAGCACCTATCATATAGTTACAATTTCCTGCGGCTTTTACCAGGTATTGGTTATACGCGGCTGTTAGTTCCAAGTGTTTGCTGGTGACGAATGACGAGATGAGGGACCACTTGTTCCAACTGCTAGGGACTAGCTTTTTTCCAAGATGGAAGGAAAAGCATCAGGTACTCTTCCAGCTTTTGTTTAACCATTTGTAATCTTTCATTTCCATCTTCATTCTCCAATCTTTGTGTGATCAAATGGAAAGAACTCTCTCTCTCTCTCCAAATATTATTATTATTTCTAGAGCTTCCCCAATCCAAGAAATTCTTTGAATATTGTATCTTCTAGTCCGACTTCAGATTATTGACAGCATCTTACTCTTTTTTGACTTTCCCCATAAATTTCTCAAGGATTGTATGAATGCTCTTGCCTGGAATATAAATATATTTTGGGGTTAAATACACTGGACTGAAACGTAAAGGTCGAAACTTTGAAAACTTTGATGAAAGTTAAGGGACCCAATTGACAATTTTAGAAGTTCATTGTGAAAAGTGTCCAATGGTGATGGTTGGATGTTAGGAAAAGTGTATTCAAAATCTGATCGCGCATATGGGGTTCGGTTCATATATCGTGACACGTTTTCCGTTTTGTTCAACGATTGAAATTCGTTTCCGTTGTATATTATTTGCAGGTTCGACTGTCAGTATCAACTAACAGACTGAAACTCCAAATGCCTCCTCCTTATTCAATCGTCATTCAGGTGAGATAATCAGCCAACAATCTTTCATCATAGAGATGAAATGCGAAGGCTTTCTAATGATTAATATGATTACAGGAATCGGAAAGTGGTAGTTGGCACGTACCAACGAATACAGGTGATGATCTTGAGACCCCAAGGCAGTGGTTGTGTGTCACCCGAGCTGGTAAGGCCTCTGTAGGGAGAGAGGGAGCGTAAGCTGTATTCTAATTTATTAATTGATTATTGATTATGCTACTAATAAAGAAGTGCAATGGAGTATTTGTTATTGATTATGCTATTAATTAGACTATTTTCCAATGGGTAAACTTACTTAAAAAACAAAGTAAGTTTCTTGTTAATCATACAGAGAGAATAAATGAGTTAGTCATAGGCACCATGGTGACAATAAATGTGAACTCAATCACTTTTCAAATAAAGTAATTCTATATTGATTAAATTATGAACGTAGGTTTAATTAATCAAGTTATGGGTTAATACGTAACACAGTTATTCAACTGTGAAATTATATTTTTTTTTAATTTATAAGTTTTATAGAGAACTGTAAAAATATCTAACTTTTTAGCTTAAATTATAAAAAAGGTCAGAAAATTTGTTTCTTTTGCAAAAAAATGTCGAGTATATAGATTATTTATCAAAATTACACAGGCTTAAAAGTAGATAATTTATTTACATCTGTGTAATTCTCATAAATAAATTATGCAGTTTTAGTTAAAAAGTTAAATTTTTTTGTATTTTTTTGAAAATTTAACAATTTTGTTTATCCATCTTACATCTTCATGCACCCATCTAATATTATTAATAGTATCGACTCATGACTCATCTAATACAAAAATTTATGAAAAGATGAGTTAATCTAATACAAAAATAAAAAATTTATGACAAGATGAGTTGACACTTGATATAGTGATTACTTCTCTAATCATAAGTTTGAATCATAATATTCTCCTAAAGGTCGTATACAAAAAAATCATATACTTTAAATGGAAAAGAATAGTTTTTTTTTAAGAGAACTCTATAATATTAGCCAAAAGAAAGATTAATTGGATGATAAAATTACATTAATCAATCAGATAACATAATGTTAAGTCTTCTAAGCCAAACAGAGTGAAGAATCATATGAATAACATCAAAAGGCTTAGCTGGTCTATTAACCTGAAAATGCCTTTGAACTTTCACCACCCTCCTCTGCAACTTCAAATACTTCTCAAAACTAACCTCTTTTAAAATCTTTTTGATTTCTGGTATCCTACCAGACGGGACATAAATAGAAAATCTACTCCAATTAAGCACATCATCGAACGGCAAAACATAATGGTCAGAAATAATAACAGGAACACAACCAGCCAAAATGGCCTCCACAACTCTTGGACTTGCTACCTCGTACCCACTTGGGCACAAACAAAACTTGGTTTGTCCCATTAATTGGTAGTAATTTTGGTCCTTGGGAAGATACTCATGGACTTGGACTTCTTTGTCCTTGTCTTTCCAATGGTGGAGTAAGACTTTTCTTATGTCCCCGTGGGCTCCGCCGGCAAAGAAGGCGAGGATCTGGCGGTCGGTTGGCGGTGGGGAGAGGATGGGTGGGGAGAGCTGGTTTGGAGGGAGGTTTAGTTCAGGTAAGGAGACGTCTCTTGTGGGTTTGAAGCCTTCTGAGGTGTTGGCATTGCATAGGACTCTTATTAAGTTCTTGAAGTAATCTGGGTTCTCTTTTGTTACTTCTGGCGCCTGTGAAAAGTATTAAGTAATTTGTAACTACTAATCATTTACAATTAACATCATTTATCAACATTCTATAGTCGTTTGTTATTCATGCGACTCAATATGGTCTATTTATATAAAACATTTTCAATTTCTCATTTAAAGAATAAGAACTCAATGATCTTTTCTTATTTTTTATTCAGTTAAGGAGATGTCAATCAACTAAAAGTTAGTTGTAAGTTTAAAGATTAAATTGACAAAATTATACTTCAAGCCTCAAGGACTAAATTAGAAAAAAAACTAAACTACAAAAAATCATACACTTTTATGTGTATTGCAATTACACTGTCTACATAGATTTTTTGGCTATATCGCACAGACGTTACTGTGATAAAAATAAGTAAAACATGTTGTTAATATGTTTCTCATATGTCAAAAAGAGTTTTTCATGCACTAAAATTAACATGATACGTTAAATATATTACATTTTGGTTCCGTTAAGTACGTACATGTTAGCCTCTTAATTTACAGTATAAAGTCACTATTTCAAAATCTTTTCCATTGGTTTTGGGAAGGGAAATAAACTTTTTCAAGTTAAAAGACTTCAAACTAACGGGTTTTATGTGACTAGGAGCTTCGTAAAAATTTCAAAGCATAGTGCCTAAACTTATAGCTAAACGAACCCTTAGACCGTCCTCTTGCTAACTTCCCAAAAAGATGTCATGTTTAAGAGATTGGACCATTAAACCCAAAATTTAATGGCCAAGCAGTTCGGCACAAACGCAGGGTTTGTCTTTTTTTTTTTAATTTCTTTTTATTTACTTTCAGGACGAACGATGCAGATCTAATATAAACATTCATGTGCAGAAGGCGTGGCAAAAAAAATAGGAAGAAAGTGTAAACGTACCCAATCATGGCAAGATACCATAAAATGATCAGCTCCGTTGCTTCTATTCCAATAAGGGTATTTATCAGCTACGACGTTGACATAATCAGTAACGATCCTCACCAATTGATCACGAGCGTAAGTTGTGATTGGAAGGTAGATATAGTGTACGATGTAGACCACACTTATGGGGAGAAAGAACACGTGCGCCTCATCAGGATGACGAGCCATGAAGGGGCTCTTTCCACCGTCCATCTCATCCATGAACTGTCCCTCTACTGAGTAAATGTGTTTCATTGGCCCATCATGAATTAGAGGCTGCTCTCCTTCTTTGTAGGCCCACACTTTAAATCTCTTCACCATCTCAATATGACTCCTATTTTTTTAAGAAAAAAAATGAAAACTTGTTAAAAGTTAAAAAAGACCATCATCAATAAATATAATTAATTGCCATTTATTGGTTAATTTAAACCAACTTTATTAGGAAAGATACGTTTGGAGAGTATATTTTCGTTTATTTATGAGTGGATTAAATATTTCATCAATCTTTATTTATTCTCATAACTACAACTAGGATGCTATTGAGTATTTTCACCCTAAAAGTTAGTTTTGGAGAGGTCCAATCTTCCATCATATTTTATAAACTTACTATCAATCCATTTGACTATCGATATGGGATAACGAGTCTTAGTTGAATAACCGTTGACTTGTTTCATCTGGATTCACAAAACATTAGGATCGGATAATTGTCGAACGGCTTTGCCTGGATTCACCAAGTATCGGGCCGTGAGTTGGGGACTTAATAACTCACTTCACCTGTATCGAGATGAAGACTTGCTGGTAAACTTGAATCTAACTCTGATACTAATGTTGGGTGTTATTAAGTCTTCTCACATAAAAACTAACTTTGAAATTAATGTTTTCCCTCACACTTATAACCTTCGTATCAATTACTTCAACAGACTTTCATATTTATAAAAATCATAAAAATGAAGTTTTTGCTAATTCTATGTGCCAACACTCATATTCTTAAAATTTAATTAGAATAAATAATAGAAAGAAATATTTGCAACAAATTCTTTAATTACCATTTATTTGTCATTTGGATTCTCCAACTCAAAAGCTTTTTTTATTCTCAAATCTCAAAAATTAAAAAGTTACTCAAACAGATTTAGCAAAAAAAAAGTCAAAAGGAATCAAACGACGACGTCTAACAATTTAGGCCAGCCTAGGTTTAGGTACATTTAAGGAAAGGAAACAGAAGGCATGCCTACTACTACTCATTATACTGTCTAAAACGGTTCTCTTATTCCCCATGCTACATACTTCTGCCTAATTTATACCTAAAATCAAGCAAGTCTACCCTTCAGTTTGGTAAGAAACAAAGTTCTTGTAATTTTTTCGACCGAGATCAGTCGAAAACACATTCAAAAAATAAAAGGAACAATTTGTATGGTAAATGAAATTCGAACGTCATGTATCTATCATGTATCTATCAACGTCGTAAATAAGAAGAACAAAGATAAATACTAAATAATTAAGTACGTGTAAGATTTCTTGCACGTGGAATTGCCCGTTCACCCTAATAGTTTGTTTTATAAATTTTGTTTTTCACAAAAAAATACCATACTTTTTTCTTGGCCATGTCCGAAGACAATTTGTAATAAAGTTTTACTCTTAATTCAAACTACTCCATTTTTTCTCCTAAAGACTTCTTTTGGATGCTACAAGTTCATGATACTAACGTAACAGCACGTATGTACAATCAACTCCAAATTTTCTTAGACGCCAAACAGATAATAACGAAGAGATAGAGAGTGTAATAAGAAAGAGAAGGCAAGAGAACATATACTAACTGATGGAAAGCGTAAGCGTTTCTGTAAACGCATCCCCGGGGGATAAAACTCTCGACATTATCCGACGTATAATTCCGTGTCCGAATTGCTTTTCGAATGCTCGCTCGTGCTCTAGCCAAACCTTCTTCAACTCTCTGCAAACTATTCTTATTCTGCCAAAAAAATCATAAATAACAAAAATTAGAACAAAAGACATACATACAAAAAAAACACTTAAAACCAATTGATATTCATTGAACACCTTGGTGCTAGAAAAATATGATTGAGGCTGTTGTTGGGATAGTGCCACGGCAGGTACAGGTGCAGATGCAACGACATGTTGGGCTGAGTAATGGTTGGTTTTGATGTGGTTGATGAATGGAATAATAGAAATTTGGTTGTGTTTGGGAGGAAAGAAAGAGAGAGAAAGAAAGAGAATGAAAAGAAAAATTGGGAGAAGTAGATATGGTTTTGGAGTGAAGAAAGCCATATATAAGTTGAAGAATAAAAAATAGTTTTTTTTAATAATTTCCTTCTTCTTCTTCTTGTTCTTATGGGGTTTTGGAGAAGAAGAGGGTAATAATGTGGAGGGTGTGTAGTGTAGAGGTTGATTAACTAAGTTGTGCCAACTTTCTCTCTTCCATGAATGTAATGGAATGAATGAATGTATCAGTTAGTTTGAGACCATAAAGAAATAAAAAAGGGTTTTTAGAGATTGCGCAGCTTCTTTTGAATCATATTATGGAATTTATAGTCGTAATTAATCTCCAGTTTTACTTTATATAAATCTTTTAATTTGTAGTTTAGTCTCTCTCTCTCTTTTCCTTTTTATGCATATCATATTTACTTACCAAATCGACAAAATAATATTTACTTGCCTAATCTCTAAATGGGGATGGTTTTTTAAGAACTAGTATTCAGCACCGCCGTAACAAATATATATATATATATATATATATATATATATATGACAGACTGTTCATACACCTCATAATTTAGAGTTTTATTATTTTTCTTATACATTCATTTATCATGTCTAAAGTGAAATAAAAACACCGCCAACTCATAAAGACGTTAAGCACTGCGATGCTATATAGTATTTTTTTCTTCAAGGTCTCATCCATGTTTATGTCCAGAGAGCAATCTAAATATTTTTTTTACTACAACAACAATATATTGACAATTTTATAAATAAATAATTCTAACAAAATAGTTTAAAAAAGTAATAAATGTGAGACCTAATTTAAAGAGGAGCGTTACAGATCAGTTCTAGGCTACTAACTACATGAACTTAATTACCACTTAATAAAGAAGTGAAACTTTTATTTAATTTCTACCATAGGAAACCAAAAATTTTGGGCCTCGATCACTAGAACCATTCTAATCTTTTTACTAGAACTAGAAAACCGTACAATAAAACAGACAGAGAAAGAGTTTACAGAGGAGAGCAATAGTGGTTCAATCTTATGTGTGTTACTACATCATAAAACGTCCAACAACGGTATTATGTATGGCTGAACCCAAATTTGTGGCTTCGATAGATATTATTTAAGAGTAATTCTAAGTCCATTTAATTTTAGATCAAATTCTAATCGACCATGTTAATAATTCATAGGTTTGTTGTGTGTTCTCATTTTTTTTGTAATTGACCTAGTGTATCCTTAAAAGCTTTCAACCAATGGATTAATCACTGTCACAGAATGTGAAAACCAATGACGCATGGGGTTTTTCTATGGTGTTGAGGCTCGAACTCAGGTTCTCTTACATTCACTTGAGTCATTGCCTTGGGACCGAGCTCCTTACCACTCCGTCAACCCCATTGAGTTTTTTGTGTTATCATTTGTTAAAATGAGCTAATGTATAGGTTAATAGTCCAATTGACGATTGATATATACTGTAGTCAGGATTAAAACTTAGTCTAAACTTAGTCATTGTAGAATATACTGTAGTCAAGATTACTCGTTAGGTTCCATTTTGTTTTATGATTTGGTTAAAAAAACGAAAGATAAACACACCAAAATGAAAATATATGCATCTCTTCTTAGTCTTACATCGGGTTCTTAAGCTTTTTTTCCCAATTTCTTTCGTAAAAATTATACTTATGAATTCATTACGTGTTTTAAACTTCAACATTTCTCAAAAAAATTTCTGGTTCCACCTCTGAATAGATATGTTAGCAAATATACCATAATTTACGTAGACATTACATATTACAGAGTCTGCCAACCTTTTCAAGGCCAACAAACCTTATAGCAATTTACTTGATCATATGAGATATAGGAAAAGTATAGTTAGGAAGTAGAGGAGCTAAAAAGAAAGCATGTGGGTTGTTATATTCCATAATCCTTGGGTTTTATATATGGCAAATATTTTTATTTTTCACCCAATTATGAAAGAGATATGGTCCTCTTTTAATGAATTTCAAGCTATATTAAGCAAAAGTTGATTTTTTTCTCCATATAAGGGTATGGAGGAGGTTTTTATGGTATTATTGATCTTTTCAAGGACTTTCTCCATGAGTTAAAAAAAGGACTTTCTCCATGAGTTAAAAAAAAAGGACTTCTCCACGAAATACATCAATTTTAGAAGCTTTGACAAAAAATTATACCCTTTTGTGCTTCATAAATAGCCGTGTAGCAATATTAATCAGCTAGCTGGTGCGTGTGTAAGTGCTAGTATGAAAATCAGACTGATGTTGCATTATGGTTTTCCACACGTCTGTACCTCGAGTCTTGACCATGCACAATGTACAGATTTAGACTATCATATCTGATTTTGACGTTTTAAATATTAGGGGTATACAAAAATTGATCAAATCGAACCGGATCAAATAAAAAATGATGGGTTAGTTAATTGTCGTTGGTTAAGTCTTGATTTAAACCAAACTTTTGAAAGTGACCAGACCGACTGCTTATCCTCCACACACACACACACACACACATATATATATATACATATATATACGGTTTTTGGAGCTACAGTGGCAGTTTTAATCGCTGGCATAAATTGCTGCGGCGGTTCAAAAACCGCTGCCAAAGCCACCATCACAAATACTTATATCGACGGTTTTGGCCATCATCAGCGTAACTGCCGTTATATGTATAATATATATATCATATTTATTTTCTCACATTCCGTTCATTTCCCATTTCTCACATTTCTCTCTTCACTACAAGGAAAAAGGTCCACGCCGATGATTTTTTGGAGCAATACCGGTGGTTTTAACCGCCGGCATAAATTCCTGCGGCGGTTCAAAAACCGCCGCTAAAATCACCGTCGCAAACGCTTATATTGACAGTTTTGGCCACCGTCGGCGTAACCATCATTATTTTGTACTTTAGTGGTGGTTTTGTGTCACCAATGCCGACGGTTTGTCTCCGCCAGTATATGCTTTAAAAAAAGTGCGTATTCTTTAGTGGCGGTTGAAACTACCGCCTAATGGTAAAAAAAATTTATCTATACCAGTGGGTGTAACAGCATGTATTTGATATAAAATCACTGGTATAAACACACATAGATGTTTTACAGCCTCTCCACTCTTTTTTGAACATCCCATAATTTTTAAAACTACATGTTTCACAAAACATTCTATAATATAGATTCAAAATGCATCAATTTTCACATTCACCAAACAGATTTTAGCATAACAATTTCAGAGTATAAATATCTAAATTCAATTCATGTAACATCGAACGTAGAAAAAAGATCAATTCAGAGTTATAGTATAATTCAATTCAAACATCCGCAAATACAAAAGTAAAAGTATCATGAGTTCAAAGATAAGCGAAAACAATATCTTTAATTGTCACAGAACTACGATCACAAAGTTGGGGAGCTCCACAATCCTATAAAGACATATAAATGAACAAAATTAATATTAGTATTAGAATAAACATAATTTATAATTATGTAAAGTATATATTCATTAGACATCTTACATTATCACTGCCGGAGAATTGTGAGGGCGAAGGATTTTATGCTTGCATCATTTTAATAATGTATGCTAGTTAGGTTTGAAGTTGAGTTTGACTAACTTCAAGTTCGTTGAGCCTCGACTTTACCCTTTTATGTTCCGCAAGTGGAACATACGCCTCTTCTAAAAACCGACGGCTACTTTGCAGTCCAAATACACTGGTGGGAGTTGGATCTAATCCCATTCCACTGACTCGTCCAAAATGCTCTGGACCTATAACTTCAGAAAATGTGTCTCTAGCTGAAATACTATTGCCATTCGGTGTTTGGGTCACCATAAGTTCTTGCATTTTCTCCTACAATATAAATAAACAATTCGATCACATATATGACAAATATAGACTTAAAAATTAAAAATATTGACAAATATAGACTTAAAAATATTTCTTATAGCTCTAGAAGCAGATTCAAGATCCATCCAATTCCCAACTTTTTATTTATCCGAAACTATGTACAATATGACTTCATCGGGCTCTCTCCCGAACTCCTCTGTCTACCATTATGGTTAAAAAAATTATATTCTTGATCGCAATACTAAAAACAAGAATACTACGTACTTATAATAAAAAAAGATTTGCGTACCATTTCATATTTTTTTCGCGCCAAGCTTTTCCTTCCCAAAGAATGTTTTATGGTTTGTTTTTATCACAAAAAGTATTTGTTTCACTACGAGCCTGTTATTTGAGAAATAAAATTAGTAATTATTCTATATTCTAAACAAAATTCATTGTAAAAAAATATTGTAATATCATTCCTTGAGGAGTGAATAAAAAATGATATGTTCTCCTCAATTTACTTTTATCATCCTTCCAATTCTTATTAATTAAAGATAATGTTATCTTACGGTTGGATTTTGTAACTTCCCATTTACTCTGAAAATTATAAATGTATAGTTACTAAATACATAATGGAAGATACGATTACAAATATGTATTTATACATTCACAATATCCCATACTGCGTTCTTGTACATTTCAGGACTCTTCTTCCAAGTATCATAGATGATCGGCATTAGATCGTAGTTGTGTGCTATTGAACCCAAAAAAATGGTATATATTGCTGCTTGATCCTCGATCAGTTCTTCTAACGAGTTGAATTCATATTTCGCTCTCTTCCCTTCAGGTAGATTCCATATTTCAGCCATTTGAGTCTTGCCTTGTGCATTTCGACTAGAAGATCCACCTATGTATACAACATTATTTTATATGTTAGACATTATATGAATAAGAACAATGATTTCTACCATGGACCATGATGAATATACTTGCACAACAAAATATATAATTACATTATCAAAGAGAGACATAACTTATCAACACTATCAAGTAAATAGATTCTAAGATCCGTGATCATTTTAGAAAATTAAATATTAACACAATCAAATAAAGACATACCTAATTCAAATAGTAACACAATCAAATTGAGTCATCACTATTCTGATCGAAACCAACATTCATATGAATTGTATCTTCAATGGTTACACCAACAACATTTGTTCTAACTAAGTTGATACATTCTTCATTATAATGTAAGACTTCTTCTAAATGAGAATGATCATGTATATCACTTTCAAAATTCATCACTACTTCATTATCAGGAGTTGTATCATTATTAGGGTCACCCATGTCAAATATGTCTCTTGATTTTGTATGCACCACAACATGTCAATCTTTATCTTTATGATCTTGTACGTAATACACAAGATGTGCTTAAGATGCAAACATGAATGGTTCATCTCTCAAATCCTCACCAGTGTGAACAAAACGTGAAAAATTAATAAGTGTAAACCCAAATTCATCAACTTTTCTTCTAGCATTTGTGGTGTCAGTCCAGCCACACTTAAATAAGATTACTTTGAACTTATCATAGTAGTTCAATTCAATAATCTTCTTTAATATTCCATAATATTTTACTTCTCCTGTTATTGGATTTGTATCCCTCAAACTTGCGTAACTTCTAGTCTTAGCAGTCACTAAAACCCCATAATTCTGCATCACTTTCTTTGATGCGAAATATAAATCCATTTACATTAAATCTCGCATATTTCTATACCACTCAATTTGGACCACGAGCCAACCACCTTATTTTGTCTGACACTTTATTCTTGTTAGCCTATTCAATAAAAGTATATTCAGAATTAACTCACAAATTTTTAATACCAAAATCACCTCAACTTAACTAATAAACTTAAACTTACATAAGTTTGAAGCCATCCAACAAAATTTTTCATGTACCAAATGTTGGAGCTCGGTTAGGGCAGGTTGATGTCGACAATTTTCCCTCCTCACATCTACTTCACATTTTCTACATGTCAATATAGATGAATTACATAAATATTCAACAATTAAATTGAGATATATGTAAAAGTTAAATTATTACAATTGAATAATACCAATCTATATGCTTGTAACCAGGACTGCTCATCAAGATAACCTTCCTTTGCGATTTTTGTTGGTCGTCCAATATTAGGAAAAGTAGCATCATGTATGGTTTCCTCATCTTCATCATCCCAATTTCTAGAAGGACGATTACATATTGTTTCAATTTCTTCAAGGTATCTCGAGCAGAATGTTGCACACTCATGTATTATGTATCCCTCCGCTATGGAATCTTTCAGATGAGCTTTATTACAGACATATGATTTATGCTTATCAAGATACCTAAAGCTTACCAAGATACCTAATATCATTATATGTAAGAAATTAACATAAGCGCATGTGAATTTTTACATTGTGAAGTAATGGATAAAACTTTTTATATTGATATCTATCAATAGGATACATCAACTTATAATGCAAAGGTCCATCAAGCTTTACCTCATTTTTCAAGTGTACTACTAAGTGTACCATGATGGTGAAAATGGATGGAGGAAAGATTTGTTCCATTTGACAAAGTCTGACCCCAGTCCGAGACTGGATAACTTGTCAATCATATTTATTTGCAGACCTTTAGAACAAAATTCTCTAAAAAGCAACTCAATTCAAATAAAACAGAGTACACCTTCTTTGCTAAAACACCCCGTAATACTATGGGTAAAAATTGTTGCATGATAATGTGACAATCATGATATTTAAGACCTTGAATCTTGCGTTACTTTAAATTGATGCAACGATGAATGTTTGATGTATATCTATCAGGAAATCATATACTCTTTAGTGCATTAAAGAATATGTCTTTTTCATCATTTGTCATTGAAAATAAAGCATGAGGTAAGTAAGTGGTATCACCTTGAATCATTGGATGAAGTTGACTCATTATACCCATATGTTGAAGGTCTAGGCTGGCCTTATAATTATCTTTACTCTTCCATGGATCATCAAAAATTGTCCCTAGTATGTTATCACATACATATTTTCAATGTGCTTTACATCAACATTATGACGTATAAGATTAAAATCTCAATAAAGTAGTTGAAAAAATATACTATTCTTCTTCCAATATTGCACATTATCATCACCAGATCTTCATTTTCAGCCAGATTAATTACTTTTTCCAAAAGTGACATTAAGGCCTTGGAATTGTTGTAAAACATCTGAACCTGTAGGAGAAATAAGGGTCGATCTATTCTCAATTGTGCCACTAAAATTTTTACTATCACGACGAAACCTATGACCATACTCTAAAAATCTCCTATGACTCATGAAACAATTTTTTTTTACCATATTTTAAGCATTGATAATTTGTCTCATAATTACAATGAGGGCAAGTAAAGCATGAATGTGTACTCCACCCAAACAAATTATCTAATCCCGGTAAGTCACTAATGATCCACAATAATGCTGCACGTATTTTAAAAACTTCCTTCGTTGATGCATCATATGTATCAACACCTGCCCCATAATTCTTTCAATTCTTCTATCAGAGGTTGCAAATACACGTAAATATTTTTTTCAGAAATTTTAGGCCCAATGATAAGAGTAGAGAGAATTATGATGTATGTTTCATGCACATCCAATGAGGAAAAATATATGGAATTAAAAGAACAGACCACATGTAAATGGGTTGAAACCATCACTAGCCAAACCAAGTCTAACATCACGTGATTCAGATGAGAATTCAGTATGTCTAGAGTCAAATAATTTCTAAGCAGCTGAATCAACAAGATATCTAAAAACACCATCTTCAATATGCTCTACATGATGCCATCTCATATTGTTAGCAGTTTTAGACGACATGTATAATCTCTGTAACCTCCCTTTTAAAGGAAAGTAACAAATCACTTTAGTAGGTATTGACTGCTTCTTCCTTTTTCCTTGATATTGTGATGTACTCTCACTCTCCTTGGTTATCCACTTTAAAGTACGGCAAATGGTACATGATTGTTCTTGTTCTTTGTCTTTCCAATATAATATGCAGTCATTTGGACAAGCGTATATCTTTTCATAAACAAAGACCCACCTTTTTTATAATCTTCACAGCTTCATAAAATGTATTTGGCAATGAAAATCCAGCATTATGTAATAAAGGTACACAATAAATGAGAGTTTTGAAAAAAAATTTCATCCTGAATACAAAGGTTCATTAATATCTCTAACTAAGTCAAAGAAATCAATCACCTTTGCCTCCGCTTGTTGAGCATCTTCATTTAGTTGCTCATTCATATAATTAGCAGTTGGCTCTATTTACAAATAATTTGTTCCTCTCTCATTATCCACAACTCCGAATGCATCACACTACAAGTCATGCATATTGTCATCACAAGCTTCATGCACAAATGTATAGTTCACATGTCTTTTATTAAGCTCTTATTCTCTATTTGAATTTTGCAATATGGATTCACCAAAGAAAAATCAACGTGTATAACCAATGCTAAACCCATTACACACCAAGTGCTAATACACACTCTCCCTATTCATTCTCAGTATATTTACACAACGTTTACATGGACACACAATCCTACTCTCTTAGGAAACTCTTTTAAAAGCAAAATCAAGAAACTCCTTAACTCCATTAAGGTACTCTTGGTTAACTCGAGATTTTCCAGTCTGACTTTTGTCCATGATAAAATCAATCTGAACACATCATAATAAATAATTCAATACAATGAAAATCAGAAGAATATTAAAGTGATTACCAAATTACATTATCAACTCATCTTAATGCTATCTTTAGTATTTATTAGTGTAACACTTTGTAATGAAATAGCTAGGCACGTATTCCTCTCTTTTGTCATGATAAGTCGTTTCTCATAAATGTGTAAACACAGAAACCCTTGAGCAATTTAGTTGTAAAATAGAACATCAAATGCCATATAACAAAGATAATTAATATATGAAAAAAATTATACCACGGTAAAATGCAAAATAAAAAAAAGATAATTTCAATTATAACACGCGTAAATTTACAGTATGGTGTCACAATACATACGTTGTCATATCATAATAGTACTTAACGTCATAATGGCACATAATATTATTTATATTAGTTTATAATATAGTACGTGCGTAACACATGACAAATTGAGTGACCTTAAGCATAAGCTTGATAATGTTGAATATTTCTTAATTATATTACGATTGTAGGGTGATAGGATAACAATGAACGAGCAATTACAAAATCATCAAAGGACAATTACAAGCTTAAACAGATTGCTGGGAAGTAGAAATGCAACAACAACATTGCTAAACAAGTGCATATATACAATTGCAACGCGGGAAGCAATGACTATCTTAACAATTACTTCTTGCCACTTTTTTATTCAACTAGCACCTAGTTTACTCCTGACCAATATGCTGCTGTTCTTGCCCAACAATTTTCTCAACAGCTACAGGTTCATTAACAAATCCCCTTCACTCCTTTCTTTGACACTTAATTTTAGATGAACATACGAAATCGTTTAAACTCAAGATGTATATATGTTTATTTTACTGGTTAATGCTAGGCTTTATACAATATGAGAGTGAAAAGTTGTATTGTTATACTAAAGAAAAAACACAATTATTGCTTTATCTGTGCAATTGCTTGCTTCACCATCAAATTCTTCAAAACTATGAGGAAATTCTGTAGAAGAATCAAATATGTATTTTGTTATTAATCTAAGTGTTTTGTTATGGAGGCTCTTTAGATTTTCTAAACCTTGTGGGCTTCCTTTTGGTTACATAGAGATGATGCCGAGATTTTGTAGCTTCATTGTCAGCATGTGTTGTACTTTGGGACTCCACCCAACGTTTTTCTCTAATTTTAACTCAACCTCCTTTTTCTGGAATATTATCCTCAAAACATAAAATCCATCCTTGAGAAAACATTATTAAATTGATTTAGTTAAGTGTTTGATAACTTCCTATTAGGGTTATTTCTCGCTGTAATATGTGTATGCTCTCTGGTGCAATCTTATAAGGCTTAGATCTCATATTAAATTACCTCAGTTAGAAAGACTCCACGTTACCCATCGGAGCTCAAGGGATGAAAATTAAATGGTGGTGATCCTTGTGGAATCTTGGACATGAGTTTCTTATTCTGGGACATCTGTAATATATCTGTAATGCACATAGCCTTGTCAATCATGTTCCCACTCTGATTATAATATTGGTGAGCAAAACTAAAATTTTCTCTCTCTTTATGCAATAAAATTAATGGATGAAACGTATTTGAGACTCTTGGAAATCAGCTCCATAATATGAACAATTTGAAGTAATTATGAGTATAACTTGCAATGAAAGATCTATTTATGAATGACATTATTTCTCATGCGATTTATTCCACATGGTATTTTTGCATTAGGGATGTTAGCTCCAATACAATTTTGGGTGAAATTTCATATGGCCTACCTCCTAGTGCCACTCATAAGTAAGATATATGATGTTCTAGTTCATTGCTGATGTGTATGCTTAGAATTCAATTCTGATACTTTTTCTTTCTGCAAAACTTATCATGTAGCAAGTCCCATGTTATACCCAATGCCTATACACGGGGAGGCCTCTAACCAGAGGTTTGTAGATAAACTCATTGAAACTTTCAAATTAGATAATCTATTTTGTTGGTAACATCTAATGTTCTTTTACCTTGAATCTAATATATATATATANTAACTTTTATTCTTTGGCAGTTCCATTGCTTTAGAAGACCCTGACTATTTAATTCATTCTAGAGTAAAAGTTCAATGGAGAATTCACAAAATGTTGTTCTTCATGCAGGTGACGCACTTTTCATTCCTGAAGACTGGTAAGTGGTGAGGTTTAAATTTCACATATGCATTAAATAATGCTCTCATGTAGGAGTCTTCCCTTATATTTTCTGTATGAGTTTAGTCTGATCTTTGAGGTTTTTGAAATAGTATTCTCTCTGTTTTAAGAAAGATGATACCCCTCTCTCTCCCCCTCCTTGCCCACTCAGTTTCTCTCTCTCCCCCTCTCTAACAATTGTTTCCCATCCAATCATGCCTGTAAGATATATGATATCTCTATTTTGAGTCGCTTTGCCAACATCTTGCATTATATAATATTACTTCTAATTAGTGTCTTCATCTCATTTCTTTATTGGAATCTATAGACTGTGATCTTGCTCCAAGTTCCAACTATAGGGCTTTATCCAAGTTGGTTTTATTGATTCAGTTTTCATGACGTGACAGATTGCTTTTTCCATAATAGGGCATATCTCATATATGCATATTTTCTCTAAGTATATGAAATATTCTGTTCATGTCTCCTCCTGCCAATCTTGACAATCTTTTTTGTGTTAACTTCTTGATGATATCTTTAAATGTTTCAATTTATTTTTTGAGAAAGAAATACTTGATCATAATTACTCTGATTAATTTATGTAAACTTGCATAAAGTTGTTATTTGATTTGATGTATCTGTGAAGAGAGGTGCCTGAGATCGTTCCATCCAATTGAAAAGGACGGTGAAGAATCCTTATGTTCATCTCTTGGATTTTCTAAGGATGAAGTAAATGTACGATGTCTATCATTTTATTTCATCACTGCTTATGTACATTGTTCTGTTTTCAACTACTTAGCACATAAACCCTTTCTTATTATGGCAGGCAATGGAGGAGAATGATTTTTTCTGCAAGAATTGTCAGTTTAAACAGCATCAGTGCTTTGCTTACGAGGAATTAGACTCCTCTGATAAATCTCCAGGTGCTGAGGTATTTGCTTGAGTCTACTGTCTCATCTACTAATCATAGTATTTGCTTGAGACTACTGTCTGATCACTTGACCATCATAGTAGAATTTTTAAAAGCTCATTACTCATTCCACATAAATTATAAGTTGGCGGTAAATGTTGCTATAGATTTTATGGAAATTGATCATCTACTAATTTAAGTTCTGTTAAGAAATCTACTTTTTGATCTAAGAATTGCAGTTTTGTTGCATTATTTCATCACTTTTTTCAGATAAACGCAGGATTTGATGGATTTATTGTTTATATTTCTTATTAAAAACATATATTGGTAATTGCTTACTTATTTTAGTCAAACATTATTATTTACAATCTTTCATCCGATTAATTTCGTTGAGGCTTAATATTTTGCTATACATCCATGCCATTAAGGTTCTTTAAAATAACCTTGCATTGTTAATTTTATGTTGTTATATCTTATAGGTTAAAGAGTCTGCAAGGTATGTACTATGTAGTCTGGATCATTGCTTGTGATGCATTTTTTATGTTTTCTGGCTTTCAAGCTTTACTCTGTGTAAGTACTCAGTAGTTTTTCTGAAGTATTTTTTTTTATTCATTTCCCTCACAGTGATGCTTATTGGTTAATTAAGCTCCACTCTGGGTAATTGAAGGGCTGTGCAATGCCTTTCCATGATAGTTTTTTTAAAAAGAGTTAGGGTACCTTTAATGACGGAGAATCCTCGTCATCTATTTACTTTTTCTGGCATCTCTGATGACGGGTAGTCCCCGTCATCTAATTGCTTTTTCTGATACCCTATATTGACGGTTTTTGTTTAAAATGATTAAATATGACAGCCTGGTAGATGACAGTCAGTCAGCCATCAATATAGGATTATAATGACGGTTTTTACCTGTCATTTAAACTCTATTTTGTAGTAGTGATCGTACTAAAACTCGATTGAATCGAGTAATTGTTTTGCGAGACTCCGATCAGTTCGCTTTATATGTACATAAATACTCGGTTCGATCCTAATTATGGTAAGATCATGGATTTTAGTTCGATCTATCTTTTATGCTAAAAATCGAATCGAACCTATCATATACCCCTATTAAATATATGCTTCAATTAAAAAGCGAACCGACCATATACCCCTATTAAATATATGCTTCAATTAAAAAGTACTTTTTTTCTAGTTCAATCGATTGTCCTAATGTGATTGAATGACTCAGATTGATTAAACTTTCTTTATGTCATCCTCAAACAATCAAAGTTATCAAACGAGCCACATGGCATGTTTGAAACCACATTAATTTGAATTTATCTTTTCTCTATTTACTTTTTATGGCATTTGAGGAAAGCATATACACTATCTGTTGATAGTGTAAGATACCGAGTACCGACCGTAGGTGTTTTTCTATTTTGATGGCCTATTAAGAATGAAATATGCTACCAATACTGATGTATATCATCCTGTCGAATACAAGATCGACTATATATACATATTTTCTTAAGAGATTGCTATGTAATACTATGATTTTAAGTACTATTACAATGTGATATTGTATGCGTAAAGAGATCATATATGTGTATTATAATTAAAAATATAATTTTTCTTATTACACACGCAATGTAGAAACGAGACCGCATACACTGTCAACTAATAGTAGAATTGAGCATCATGATGCTGCTACTAGGGATGCCACTAGGTGAGTTTAAGTTTGGTAAATATTCATGTTAAATTTTTACTGCCCATACACAATCCATACCCGTGCTACATACAATTTTCCTTTTTACTTTTTAATTAAGTCACCTTAAAATATTAAAAATTAAGGTTTTCAACTATTTTTCATTTAATTCATTACATAATTAAATTTTATAAAATAATTTGTTAAGCTACATAATTTTATCACATGACACAATTACGAACATGAAAAAGGCGACTTAATAAAAATCTAGTCATTAGTAGTTTGTAAAACTTATATTCTGTAATATTTATCCTATTAGTAATATGAAAATTCACACACATAAATTTAAAAAAATATATTAATCTAGTTTTAATTATCTATTAATAATATAATCATTTATTAGAAATGTGACTGATGAAATACAATATATTTTATATATTATACAAGAGATCAAGTGTTATTAGTGCACTTTCAATCATCTAACTTTTAGTTAACACATTTGACTTAATGTGCAATATATTTGAGAGTTAAACCTTCTAATATATTTGAGAGTTAAAATTTGTATTGGTACATTTTTAATTTATTACTACATGATTAATTTTATAAACAAAATGCAAGACACGTTATTTGGATCTAGTAGTAATAAATAAGTAAAATTTAGTAATCCTGTTCAAAGCAAAGTATTTAATTACTTTATTTTTTCTGAGTTTGGCTGATTTAAACCATTTAAAACTGTTAGTAGTCTAAATCAGCTCAAATGCACCCTCAGAGAATCTAATTTCTGTACATACTGATATTAACTAAAAATGATCTCCACCTATTAACTAGATAGGGGTGTAAAAATTGATACCGAACCGAATCGAACTGAAAATGGTTGGTTCGGTCAGTTATATAAGTAGCCTCAGTTCGGTTCGGTTCGGATTGAAAAATCATGGAATTTTGAGCCGAACCAAACTGAAGTATTTAAAAAATCATATATATATATACATACACACACACACACACTTTACTTTTAACCCTAATCCTCTATCATTTCTCTCACATTGAACGCAGCCTCCCCTTCCCCCTCTCTCACTCGTCCCTTCCCCCTTTCTCATTTCCCCTCTCTCACTCGTCCCTTCCCTATTCCATCTCTCTTCAAACTTTCTAATCTCTCCTCTTTCCTTCTCCCTATCTCTTCTCTTTGAAGTTTGAATTCTCTCATTCCCCCTCAGATCTGCTCGAGTCGATATGGTGGAGCACGGGAGCTCAATGATGGTTTCAAACCCTCAGATCTTCTCGAGAATGGCTTCAGACCCTCAGGCCTGCTCGAGAAGTCTCTTCCCTTCTCTCTCTAAAAATGCAACATCTCCTTCTTCAGGTTTGCCTTCACGAACTCAATAGCAGTAGCAGTCCACAACAGTTCACCTTCGTGAACTCAGTAAAAATCCGCAGATCTAGTGTATTCTTCTCTTATCCAGGTTCTCCTTCGCGAATGACCTCTTCCTCGTCAATCTGCTGATCTATCTTAGTCTCTTAGTCCTTAGATCTAGTTTATTGTAAAAGCATCTTGAGTTTGATTTATGTTTAGATCTGCTGCTCTTCGATTTATTGCATTCTGGATACTGCTCTGCGTTTTATATACTGCTCCTCGGTTTAGATCCAAATCGAGTTTTCTGCTCTATGTTTAGATCTGATTCTTGTTTTTCTGCTCTGCGGTTTAGTTAGAATTCTTTGAGATATTGTGTTGTGTTTCTGATTCTTACTGATTTTTTGCATTGTATTGATGATTAAATCACCATTGTTTCTGGTTTCTTTCTGATTCTTACTGATTTTCTGCATTGTATTGGTGATTAAATCACATTTGTTTCATGATTCTTTGCAAAGTAGAAGTTCTACTTTAGAACTTCTTCTAAAGACAAAAACTATACAGGTGTCGCCGAATCGCCGAACTGAACCGTAAGTCACGATGCGGTCCGGTTCAGTTCATATGAATTTTACGGTTCAGTTCGGTTCGATATATAACATAACTGAATGTTTTAGTTCGGTTCATTTTTTCTTCAAATAACCGATCGAACCGAATCGTGAACACCCCTATAACTAGCATACATGCAATCACCCCAAAATGATTGATATTGTGGTTATGAATGACAAACAAGATATTTGTAACAAGTAACCAACGACATGGACTTCCAAATTAAGAAACCTTTTATTCTTGCCGGTTCCGTACGATCAAGAGTATCTAAGCATGTTTCTTATGCAAGTTTATTCAATCATTGTCTCATAGGCATAATAAATATAGAGAATAATTCTAAACATGTAAAGTTATAGAAATTTTAGTTAATTTTTACTAGTAATCATTGATGAATGATCACGATAAGAAAATCTGTTATTAGCAGCGGTTTTAGTCGTCTTTTGTAGCGATTTTAACCGTCGCCAAAAAGTTTTATGGCGGTTCAAAAATTGCCACCTTATCCACCGACGTGAAGTTTTTTGGCGGTGATTTTTCCAGCCGCTAGCAAATGGGGGGTTGTGCCGGCGGTTTTATTTCTCTTTAGCGGTGGTTAAAATCGCCGCCAAATTCCCAGAAATTGGAGATAATTTTTGGGTTTTTACGGCAGTTTTTTCTATTACCGGCGGTTTAAAACCACCGGTAAATATTTTTAAACCACCACAAAAGCCCAAAAAATAAAATAAAAAAATTCTTTCCGGCGGTTTTAAACCACCTCTATAGCCTTTATAAATTAAAATTTTGGCTAAATTTTTTTTCTGTTTTTTAAACATCCCATAATTTTCAAAAATACATGTTTCAGAAAATATTCTATATCACGAATTTTAGAATCTATCGATACAAAAAATACAACAGTTCATACTCCATCAATTCAAATATTCACAAATTCTGTCATTTTAAATGTTCACAAATTCAAACATTCACAAATATTTAAAGATTCAGAATCAATTGAAATATTGACAAATTCTAAAAACAAAACTATATAAGTTTAAACTTAAGCAAATACAGTATTTTTCATTTTCACTGAACTTTGTGCGATCATGAAATTGAGGGAGGATCTCCAGAATCCTATAAACACATAAAAATGAACAAATTTAGTATTAGTGTTGGAATAAAAATAATTTGTAATTACCTAAAGTATATATTCTTTAGAAATCTTACATGATCACCGCCAGAGAATGAGAACGAAGGATTTTTTGCTTGCATAATTTTCATGATGTACGACACTTGGGATTAAAGTTGAACTTGACCATCTTGAAGTTCATGGAGCTGTGACATAACTCTCTCATGTTCTGCACGTGGAACGAATGCCTGTTCAGAAAACTGCAGCTACTCTGCGATCCAAATACACTGGTGGGAGTTGAACCTAGTCCCATTCCACGGACTCGTCCAGGATGCTTTGGACCCATAACTTCAAAAAATGCATATCTAGGGGTGATATTATTCTCATCCTGCGTTTGGGTTGCCAGAAATTCTTGCATTTTCTCCTACAATGCAAATAAACAATTCAATCGCATATGTGACAAATATAATTGAAAA
Source organism: Datisca glomerata (assembly GCA_003255025.1). Lineage (NCBI taxonomy): Eukaryota > Viridiplantae > Streptophyta > Magnoliopsida > Cucurbitales > Datiscaceae > Datisca > Datisca glomerata. The sequence goes on from QANY01009007.1 coordinate 319,747, forward strand.
AATAAAAAATATTGATAAATATAGACTTAAAAATAATTCTTACAGCTCTAGAAGCAGATTCTTAATCTACTCAATTCTCATCTTTAGGTTTATGCGTTTCTATAAACAGTTCGACCGCATTGGGCTCTCTCCCCAACACCTACATCTATCATCATGTTTAAAAAAATAATATTTTGATCACAATACTAAAAATAAAAATATTACTTATAATAAAAAAGATTTATATATCATTTCATCTTATTTTTTAGCATAGCTTTTCCTTCCCAAAGAATGATGTATACTTTGTTTTACTCGTATCGTAGTGTTTGTTTCACTACGAGCCTGTTATTTGAGATTCAAAATTAGTATTTATTGTACGTAATAAATAAAATTCAATGTCAAAAGAAAATATTGTAATACCATTCTTTCATAAGAGAACAAAAAATGGACAATAGCATTCCACTGATCTCGTGGAACTTTCTCAGGTTTATGTCTTAGGCATTCTTCTTCGCTCGGATATTTTGTCATATTCATTGTTCTCAATTTTCTTTTGCCGTCCTTCCAACTCTTATCAATTGAAGACAATGTAATTAAAAATTACAAATGTATATTTAATAAATACATAATGGAAGAGACAATTACAAATAAGTATTTATACATTCACAATATCCCATACAACGTTCTTGTACATTTTAGGATCTTTCTTCCAATTTTCATACGTGATTGGCGATAGATCGTTGGTGCATCCTAGTGAAGCCAAAAAGCTCATATACATAGATGTTTGCTCCTTGATCGGTTGTCATGCTGCATTGAATTCAACTTTCACTTTCTTCCCTTAAGGTATATTTCATATATGAGCTAATCGTATCCGACCACGAACCTTTCTCCTAGAGGAGGAGGATTGACCTATGTATAAAACATTATTTTGTATGTTAGACATTATAAAAATAAGAACAATAGTTTGTATGAAATATAAAATAAATGTTATGCCTGTTAATTTAGTGGGAGCGTCGCATGGTGGATCTTGATACAGACTCGTCCTCAGTTATGCGCAAACGTCTACCACCGACCATGATGGTTATACTTGCACAACAAAATAGATAATAACAGTATCAAAGAGAGACATAGCTGATCAAATTTAAATATTAACACTATCAAATAAAGACATACCTAATTCAAATAGTAACACGATCAAATTGAGTCATCACTATTATGATCAAAATCAACATTCATATGAATTTTATCTTCTATGGTTACACAACAACATCTATCCTAACTAAATTGACACATTCTTCATTCTCATGTAAGACTTCTTCTAAATGAGAATGATCATGTATCTCATTTTCAAAATTTATCACCACTTCATTAGCAAGAGTTATATCATTATTATGGCCATCCATCTCAAACATGTCTCTTGGTTTTGTATGCACCACAACATGCCAATTTTTATCTATCTTATCTTGTATGTAATACACAAGACGTGCTTGAGATGTAAAGATGAATGGTTCTTCTTTCAAATCCTCATCAGTGTGAACAAAACGTGAATAATAACAAGTCAAACTCATCAACTTTTCTTCTAGCATTTGTGGTGTCAGTCCAATCACACTTAAATAACACTACTTTGAACTTATCATAATAGTTCAGTTCAATAATCTCCTTCAATATCCCAAAATATTTTACTTCTCATGTTATTCGATTTGTATCCCTCGAACTTGCGTAACTTCTAGCCTCAGCAGTCACAAAACCCCCCACAATTCTGCATCTTTAGTGCTGCATCACTTTCTTTGGTGCGAAATACAAATCCATTTATATATAAATCCTGCATATTTTTTAACCACTCTATTTGGACCACGAGCTAACCACCTTATTTCATCCGACAATTCATTTTTGTTGGCCTATTCAATAAAACTATATTCAGAATTAACTTATAAAAATCACATGAAGTTAACTAAAAAACTTAAACTCACATAAGTTCGAATCCATCCAACAAAATTTTCATGTACCAAACGTTGGATCTCGTTTGGTGCATGAAAATTTTCCCTCTTCACATCTACTTCACATTTTCTACATGTAAAGATAAATGAATTACATAAATACTCCAAAATAAGTTGAGATATATGTAAATGGTAAATTATTACCGTTGGAAAGGTTCTGTCAATTCACAATTGAATAATACAAATCTATGTGTTTGTAACCAATATAGCCTTCTTTTGTGATTTTTGTTGGTCGTCCTTTATGAGGAAAAATAACATCATGTGTGGTTTCCTCATCTTCACCATCCCAATTTCTAGAAGGATGATTAAACATTGTTTTAGTTCCTTTAAGGTATCTCGAGCATAATGTTGCACACTCGTGTATTATGTATCCCTATGCTATGGAACCTTCCGAGTGAGCTTTATTACGGACATGTGATTTAAGCTTACCAAGATACCTAATACAATAATTTGTAAGAAATTAACATCAGTGCATGTAAATTTTTACTTTGTGAAGTAGTGAACAACTTTTTATATTGATACCTCTCAATGAGATACATCCACCTATAATGCATGGGTCCATCAATCTTTACCTCGTTTGCCAAGTGTACTACTAAGTGTACCATAATGGAGAAAAAGGATGGAGGAAAGATTTATTCCATTTGGCAAAGTATGACCACAATCTGAGATTGAAGCTTGTGAATCATATCTATTTCCAGGCTTTTAGAACATAATTCCCTCGAAAACCAACTCAATTTATATAAAACATAGCACTTTCTTTGCCAAAACACCCTATAATGCTATAGGTAAAAATTGTTCCATGAAAATGTGACAATCATGAATTTTAAGACCTTGAATCTTACGTTGCTTTAAATCGATGCAACGAGAAATGTTTGATGCATATCCATCAAGAACTCAAATACTCTTCAGCACATTAAAAAATATGTTTTTTTCATCATTCGTCATTGAAAACAAAGCAGGAGGTAAGTAAGTGGTATCACCTTGAGTCATTGGATGAAGTTGACTCATTATACCCATATGTTGAAGGACTAGGCGGGCCTTATAATTATCTTTACTCTTCCGTGGATTGTTAAAAATTGTTCCTAGTATGTTATCACATACATTTTTTTTTCAATGTGCATTACATCAAGATTATGCCGTATAAGATTAAACTCCCAATAAGGTAGTTGAAAAAAATATACTTCTCTTCTTCCAATATTGCACATTATCATCACCAGATATTCATTTTCGGCCAGATTCTTTACTTTTCCCTAAAGTAACATTAATGCCTTGGACTTGTTGTAAAACATCTGACCCCGTAGGAGAAATAAAAGCCAATCTATTCTCAATCACGCTGTTAAAATTTTTATTATCACGACGAAACCTTTGGCAGGCTCTAAAAATCTCCTATGGCCGATGAAACAATTTTTTTACTATATTTAGAGTGTTGATAATCTGTCTTATAATTACAATGAGGGCATGCAAAACATGAATGTGTACTCCACCCAGACAAATTATCTAATCCTGGAAAGTCACTAATCGTCCGTAACAATGCGACACACATCTATAAACTTCCTTCCTTGATGCATCATGTATCGACACCTGTTTCCCATAATTCTTTCAATTCTTCTATCAAAGGTTGCAAATACATGTCAATATTACTACCAAGAATTTTAGGCCCAGGGATAAGAGTAGAGAGAATCAATGATGTTTGTTTCATGCACATCTAATGAGGCAAATTATATGGAATCAAAAGAACATGTCACATGCTATAACTAAAACTCATTGCTCCAAATGGGTTGAAACCATCATTAGCCAAACCAAGTCTGACATTACGTGGTTCAGATGAGAATTCAGTATGTCTAGATTCAAATGATTTTCAAGCAGTCGAATCAGCAGGATGTCCTAAAACACCATTTTCAATACGCTCTATATGATGCCATTTCATATTGTCAGCATTTTTAGACGACATGTATAATCTCTATAACCTTCCTTTTAAAGGAAAGTAAAGCATCACTTTAGCAGCTTTTGGCTTCTTCTTCCTTTTTCCTTGAGATTGAGATGTACTCTCACTCTCTTTGGTTATCCACCTTGAAATACCATAAGTAGAACATGATTTTTCTAATATAATATGCAGTCATTTGGACAAGGATGTATCTTTTCATACCCAAGACCCAATTTTGTTTATAATCTTTGCAGCTTCATAAAATGTTTTTGGAAACTCCCATCCAGCTTTACGCAATAATTCAAGCAACCCCGATAGTGTCTCATTACTCAATCATGAAGACACTTGAGGTGGTAAAGATGCACAATAAATAAGGGGTTTGAAAAACTTTTACATCCTGGATATAAATGTTTATTACTATCTCTAATTAAGTCAGAGAAATCATTCACCTCTGCGTGTTGAGCATCATTTAATTGATCATTCATATTATTAGCAGTTGGTTTTATTTGCAAATCATCTGTTGATCTCTCATTATCCACAACTCTGAATGCATCATGCAACAAGTCATGCATGTTGTCCTCACAAGCTTCATACACAAATGTATGGTTCACATTTCTTTCATTAATCTCTTCTCCATTTGAATTTTGCAATATGGATTCACCATGAAATAACGAACGTGTATAACCAATTCAAAACCCATTATACACCAAGTGCCCATGCACACTCTCCTTATTCATCCTCAGCGTATTCATACAACGTTTACATGGACACAAAATCTTACCCTTTTACAGAAACTCTTTCGAAAGCAAAATTAAGAAAGTCATCAACTCCATTAAGGTTATCTTGACTAACTCGAGATTTTCCAATCCAACTTTTTTCCATATTAGAATCAATCTGAACACATTATAATAGATAATTCAATACAATAAAATCAAACCCACAATGAAATCAGAGTCACGAGTTGAGGTACAGAATATAGATAAACAAGTTGTAATCACTACAAGAATTAAATAAACTAAAAAATTAGGAAAATTACAATAAACGATTAACTAAACAAATTAGCTACCAATATTCTAACTATGCTATTAAATTAGCTACCCATATTCTAAGTATTTGACTATTAAATTGAATAAACTAAAAATTAGGAAAATTATAATAAACAATTAACTATATTCATAATTAGATTACAATAAACAAACTAACCATATTCTAACTTTGGCATAAATGAACCAAAAGCACCAATCAACATGTTGAGAATTTTAAATAACATAGCTAAGTATAATGAATTAATATTAACAACTTTTCATAGTGCAAAGAGTATACACACAAGGTAGTATCTGTGAGTATGATCTTACTTTTATTTTCTTTGGAAATTTGGTATTAAAATTTGCAAGTGGGGGAATCAAACATTGCCTTCCGTTGATTGGTTCAATCTCAATGACAACTACGTCTATAGTACTAGCAAGAGTCTTGACATCATTATTTGACTCATAAACAGACTGCCCACATACATACTTGATTATAAATCACCCTATGAAAATCTTTACTGTCATAGATCAAATTATTTGTTATTAAAAACCTTCTATTGCTCATGTTTTCCTCATCCTTATCAATCACTAAACTTTCAATATCACACAACCAAGTGTATCATTTTGTGATATAGTAATCATCATAGAATGTTTCTTTAAATGAGTTTGAGTTCCTATTTTATTCTTTATGTTCTCAATCATCATATTCTTCATCTCGTTCTACTAATCAACAGTCATGTTCTTTTCCCATACCAACTTTTCTGGTTAGTTAATGTCTAGTGGTACAAGCACATCATCTAACATTTTACCTGCATGTAGAACATTACTAATATCATCATAATTCAATCACTTTATTTATCCAAATACCATACTCACTTCCTCTTCATCCCAATCAAAATCACACTCATCAAATAATACCTATGATAATCCTTCTATGTTTGTGCCGTTTTTTGATAGTTCAACATCAAACTCAAATACTTTTGTCCCATTACCACCTTTTTTTCTACAACATGTTCCGACTCACTAAAATATAACTGAATCCAAAAATGGAATCTTCAAGCCCAAAACCTTTATTACTGACACAAGTGAGGTTCATATAGAACCCAAAAACTGAAAACCACTTTAGCCAATTCTACATGGAAATCTGTCATGCTTGATGAGTTACATGCTTTTTATAGTGATGAGTTTCATATCTCTAGTAGTATGCATATCAGAAGAATTATACAAAGTATCATATAAGCCAGAACCAGAATCAAGAGTATTAGATATAATGTCCACTGCATAATGCAAATCAACTATAGATTCATATGAAGCAGGTTGCTCAGAATGCAAGACAAGAACATAATTTATATCAAAAGCAATAAGATTTCCAGTATGTACAGATGGAAAAGCTTGTTGCAGAGAGAGACATAGGGAGATTGAAGAGAGAGAGATAGAGGTGAGAATCGAGTATGTACCTGTAGATCGTGGAGGAGCTCACGGTGGGGGAGCTGGCGGTGGAGGTTCACGTCACCTGTTGTAGAGGGAGAGAGAGGGAAATCGTGCGGGTTTAAGCGAAAGGGAAAATTAGGAATTTAAAGGTTATTTAGTGACGGTTTTGAAACCGCCATCAAATGTTTTCAAACTGCCACTAAATGTAAAGCATTTGGCGATAGTTTTTTAAAACCGCGCCAAAAGTTTTACGGTTTTTTACCAGCGGTTGGCATAACCGCCACGTAAAACCGCTAAGAAAAATTATTTTTCTTGTAGTGGATGTACTGGTAATCATTGATAGATTAATCTTTGATCATACTTACCCCATGTTAACTCATGAATTATTTAGCATAAATGAACAAAGTGAAAATAAAATAGTTAAAAGATGAATAGTGTTGGTTCCAGTTATGAAAAACAAAAAATGTTTGCAAATTACTAAAGAAAATAAGCACATAAAAAATATGAATAACTTGAAAATCAATTGAATTAATTCTTCCAAGATCCAATAATCAAATTTAAATTACAATTACAATATAATTCAAGAATATTTAAGTGATGATCACTTGATAAAATTGTCACAACCAAAACTATCACGCCATTCCAACAACACAAGTGAGGCAGCATAATGAGCCAAGGCACCCATCACCACCAAGACATGAAACAACTGATGACTATGTCCGGCCAAGTCGAACCACCCCGGTTTCAACCTCTCCGGGATCCGACTAACATAAAACCCCGTTCCCGTGAGGTAAAAAACCGCCATGGCAGCCTCATAACCTAGAGTGATATTCCGTCTAGGGTTATTCCAGTTCACAATTATGGAATGTACGGCAGGGATGATGCCAAACAGCCCCATAGACGCAAACAAAGCTGCTCGGAACGCTCGGAATTTCCCGGACGATAACGAAGGTGAAAGCAACGTTACGGTAGTGAAAATGCCCATAGCTGTTATCCCAGAAAGGTACACAACTTGCCAGAGTGGGTCACACTGGAAAATGTAGTAAATAGGAGGGAAGAATGAGGTTATGATCATTGTGGTTATTCCAACATAGTCTATTCTTAGTAATAAGAGGCTTAAAGGGTGCGAATGACAAGAGAAGAGGTGGCAAATGCTGCTTGAGAGTAGGCAGAACATCGAACCGGCTAAGAATACGAAGAACGGCCACCGTTCTGCGACGTACATCGGCGACGACGAAGTATTAATATCCATTTCTGTTGAACTCATTTGCTTCAAATCCACAAGATTTGTTGTTCCCTGCAGGAATTAGTTTTGTATTGCTAGAATTAATTAACTAATTAATTAATCAAATGAGTAATTAATTAAGTCGTATGCATCCGTGTCTAGGAAAAATTGGCATGCACCCAATATAATGTATTTCCGAATAAGAAAAATGTGTAAAAAAAAAGAATAAGAAACGAAAGTTAAATAGTTCTAATTCAGATCTATGTTTTTAAAGAAAAGAATTATCCTGAACACGTTTTAGACTTTGAAAAATCAAGCAAATTCATTGGCTCTGGATTTTGGTTCTGCAATATTAGAGTATAAAATTGTTTGAATATTTTTTATACTAAAGAGAAAATAAAGAGTTAAGAAAAATAAAGAGGGGCCAAAACTTAAATTTCTTGATTAAAAACCTAATTAACCTTAATAAGATTTTTTTTTTCAAATCCAGAGGCGCTAGCGCGATCCTTGGCCGTACAAGCATGTGTTATCATGGATGAAGGATTTAGGATTCTTCTGTTTAGAAACACGAGACAATCTATTAAAATGGGAACCCTTGCTCAAACATTAAAACAATTTTTTCCCGTACGGATCGAGCTCTTTAGGATGACAATTTGTTCTGACGCGTGATCGTGTATGGTAACATGGAAAATTAATTTACCTCAATGAAGTTTTTGATATGAACAGAAACATTTGTCTCTGCACTTACAAAAATAGACCTGAAATTTACTGAATATTAGAACATCAACATTGAAATTTAATTTATAAATCCCAAAATAAAGTATTTAAAAATCCATCTAAATGTACCCTAATTAGACAACTACCAAGTTCTATGTTTGTTTTATTTAATTTCATTTAATATTTCGCATAATTTTTCCAATTAGAGAGAAAAAAGACGAAATTTAGAAATCTAAAAGAATTTCCTCAAATAAGAATGAAAAATAAAAAAGAAATGAACTAAGTAAACCTGGCAAATAATCCAAGTAGATCAGCTACTTGAGGAACTTGCATTAGATTGCCCACAGTCAGACCGACAAACAAAATAAACCCCAAAAAATGCCTGCAAATAACCCAAAAACCCAATTAATAAAAGATTAAAACAAACATATAAATAAATAAATTGAAAGAAATTATCTCCAATTAATAAAAAAATTCACATACGTCCAGACATTGAGTGTTTCATTATGCCAACGGAAAAGACTGAGGAGAGCTTCTTTCAAAGACCAATTTGATCTGTAATAGTTTAGAATAAACTCGTTGTCCTTCATGTAGTCTGGCAACTCCTTGTAGGAAATTAGTGGGTATTCCTTTTTCTTGTCGGTTTTGGTTTCTTTGGGGGAGGAGGAGTGGTGGATGCTGCGGCGGTGATTGTGGTGGTGCTCCATATTGTTCTTTCTGTTTCTCTTCTGGGTAGTTGTTGTGGCTGCTCCTCCGCCGTTGAAATTCATTGGAGGGAGAGAGAAGAAGGGGGGGAGAGGATTGGGAAGAGAAAGTGATGGGAGGTAATGAAGGCTTAGCTTTTTATGGTTTGTTGGGATTAATAAATGCAGTCAGGACGATGCTCAGCATTAGCAACACCCAACTACTACATTTAAACTCTGTTTCTCTCTCTAGAATTAGCTGACATGAGGTGGTCTTACAGTTCTTTTAGTATACTATGATGGGCCATGCATGCAGCTGTTTGGTGAGCTGTCGTTGGTTTTGTTTGGTCAACGTGCAAAACTTTAATTCGGATCACCATCTTCAAGAGAAAATCTCATATACTCGTGGAATACCGTGTTTAACTTTTTTTTCCTTCTCAAATTTCATTTTTTATCTTATAATATATATATATATATATATATATATATATATATATATATTATATTTAAGACAAGTTATTATAAATTATGATGGAAGAGAAGAGAGAAGATGATAGATAAAGCAAAATACTATTCTTTTATTCTCTATCATGTATTTTATATTCACAATATCATAATATCATATAATGATTCGTAACTTTTAAATATTATTATCGTATTTCACCAGTAGCTATGATTTCGGTCATGTGGAAAATTTATTTTGAGTAGTTGTTATGATTTGTTACCATGCATGTTTTCAAAAATTGAATGATTTATTAAATTAGATTATTGGAATTTAAATGGAATGATACTAAATCTTCTCTACCTTAGAAGGGATAAGTTTGATACATGAGATATCATGCAATATGTTGTCTAGCGGACATTGTGAATTACACTGTGTACACTTTAGAATATCATATACTTCAATTAGACTTTAAATTAAGTTTGCTGAAGCTATAATCATTTACAGTAAAAGTCGGATGTAGATTAATGAAGAAATCTCTTACTTACCTAATTATATATTTAGTATGATTATTTGAGAGGGAGAAAGTTGTAGCTAAGGTCGAAACTAGGTTAATGAAGAAATCTCTGGAGAAAGTTGTTTGTAAGAGAAAGTTTTTAAGTCTTCATTAGGACTGTAAGTCAAACCGCAAAAATCATCCAAACCAACTGAACCGAGTCCGAGTCGTATATGTGTAAAAATAAATTACGTAATTTTAGTTTTTTTGTACTCTCATCACTTCCTTTTCTCTTTCATTATCATTTCAAAACCCTACTGTCGTATTTCACTACCCTCTCTTCATTTCTCTCTTACATTTTCATTTGAAATGTCAATCTTTTGTATTTGAAACCATAATCCTACCACCTTTCTCCACTCAGCCTCTCCCTTAATTTCCCTAATCCTGGTTGCTCCCCCCTCTAGACACAACAAAATCCTAGCTCTCTTAATAATCTTCAGAATCTGACCAAAAGAAAAGTGTCACTATTCCTTCACCGTTCAACTTGGTCCCTCTATCGCTCATTCTCTCCCTCTCTCATCGTTCATTCTCTCTCCATCGTCTTCATTTTTTGGTACTTTGAATCAGAGTTCAAACGCACGGAATTAGAGACTAATGCTTCTAGAGTGACCCTAGAAAGCTGGAAAGGTCCAAGTCATTAGGTTCTTCCTCTTCTTCCTTGTCATCTGGATCCTTGTATGTTTTCTCATTTTTTAAGGTGATCAGAGTTTATTTTGTTTCAATTGTTGTGCTGTAAGTATGATCTTGTTAGGGTTTAGTATGATTTTATTCGGATTTGTTATGATATTGTTAGGTATTAGGTTGATCTTGTTAGGGTTTTGTCGAAGGGGAACTTGAATCTTAGTATTTTTGGACTATTTTAATTTTCCTACCTTTATTCTGTTTTTTTTTTCGGTTTGATATGTTTCGGTTCAGATTTTGTTGGTTTTCTTACAGTTCTATTCGGTACAGATTTTATTTGATATTCGGTTTGGTTTTTAATTGTGAAAAACCGCATGTACGGTTACAACACTAAATCGAAACATTTACACCTCTAACCTCGATGATGTATTTTGTTATGTTTCTCTCAATGAAATGTAATGTATGTTAAAAAAAATACCGTTGCAATTTTGACTGTAAAATGTATTTTTTTTTCTTCTTTTTTTCCAAGATGAATAGGATTATATTGCATTAGGATTGAGCTTTAGTTTAGGAGAATGAAATCTTCATGCATTAAATGACCACTTAAGCAGAAACTCTCGATATATTGACATTAAATAATTGCTCATTTAGCATTTGACACATAATTTTTTCTATGCATATAAAACTCTCATTTTCCTATGTTTTGCTCACTTCTTTTATTTTTTGAGAATTTTCTACCACAACAATAATATACTTTTCAAATTATATAAGCATGCACTTGGTATATGGTTTTAAAAGAGCATAATCCCATAACACCAAAACACCTTTAATTTAAACTAGAAAAGCACACTTGAACAAAAGTATTTCCAAACACTCTACCATCACTTTAACAAAATGTTTAAGGAGTCTCAAAATCATATTTTTCAATCAACCATCTAAATGATTTCCATGGATATCAGTCGAAACACAATTTTTAGCATCCTTGTCAATATAAGAGGATCATGATAGCATGATTAATGATTTAGACTAATGATGTTCTCCTTCCATATTTCATATTTGCTCTGACCATGTTTCTAGATTAAAAATAATTGTTAAATAAATTAGTATTAATAAAAATGAAATAAAATTTTCAGATCTAACTTAATCTCCTCATATTAACTCGAATTGTGACAGAATACGTTTGTTTCGGAAGCAAACGTTTCTTAGATTATATGAACAATATAATTGATGAAAACAAACATTTCTTAGATTATATGAACAATATAATTGATGAAACTTCAGAGGAAAAAACAAAAATAATAAGTCAAAACCATTTCAAGCTAATAATTAATTAAACAAAATAGTCAATAATGGTAAGACGGTTGAACGTTGAACATATAAATAAGCAAAATTTTAGGTGGAGGGGAGCTCAGCTATTTTATGATTTTTATCCATTTGGTCTTCTGTTGGTTAGCCTAATTTATTTAACGAGAGGATCGGACTGGCCACCGTCACGGGCAACCATTCAGACCTAGGGACAGGATGCTGACCAACAGAGAAAGTTAATTGGAATATTTTTTATTCTAAATTACAAATCACGTATTCTACTTTGAATAATTTGCAATTACATTTCATATATATAAAGCCTTTTTGTTAGTTTAGCCTGCTTTTAATTTACAGTTTTTTCAATTAAAACTTCACGGAAAATCGTAAAATTTATGTATCTTTACCGTTCGCATTGTAGTTAATTTCTTATCTATCGTATTGTCTTTCATTCGACGAGATCATAAATTTGATGCGGCATTTCATGTATTGATTAAATAATCGTGGTTATGTCTATATAACTCACAGTTTCTTAATTCTCAATTATAAATTACTAATTAAAAAGGACTTTAAATTAAGCATATTTGAAAAATAAATCAATGTTTTCTATCAGGAGAAGCCTCAGAAACTAGCATATTTTGTATAACTAACTAGTGCTTGATTATTTCTATCATAATGGTATAAAATATTCCGTCCAGCAATACTAAATACCATCAATCTTATTCCGTATTACTGATTTATCAATACATGCGATTAGACTACATAAATGTTTAGTGTGAGACCACATAGAAACATTACAACTGATAATATAATGCTAATTGATAAGCCCTACAGTAAACTGTTTAATTATCACGGTAGTGTAAACTCCCATACATTTGCTAATTGATAATGGTGATGTGAGCATTCTGACGTTATCCTAGAGTAACTTTTATCCGTTGAGTGACGACGACACTTCCACTCGACATTAACGGACCACTAAGGTCGAATTTCATCCACGCTCAACAGGTGGGTCTTGCAGTCAAGCTCCCTTCTGCCTTTGCACTTGAGGTCTAATCTTCGTCTTGCCTGAGGAAACCTTTACACGCCTTCGTTACCTTTTAGGAGGCCTACGCCCCATAGAAACTGTCTAATAAGACTGCTCCTTGGACCCTAGGTCCTGACACAAGGTTAAAATTCTAGCTTTCAAGAATGATATCTCAATTATGTCTCGGGCCTATCGGAGGGAGACCTTCTTTGCCTTCCTGCACAGGGAAGGCCCAAAGCAAATTCCAGGGAACAATTAAGCTTCATAGGGTCTTTCTGTTCAAGTGCAGGTAGTCGCATCTTCACAAACATGTCTATTTCACCAAGCCTCTCTACCTAATAGTTTTCTATCTCATCCAATTTTTTTCTCTTTAGACAATGATTTCCTTTTTATCCAATTGTTCAAATAATTTAACCATCATTATACTTTATAAGTAAATTTAAAAATTAAAAATTTTGAACAAATTTCTTATTAGTTTCTATAATAATGCTCTAAAATCAGGTAAGAGAGGTATTGTGTAGCCATGTTAGGAATGAAGAAGAAGAGGCTGAGAAGTGTGCATGGTTTTTTCTACTGCAGTCTGCATGGTTCTTCATCACTGGCCATATCAGCATCTTCTCTCTCACTGATAATATATTGCTAATTGATAATCCTTACAGTAAACTGTTTAATTATCACGGTAGTGTAAACTCGAAGGACCACTAAGGTCGACTTTCATCCGTGCTCAAGATGTGGGTCTTGCAGTCAAGATTCCTTCTGCCTTTGCACTTGAGATCCAATCTCCGTCTGGCCTGAGGAAACCTTTGCACGCCTTTGTTACCTTTTGGGGGCCTACACCCCATAGATATTGTCTAATAAGACTGCTCCTTGGCCCCTAGGTCCTGGCACAAGATTATAATTCTAGCTCATCAAGAGTGATATCTCAATGATGTCTCGGGCCTGTCGGAGGGAGGCCTTCTTCGCCCTCCACCTAAGCAACACAGGAAAGGCCCAAAGCCAATCCTAGGGAACAGTGAAGCTTCATAGGATCTTTCTATTCAGGTACAGGTAGTCGCATATCTTAATAGACATGTCTATTTCACCAAACCTCTCTACCTAATAGTTTTCTATCTTGTTCATTTTTTTTCTCTTTCGACAACGATTTCCTTTTTATCCAATTGTTCAAATAATTTAATCCTCATTATACTTTATAAATAAAATTAAAAATTAAAAATTTTGAACAAATTTCTTATTAGTTTCTATTATAATGCTTTAAAATCGGGTAAGAGAGGTATTGTTTAGCCATGTTATGAAGGAAGAAGAAGAGGCTGAGAAATGTGCATGATTTTTTCTACTGCAGTCTGCATGACATTGCATGGTTCTTCATCACTGGCCATCTTAGCATCTTTTCTCTCTCTTCACGTATGCTTGGCTAGTTCACCAAAGTCTTTATCTCATCATCACCATATTAGAAACCGTTACTCATTGATTTCTTTGTGCATCAATGAGAGGAGATGAAACTACACGTGTTGGCTATAATCATCTTCTCCAACTGATTGTCTTAGGTTAGTTAGTTGTAGTTAAAATCTCTTAGCTTATGCCATATATGTTGTTTCTATCTCAAGCTTGATAGTAATGAGAAGTAAGCATTTACAATATTAGCTTTCTATATTCTTCTTCTTCTACTTTCCTTCTTGGTATTAGAGCTAGAGTTTGAGCTTCAATGGCTTCCCATGTTCATTCGTCTCAAAACAGAAACTATCCAAAAAGCTCCCAACGTCATAATATTAATTATAACCTCGTTGCCAACACTCTACGTGCAACCAAGTCAATCAAGCTTGATAGGGATAACTATATACTGTGAAAATCCCAAGTAGTGCCAACAATTATTGGCCATGCGCACAAACTTCATTACGAATTCGGGTGTGAGACCCACTAGACTTTTGGAAGATGGATCAACTAATCCCAGATTATATGCAATGGTTGAGACATGACCAATTATTACTTAGCTGGTTGAGGTCCACGATGTATGATCGAGTGCTTGGATCAATACTGCAGTTTGAGACATCGGGCAACCTCTGGTTTGGACTGGAAAGGACATTTGCTAGAAGGTCTTGAGCCAAACTCTTGGAATTGAAGAACTCTCTGTGCAAAACAACAAAGGAAGATAAGACCATATCATACTATTTTGATGCCATGAGAAGCATCATCAGTGACAACCTTTTAGCTGCAGGAGACCCAATCAATGAGTAGGACCTCATACCTCACATTCTCGATGAACTTGGATCAAAATCTGATCATGTTGTTGTAAACATAAAATCGAGGCCTGACAATCTCACCATTGAAGAGGTACAATATATTCTTTTAAAATACATGAAGCTAGGCCGCAGGAATTCATTACAGAAAAAGAAGTGAGCATGAGAGCAACATTTCACCTCTTGGAAAATAAAACAAGAAATAGAAATTTTATGTTAAGCCAACAAGGAAATCAACAATGGCCATCCCAGAACTACCAATATAGGGGTTATCATAATAGAGACCCAAACTCCCATAGAGAAGGCGAAAGAGGTAGAGGTGGTAGATTTAACAACAACAAAGTTGTCTGTCAAGTTTATAGTAAATAGGGACATACTGCTATAACATGCTGCTATAGGTGTGAGAAGATCTACCAACAAACCACACCACCTCAAGCTCACATGGTTAGCTATGCTTTTGGTCCACTCTCACAACCTAGTCCCTATAGCTCACAATATTTCACTGTAAGATCTGAAAGTAATGGTGAAGGTCCATGGTTTACTAATAGTGGTATCACTCACCATGCCACCAGTGATCTAGGGAAAATAAGCATTAACAGTGAGTATCAAGGCAATGACACAATATCAATAGGTAATGATAAAAAACTCTCAATTTTATATAATAGTAAAAGTACCTTGTCAACATGTTTATACCGCTTAAAGCTAAATTTTATTCTTAGAGTTCCTCAAATAAAAAAGAACTTGATAAGTGTTTATAAACTCACCCAAGATAACCCCGTCCTAGTTGAGTTTTACTCATATGTTTGTCTTGTGAAGAATCTAATTTTAGGGATCATTCTACTCAAACGAAGGCTTAAAGATGGGTTGTATGAGCTATTTGTTCCTGGGAGGAAGTCGGGAGGAGATATGGCATGTCACTTGTTTCTGCATAATGACTTT
Organism: Datisca glomerata; assembly: GCA_003255025.1. Classification (NCBI taxonomy): domain Eukaryota; kingdom Viridiplantae; phylum Streptophyta; class Magnoliopsida; order Cucurbitales; family Datiscaceae; genus Datisca; species Datisca glomerata. The sequence continues at coordinate 335,846 of QANY01009007.1, forward strand.
AGTCCTAATTTTGTTTCTGGTTTTCCTGTTAGTAGTTCCAAATCTATTTAGCATATTGTTTTCAATACTAGTAGGCATTTAGCTTCTCCTGATACATTATTTTGTACTTCTCTTTTTTCTCAAAAGCTATTTTCTAGCTCAGTGAATGTAAGAAACAGTTAAAATCAATGCAATTCCAGTTTGTCTAATGCTTTATCTTTAAATGCTTGTGTGAGTAATTGACATAGTAAGCAACTTAAACACAATGCATTATGGCACATGAAACTTAGTCACCCATTTCACAAAGTTACCGATGTTATACTTACTCACTTAAAACTACCTAACACTAGAGATAACATAGGCATCTGCCATGCCTGCCAACAAGGGAAAAGTCACATACTTAACCACCCTCCCTCTCAATCCAGGTGTTCAAAACCTCTAGAACTAATACACATGGACATCTAGGGTCCTGAACCTATCTCTTCTCGTGGTTACAGATACTATATCAACTTTATAAATGATCACACAAGGTTCACTTGGCTACATCCGCTTAAACTTAAGTCTGAAGCCCTATCTGTTTTTCAATGCTATAATTGTCCTTTTAAAATTATTATTGAATAATTTGTATAAATATCTGAAAATTCAATATTAATTCATGAGATTATGATCATGTATTATTACGAGAGAATTAAGATCATTAATAATGAATAAAATAGTCCGCAACATATTAAAGCAGGGAATATTTAATCAATGATTGGTAGTACGGTTCGCAAAGTATCTTGAATGCGTGTGATCTAGATCCAGATCGTTGATGTGAATAGACATTTTAGTAAATGTACCTTATATAATTAGATTATATAAGACATAACCGATGTGAATTAATATTTTTATTAACTTACCGTTTATCATAAAGATTTGATACACATCAATCTGATGATCATATGTAGATCAATCTAAATCCTGAATAGTCATGAACTCCTATACATGTCTAGTGGATCTTTTGATTCACTCGTTAAGTTATGTTTGTAAACACACTAGTGACTTTTGTTATGAAGATTCAGTGATATGGATGACTGAGAACATTATCTTATAAGATTTGGAATCCATGTTTTCTTAACGGATCTTATATTGATTCTCTTAAATGTTAATTCTGAAACTGAATGGTTATTGAGCTCAAATTTGTAATATGATTATAAATTTATCATTCACTGGTGAACTAATGATACTTAAGAATCAATAAATAATTAGAATGGTAAAATGGTAATTTTGACCAACTCTAATTTACGAACCAATAATTGAAGGACAGAACTATACGAAGTGATTATATCAATGAACTACACGAGATTATTCTGTAAATATATTCTGTAATTACTAAGAGTGCAATTTCATATTTATAATAGAGTAATAATAGAATTAATAAATAAGATGATTTAATTAAAGAGTTTAATTAATAAACTGATTTATTTGAGCTTAGAATTATGGATTCATGATCCCTGAGCCACCTCTGTACTACACAGTCTAGGGTGTGAATGTTTCAGGACATAAGAAAAGGACTGGCTTACAAAAAGTAATAAATTTCTGGGATAAATATATAATTATGAGATAATTATGTGAAATTAATTAACTAAGAATTAATTTATAGAATTATTTATTGTAATTTTCAAAAATTGTAATTAAATAATTATATCGATTAGTTTTGTATCAATCGATAAGTGAGACAATATATTTGATTTATGAAATTAAACAATATTAAATTATTATGAAATAATAATTTGAATTTGAATTAAAAAATCTGTTAATTTTGAACTAACAGATAAGTTAGTTGTTACGATTTTTTATAGTGCAAGTGTACACTATCGTCGTCAAATAATAATTTTTTATAAAAATAGAGTATCGTCTACATGATTAATTGATATTAATAATTAAAATTAACTAAACCTTAATTCTACTTGAGAATGACGAAAAGTTTGGATTTTTAACTAAACTAAAATTCTAATTAAACTAAAGCGATAAAGATTGGACAAAGATAAAATTTGAATTGTTAAAAGCTCTAAGGTTTTCGATTTGACCAAATAAAAAATGCTCTAAATTTCAATTCTCAATCAATTAACGTTTATCTAGAACATTGATATCGAATTTCTCTAATATAATTATCCAATTTTCTCATGCATCGATAATAATGAATCATAAATATGAATCATACATCTTTGTCAAGATTCAATATAATGAAACTCATTAAGCATAAAAAATTATAGTTGCCACTCTAGATTCATAATTATCTCTAACTTATGAAATTCTAATGGTGTTATAAATAAAGAGTAGATTCAATCATCATTTTTCAGTCTCAGAATTAAATCTAAAATCATGTAATAGTTGGCTATTAATAACAGATTATAACACTCAATAATATTGAATGAACATCGATTGAATTAAAAATTAAAATTTATGAACAATCATGATTTGACTACATCGTAGCCCTAGCTAAGAAATTTAGAACATACTAGAATAAGAAGATATCCTAATAATATTCATGAACATATAGGCAAAGAGAAGAAAAGACTAGATTTGAGGATGAATTAAAGTTGAAATATGTCTCTCGGTTGGATTCGTCTTCATTTCCTCTCCAAAAAGCTTTCTCCTCTGCCTCTCACGTCCAAGGAGCCTTCCAAGAATCTTAAAATATTATATTTATACACTAGGTCTCGTCAATGATTAGATTAGAGTAAAAAATTGTAAAACAAATCTAAAATCGAGCGAACGTCGCGACGCTGGCGTTCTTTACTAACAGCGTCATGACGCTGGGAAGTCAGCTCCACGACGCTGGCGTTCTTTACTGCAAGCGTCACAATGCTGGCCCTCCCACCCAATTCCGTTCTTTTTGTGATTTTTTCTGAATTTTTGACTTCTAAATCTTTCCAAATCAATTCAAATGCAATTGAATATCAAAGATACAAGATAGAAACAAAAATATTTATAAATCAAACAATAAAACTCAAAGAACAATCAAAATTAAAGTTATCTAAAATATGAATGTGAAATACACTCATCAAATACTCCTAAACTTAACTTTTTGCTAGTACTCGAGCAAAACAAAACAAAATCAAACAAAAAACAATAAACACTAATTCTGAAAAGTTAAAGAAAGAGTGACGTAGTGATAACCCAAGAAAAACTTTAACATAATTACCAACTTACATTATAACTTGAAAAGTCCCGAGTGTGTGTATGTGTCACCTTAAGTCATCTAATCTCTTAAACCCAGTGCAATCAAGTCTTGTAAAAATAGTTCTAATAATCTATAAATAGACTAGAACTCCATAACCAATTTTTATGCCACTCTCCACTAATGTAGGCAAACCACATCACTTATGATTATTAGGGCTTTTATAGGCTTGTAATGTATGGCTAGGGTTTAAGGTTGGATAAAATATATTATTTTTGGCTCAATTTTTACCCATAGTCACACATGTATTCTAGAAATTAACGATCTTAACTCAACTTATCTTGTAATACCCCCAAACTTGTCATTCCACCTCTTAAATAATCAATCATGCTCAACCATTTTTTTAATTTGATTTCCTTAAGCATTTATTTTCCTTAACGAGCTTTCAGCTAATAGCTCCCAAACTAATTGGTCTTAGGGTATTAGGTTTTAAGACACTCCTTCGAGCTTAGTCAATGAAATCCAAGAGGTTACGAAATCAAATTTATTGACCATTTATTTATATCGAAACTCCTCCCATTCACCTAGATTGTCATAACTCCAAGTATTTTCTCAAAACATTCAAATATTATAAGTAAAGAGGGGTACCAGGGAATTTTTTTATAAGATTGTGAAATTACCGTGGGTGATAAAAATGACTATTTAGGCTCAACATAGATGACTAAGAAAACAATTATGCACATGTTGATTTAAAAGCTCAAACAGTCCAAAGATGACCTAAATCATGTCCTAAGTGAAGTGTAGCCTAGAATTTCACCTCAATGGTTCTAGAGTTCTTATGAGATCATAATGATTTCTTAAGTCACATAAACCTTCTCTAAGTAGAAAAAAAAGATAATCAAACGTTCAAGGCTAAGTGCTCAATATGCCAGGATTCTCTAGTATAATGGAAATCAATACTTGGTTCAAACACACACCAATACACAATTCAACTTTTTTTTCAAAGCTATCAATAATTTACAACCAATTTCATCATAGGTGTTAGTGTTATCAACAACAGAACGTAAAAAAATCATAAAACTAATCTAAATTCCCGCCAGCGTCGCGACACTGACCAATCTATCACGCGCTAACGTCGTGACTCTGGTAAGTCAGCGCCGCGATGCTGGCGTCCTGTAGTGTTAGCGTGGCGACGCTGGCCCTCTTGCCCAGTTCCATTCTTTTTGTGATTTTTCTAAATTTTTGACTTCCAAATGCAATTTAATGTCAAACCTATAAGATAGAAACAAAAATAAACATAAATCAAATTATAAAACTCAAAGAACAATTAAAATTAAAGTTAAGATTATTCAAAATATGAGTGTGAAACACACTCATCATTTGTTGATAAGTATGATCAGATAAATTAATTTAGAATTAAATAATATTTAGATATTTATCTCATTAAAACAAAATGATAAAGTTTGAAAAATTTCAGCGTGGCATATAGGATTACCATACACGTCAATTACTGATTTTGAATCAGTAATATGCATGCAGTACTGTAGTACCACACCTCACTACAGTACATGGACGAGATACGGTAGTGCCTTGTACCACACGTCACTGCAGTACATGGATGAGATACTGTAGTGCCTCACGACACTACAGTACTTCACGACACACTGTAATACCGCATGACACTGTAGTGTGGCGCAGATTGTAGTGGGTCCCACTGCAGTATGACGTAAAATGCAGTGGGTCTCACTGCAGTGGCACATTATAAATAATTTATTATTTTAATAAATCCCTAAACCTAATGAGCCTTAACCAAGAATGTATATATATTATTCTATCGGCCTCATTGAAGAAGCAATCTGTGTGATTAATCGTTAATCAAAAGTTCTGTGAATTCTCCAATTCTCTCTCAGAAACTCTGTCTAAAAAAGTCATTATCAAATCTCTAGATCTCATGTGTTGAGTACATCTAGAGACAGAAAAGTGTTCTTAAACTATTTTACGTGCACACACACGTCCTAAGTGTTCGAGGATTGGTTCAAAAAATCTTAGTGTGGATCTAATATCTGTTGTTCATGGAATCTCAAGTTCATTGTAGCGAGGACGCTTGATAGACTACAAGAGGTATAATTCATATCTGTTTATCTATATGATTTGATGTATACATATGTAATGGATCCAATGAAAAAAAAATATTTTTTCAGTAAAAATTAATTTTTGGAACTTGTAGCATCGCAATTATTTCCCGATCGATAATTTTTTTAACTAAATCATCCCCGCTGCGCGCGCTTCGATTTCCAACATATGTTCCCTACCCCAGTCAGACCGAACTCTCTTTATTGTACTGCTAAATTGGTTTTCAAAAAAAAAGTAATTTTATTAATTGCAAATGAAAAATGTCTTTACACATGCTTTCAGGGCACTATGCCCAACAATCTTCCACTTGTCCTAAAGAAAATGTGATATCTCTCTCAACCTCATATTTTGCACATGACCCTAAAAAATCTTCGCAGGAAGTGTCTTGGTAAAATGATCAATCAGATTCTGATCTGACACTATCTTCATAACAGTCACATCTCCTCGATGCACGGTATCTCTTACAAGATTATATTTTCTCTCAATGTGATTGACCCTCTTGTGACTCCTCGGTTCCTTGGAATTAGCTACCGCCCTACTGTTATCACAGTACAGGATCAATGGTTTATCCATATCAGTATAAAACTTTTTGAGCCATATTTCTTCTTTCACAACTTCACAAGCCGCTATATATTTGGCTTCTATAGTGGAATCTGCAATACTGGATTGCTTAATACTTCTCCAGACTAAAGCTCATCCACCTAGGGTGAATACTGATTCAGACGTCGACTTCGACTGTCCCTATTTGATTGAAAATCAAAATCAGTATATCTAGTGGGGTTCAGGTCTCCACCTGAATAAATAAGCATATAATTTCTCATTCTCCGAAGATACTTGAGAATGTGTTTTACTACAATCCAATGTTCTAAATAAGGATTTGATTGATAATGACTGACAATTCCTACAGCATAACAGATGCCTGGTCTCGTATAGAACATGAAATATATGAGACTCCCAACAGCTTAAGCATAAGGAACATTTCTCATATCTTCTTCCTTCTGAGGTATCTTAGGACACTACTCCTTGGAAATGACAATTTCATATTTGATCGGTATTTGACCTTTCTTGGAATTTTTCATAGAGAATTTTCCCAACATCTTATTAATATATGATACATGAGAAAGTGCCAAGAGGTTGTTCTTCCTATCCTTTAGGATTTGGATGCCTAGAATATAACTTGTATCTCCCAAATATTTCATTTGGAATTTCTCAGCTAACCACTTCTTTACCTTCGACAAAGATTCAACATTATTCCCAATGAGTAGAATATCGTCTATATAAAGAACTAAGAAAATCATTATCTTATCTTTGATGTATTTATAAATATAAGATTCATCAACATTTTATTCGAAGAAATATGATTTAATAATCTCATCAAAAGTAACACTATAATATATTGATGATTTTTTTAATCCATAAATGAATTCAAGCAACTTGCATACTTTCTGATCTTGCCCCTCTTTCACGAACCCTTCTGGTTGCATCATATAGATGTTTTCTTCAAGAGGGTCATTCAAAATGGATGTCTTGACATCCATTTGCAATATTTCATAGTCTAAAGTAGTGGTTATAGATAAAAGAATGCGAATGGATTTTAGCATAGCAACAGGAGATAATGTCTCTTCATAATCAACTCCCTCCCTTTAAGTATAGCCTTTGGCAACTAGTCGTATCTTGAAAGTCTCTACTTTCCCATATGTTCCTATTTGCTTGAAGATCCATTTATATCCTGTGGAACTGGCTTCTTAAGGTTAATCTATAAGTTCCCAGACAGAATTGAAATATATGGATTCCATTTCTTAGTTCATGACATCTTGTCATTTCTCCTTTTCAAGATCATTTATTACCTCTTTAAAGGTTAATGGATCATCCATATCAATGTCTGACACTAGGACATGTGTCTTGTGTTCATAGTGAAAAAGTAGTTTTACAACCCTCCCACTACGACGTTGCACTAGAGTTTTCTGAACCAGAATAGTGGTTTCTACGATTTGTCGTTTATCAGTTAATGATGAAGATGGTCTGATCTCATTAGATGCTAGTTCTTCATGAATTACTTTACTCCGAGGTTTGTAGTTTACCATATAGTTTTGTTTGAAGAAAGTACATTTGTAGATACAAATACATTTTGATAATTGTGACTATAAAAGTACCTACATCTTGTTTCTAGAGCATATTAAAAAAATACACACTTCAAGCCTTGAGTCTAACTTTCCAGTCAAAGGTCTAAGAACGTGAGCTGGACACTCCCATATACAGAAATAACATAAATTAGGTTTGAAGACATTCCATAACACTAAATGTGTCTTAGTTACAGACTTAAAAGGAACTATATTCAAAATATAGGTTATCATTTGAAGTGCATATTCCTAGAATGTGAGTTGTAGTGATGAGTAGCTTAACGTCAACCTAACCATATCCAATAAGGTCTGATTTCTCCTTTCTGAAAAACCAATTTGTTGTGGCGTTCCATGTGTTGTGAGTTGGGATAGAATTTCATATTCTAGCCGGTAATCCTTGAATTCTAAATCCAAGTATTCACCACCTCGATTTGATCAAAGTGTTTTCAAATATTTACCTAATTGATTTTCAGTTTCAGCTTTGAAATTGTTAAATTTTTTAAAAGTTTCAGATTTTCTATGCATTAGGTAAGTATAACCTTATCTTGAGTAATCATCAATAAAAGTGACGAAGTACTCCTACCCACCTCTAGCTTGTACATTGATCAGTCTAGCTTGTACATTGATCAGTCCACAGACACACTATGTACTAGCTCAAGTAATTCTTTGGCTCTTTGACCCTTTTCAGAGAAAGGTCTCCTAGTCATTTTACTCTCTAGACAAAATTCACAAACCGGAAGAGTTCCAACTTTTAGTTCTCTCAAAACTAGGAGTGTAATTGATTCAGTTCGGTTCAGTTTAAGGCTTTTTTTCAAACAGAACCACAAATGCGATTTCTGGCATATTAAAACCGAACCGAACCATCTTGCACATATAAACCGATGTGAACCAGACTGTGGTAGATGGTTCAGTTCGATTTTGCGGTTTTCCCAAAGTTTCCATAGAAAAAATGATTCTTAGAGCCCAACTAGAGGTGGCCCTCCATTTTCATGAATTTTGAGACCAAGTAAACAATAACATATCAATTTGATTGCCAATTAAATCACGTCTTCAAAATAAATAATATTAAAGTTATATGTTCGATAGAAACACAAAAGTAACGAAAACAAATACAACAAAAATTCACAAACAAATACAATATTTACAAACATTCATTGATGTAATGTAAGCATGTTAGAATGACATTAAGCAATAGCTTCTCTAGTGGACTACTCATGATCATGTTGTACAAAAGTTTCCCATTTAAACAAAAATAACATTAGAAGCAGATTAGAACAAAACTTTAATCAAAGCCAAAGGAGACTATGTAGGCTCAAGTTTGACCAACGGCAGAGATAGAGGCCTCTGCATGTAAAAGGAGATCTGCGGCCTCGACAACTTCAGCTATGGCACGGTGGGAGTGAGAGAGAAAGAGAGAGAGGAACCTCTGGGCCATGAAAATGAAGGATTGATGGAGATTCAAAGAAGAAATGTAAGGGGTAGGTCTGTGTCTGTGATTTTGCGTGAGGGAGGGAGGCTGAGGCTGTGTGAAGTGAATGGGGGAAATTAGGGCAAATAGGCTATATATATAAGCGTGGTTTGGTTCAGTTCAGTGTGGTTTTTTCACAAAACTGAACACCGAACCAAACCGTCCTATTTTTCTACTTCTGGAACAAAACTGAACAGTCAGAAGTGACAAAATCGCCCGAACCGATGTGGTTCGGTCCAGTTCTGTCGATTTTTATGGTTTGGTCGGTTTTCCTTACACCCCTACTCAAAACACCATGCTTTGTTAATCGGTTTATTCTGTCTAGATTAATATATCCCAACCTAAGATACCATATATACGTATCATCTTCTTGAGAAACCCTTTGTCGTTTGTTACTTTTAGGATTTTCTACTTTAAATAATTCTAAATTATTTAATGTTCGTTCATGTGTTTTAAGTATATACAGTCCGTTTGAAACTCTTGCATGACAAATATCGAATCCATTCTTAGAAATAATAAACATATTATTATAAAAAGAAATATCAAAACTTTGTTCATGCAATAATGATAAAGAAATCAAATTTCTAGAAAATACAAAAAAATAAACATTGTGCAAAACAAGATAATTATTTTCAAAATTCAAACGGATTGTTCCTAATGCTTTCGCTAATATGAGCACACCACTGTCAATTCTCGTTATCACCTCGCAATCAACAAGCTCCATTGATGAATCAAGTATCTGCAAAGAAGAACATACATGGTTTGTGGCTCTTGAATCTATAATCCAGGATGAAAAATCATATGTCACTAAACAAGCTTCAAGCACAAGTAAATCATATTTACCTTTCTCTTTCAGCTCGAAGAGATGCTTGTTAAAGTTTCTCTCAGTGACCTTCAATCCAACAATGGAAACATTATTCCTTAGGTTTATTGCCGTTCTTGTTCTTCTTGGTCTTGGATGATGTCTTGACTTTCTTTCATTTCTTATTCTTACTCCTGACCTTACCATTATTTATCCTCCTTTTGTTACCATTAACAACAGTGGAAGAATGCTTTCGCTCCGCAACATTTTCCTCGCCCTCTTTGGTCGTACTCTTATTGAGTGACTTAAAAGTCTGCAGTTCATTCAACAACTGGGTCATGTTTAATTATAACTTGTTCATATCATAGTTGGTAGTGAACGCAGAAAAAGCAGGTGTGAGCGATTCAAGTATAATGCTGACTTGAGTTCGCTCATCAATGGTATCCCCGTGTAATTCTTCCTCATGCATTATGTTGATCATGTTCAAAACATGTTCTCACACAGAAGTATTTTTATTCATGACGACTTTGATCAGATTGCTGCCCAAACATCACATGTAGAGATTCCATAATCTCAGAGGTAATTTTCATGCTCTCATGCTTTGTTTTGAGAACATAATTCATGCTCACAAGCATGTAGCAGTTAGCTTTGTTGTTGGTCTGAATCCAAGCATCAAATTTATCCCTAACGTTTTTAGGAGCATTTGCAACGGGCTCCTCGGGACATTTTTCAGTAAGAACAAATTTGTGGTTCTCACATATGAGCATCACATTCAAATTCAATTTCCATCTTTTGAAATTATCACCATTAAGTTTTTCAAGTGCAAGTAAAGTAGTAATAAGGTTGCCCATGGTAGACATAATAATAACTGAAAAGAAAAAAATATACATCATTCAATATAATTGTAATAAATATCAAATTTCAGAAATTAAATGTGCTGCATAAATGCAACATATCAAACACAGAAACTTAACAATTACTAATCCATGATAAGACAACTTAACAATTAATGTGCCGCCTTAGGGCCAGTCATATTAATTTTAAACTGTCTATGAGACATTCTCATCCTTATTAATTAAAATTTAAAATATCACATATTTTCACTTTTAATAATAAGATATCATTTATTTGGTCAAATCATAATTATCCACTGAAAGCTTAATTGTAACTTTGTTAGTATAACCCATTATTTTGGATTCCATGACTTAATTTCAAAAATGCTGCCTTAGGGTCGGTCAAGTCTAAAGTACATCACTAAATCATATCTTTTAAAGAAGTCAACCTTGATATTGATACAGTTCGAAACCTTCCTTAGGGTGACGAAAACAAAGGCGTCTCGAAGCCCTTACCATATCTCATGTTGTTGTATTAATAATGGAGACCATATGTAACATTGACATGTCAACCTTCTCTCACTCACTATTTTGTAATTAATGTGTTTCTACTTAACTAATCAATTAATTTCAAATTAATTACTAGTTAAAATAATCTCATGAATGTAAAATTAATTATTAATCCAATCTTATTTGTCTAAGTTCATTTAACATTCTAAAGAGGCTAAGATAAATTTAGGTGAACTTAGAATAATTAATTAATTACATTCATCAAACTCTATAAAACACTTTTAATAAAGTTAGTTATCCTAAAGGTCTAATTAAGCGTATGCTTTTAAAGTGATGGGATTATCAAGTTTAACAAATTAACTTAGCAATTTACATGCAATTCATTTCACAAAGCTAAACACATTAAGACAATCTTAATAAATTATGTTTCTACTAATGAGATGCATGATTAAATAAAATTATGTGAGGTTTCATGTATGACATGTGATCGAGTAATGTATCGTTATGCTATTAATCAAATCAATAAATATTTATTTAAACAAATGATGAATCGAGCAATTATTGAATATTTCTAAATTTATAACTTTTAAAAAAATAATTACAAAGTGGATTCAAGAGTACATATTTCCAAAAATGCTCATTCGCCATCAGAAGTTCATCTTCATAATTTTCAAGTTTTGATGAAAACTCTTGTAATTAGGATAAACTATTTTTCTAATTAAATAATCTCATTAATTATTATTTTAAAATTAATTGAATTTGATTAGTAAAAAAATAATTTGATAACTCATCAAAATTGCGTCGTCGATTATTTAATTTTAATTTTCAAAAAATTAAAATCAATAACTAATTTTAAAATTAAAAGATAAAAGATTGTATTAGAGTTTTCGCGAAGTATCATAGGGATAGGGCAACACAGTATTAGGGAATCTGCGAATACTACCCTGGCAATCACAGGGATTACCGCCGGCGGTGGTAGCGGGACACTCCAATTGCTGTCATCGGTTGCCCGACCACTCCTGGTGTCGCAAATGCCGCCATTTTTCCTGGCGGCGATTCTACAACCAAAATTGTCGGCGGCGTCAGTGGCGGCAATACGAAGCCCCTTCTCCTTTTTCTTCTCCTTGTTTCTTCGTCTTCTTGCATACGAAATTTTACAACATGATATTCAAAATAAAATTATTAAAAATCCTATGCCCCAAATCACTTACACAAGATCTAAAGAAAAATTAAGAACAAAGCATGACCCAAAAATCACTATACAATTAACGATTCATCATTAACCATATATTCAAAAAACATAACCATCCATTCATTCATACATATCAAAATATATATGCAATAATGTAAGAAAACTCACACAGTATTTAATGTAACATATATAAAGACCGTTCGGATACCAATTGTTGAAAATTGAGGCGAGCACAACGGAGGCGGTTTAGTTAAAAGAAATTTATCGATCGGAAAACAATTGCGATACCATAGGTTTCAAAAAAATAATTTTTAATGAAAAACAAATTTTCTCATCGGATCCATTATATATCTATACAATAAATCATAGACATACACAAAAATGATTATACTTGTTGTAATCTATCAAGCGTCATCACTAACAACAAACTTGAGATTCCACGACAACGAACTGTGAGATCTACACCAAGATTTTCCGAACCAATCCTCAAACACACTAGGACGTGTGTGGGCACGTAGAATAATACAAGAACAATTTTATGTCTCTATATATACTCAACACATGTGATTGGNATGGATTTACTAAAATAATAAATTATTTATAAATGTGTCATTGTAGTGAGACCCACTGCATTTTTCACCATACTATAGTGGAACCCACTATAGTGTGCTGTGAAGTACTATCGTGCCATGTGGCATTACAATATTGCACGCCTATCACTGATTATAAATCATGATTGGTGTGTGTGGTAATCCTGTGTCACGTGAGAATTTTTCAAACTTTATTATTTTAATTTAATCAGACAAATATTTAAATATTAGTTAATTCAAAATAAAATTATTTGATTAGACCTATCGACTAACCTATCTGTTAATTCAAAAATAACATATTAGTGAATTCAAATTCAAATTATTATCTCATAATAATTTAATATTGTTTAATTTCATAAATCAAATATATTGTATCACTTATTGATTAATACAAAACTAATAGATATAATTATTTAATTGTAATTTTTAAAAAATTACAATAAAAAATTTTAATTAAATAATTTCACATAATTATCTCATAATTATATACTTATCTCAGAAATTTAATTTCTTTTGCAAGCTAGTCCTTTGCTTATGTCCTGAAACATTCACACTTTAAACTGTGTAGTACAGAGGTGGCTCGGAGACCATGAACCCATAATTCTAAACTTCAATAAATCATATTATTAATTAAACTCTTTATTTAAATAATCTTATTTATTAATTTCATTATTACTCCACTATAAATATAGAATTGCACTATTAGTATTTACTAAATATATCTACAGAATAATCTCATGTAATCCATTGATATAATCACTTCATGTAGTTTTGTCCTCCAACTATTGGTTCGTAAATTAGAGGTAGTCAAAATTATTGTTTTACCATTCTAATAACTTATTGGTCCTTTAGTACTATTAAGTCACTAGCGAATGATCAATTTATAATCATATTATAAATTTAAACTCAATAACCATTCAATTCTAGAACTAAAACTAAAGGGAGCCAATATAAGATCCATAAGTAAAGCTTGGATTCTAAATCTTGTAAATCATTTTCTCAGCCATCTATATCACTGAATCTCTAAAATAAAAGTCACTAGTCTTACAAACAAACCTAAATGAGTGAATCAAAAGATCCAGTAGACATGTATATGAGTTCATGTTTGGGTTTACGCTCTCAAAACATGTGTATTGACATTTGATATGAAATTTAATAAGGATTATATTGTTCTTATCATTATTCTTTTAAATTATTGTTGAATAGTTTATATAAATATCTGAAAATTTTATATTTATTAATGAGATTATGATCTTGTATTAGTATAAGAAGATTAAGATCATAGACAATGAATAAAATTGTCAGCAACATATTAAAGTATGAAATCTTTAATGAATGTTTGCCAGTACGGTTCACTAAGCATTACGAATGCATGTGATCTAGATCCGAATCATTGATATGGATTGACATCTTAGTGAATGTACTTTATATAATGAGATTACATTATTCTTATCATTATATTTATTAATATATTTATTAATGTGCCATTTATCATAAATATTTAATTAATACACATCAATTCGATGATCATACGTAGATAAGTCTGAATCCTGAGTAGTCATGAACTCTTATACTTGTCTACTGAATCTTTTGATTCACTCGTTAAGGTTTGTTCGTAAAACATGCTAGTGACTTTTGTTTTGAAGATTCAGTGATATAGATGGCGGGGAACATGATCTTACAAGATTTGGAATCTAAGCTTTCCTAGCGGATCGTATATTGGTTTTCTTAAGTGTTAATTCTGGAACTGAATGGTTATTGAACTCAATTTATAATAAGATTATAAATTAGTCACTCATTAGTATATTAATGGTATTTAAGGATCACGAGGTGATTGGAATGGTAAAATGGTTATTTTGACCAGTTCTAATATACAAACCAATAATTGGAGGGCAGAGCGACATGACATGATTATATCAGTGGACTACATGAGAATACTCTGTAAATATAATCTATAATCTCTAAGAGTGCAATTCCATATTTATAGTGGAGTAATAATGAAATTAATAAATAAAATTATTTAATTAAAAAGTTTAATTAATAATCTGGTTTATTGGAGTTTAGGATTATAGGTCCATGGTCCCCAAGTCACCTCTATACTACGCAGTTTAGGGTGTGAATATTTCAGGACATGAGAAAATGAGTAACTTGCAAAGAAATGTTTAATCTGGGGTAAGTACATAATTATGAGATAATTATGTGTGATTAATTAATTAATTGAATTATGTATATATATATATAATTTTAGGAAATTATATATATTAATAATTATCAATTATTTTTCTAATTATCGATAAGTGAGACAGAATATCCAATTTGTGAAATTAGATAATTAAATTATTATTAGATAATAATTTGGATCAACTAAATCTGTTATTTATGAAATAACATATAATTTAGTTGATATAAACAGTCAGATATGTTAATTTTAAATTAATTAATATCTAGATATGTATCTGATTAAAATAAATATTTAATTTACTGATTGGGTATCGGAGATTGATATGAACTACTGTAGTGCCACATGACACTACACTAGTAGGGGTGCAACATTGTAGTGCCACATGGCACTTGGCACAACAGTTGTGCACCATTATATAGTGGGTCTCATTGTATTGGACAATTTAAAATTAAATATTAATTTTTATATTTAATTATCCTTAAATATATGATACGCTATTATTTTGAAAGAGTTGAGAGAAGAACACGATTTCTCAAAGAGTGCTTTTTCTACAATTAAGAGTGAATCAAAATCTCTAAAAGAATCATCATCATGTTCTTTTAGAGAATCGCCTCACAAAAGTCATTCTCAGTAAAATCTATAGATCTCATTTGTTGAGTACATCTAGAGACAGAAAAATGTCTTTGTTATTTCTCTGTGCCCACACACGTCCTAGTGCGTTGAGAATTGACTTGAAAGATCTTGATGTAGATCTCAGAGTATATTGATCGTTGGAACGATTTCGTGGGAATGGAGAATCGATCGATTTCACGAGAACGCTTGATTTAGACTACAAAATGTATATGATCTTTAACCTTGTATGTAATAGATTTAACTTATAAATAATAATGGATCCTGACTGATTGAAAATAATTTTCAAGAAAAAGTTTTTTGTTATCATGGTGATGCACAATTTTTTTTATTAAAAGATTTGATTTATTAAATCATTTTGAAAACGCTTACGCCGCGACGACCAACAGTTCATGACTACTCAGGATTGAGACCGATCTATATATGATCTTCCGATTGATCTGTATTAAATTTTGATAATAAACGGTGAGTTAATAAATATATTAATTCATATCGGTCATGTCCTATATAATCTAATTATATAAAATACATTCACTAAGATTTCTATCTACGCCAGCCATCCAGATCTAAATCACACGCATTTAAGATGCTTAACAAACCGTACTAGTAACCATTCGTTAAAGATTTCATACTTCGATATGTTGCGGACTATTTTATTTATTATTTATTATTTATAATCTTAATCATATCGTACTAATACAATATCATAATCTCATTAACGAATATGAAATTTTCTGATATTTATACAAATTAGTCAATAATAATTCAAAAAGATAATTATAGAAAAATATAATTTTATTAATTTTAAATTAAAAATATCTTTACACATGCTTTGAGGGCACTAACCCCAACAATATGAACATTTGCTTCATTTTTACAATCTTGTGTGATACACTTTAGGCACCCATATCCTTACACACACCACCAAAATGGTGTAGCAAAGATGAAACATAGGCATGTGGTAGAGACAAGTCTTACCCTCATATCCCAAGCCTCTATGCCAATGCATTTATGGTGGTATGCCTTCAGAACAACTAGCTATCTCATAAGCATGCTCCTCACCACTGTCCTTTCAAACATCTCACCTTACCAAGTCTTGCTCATCAAAGTAACATCTTGTCAGACTCCTCTTGAGGTAATGGTTTTCCCTCTTCACTCTCACACTCAAATTTTCATTCTAGTTCTTTTAACCATGTTGCATGTACCTCACCTGAACCACAAGCACCATCCCTTATTATACCTCCTCCCCTTGTCAACATTCATTCCATGGTTACCAAGCCCAAAGTTGGTGTTTTCAAGCCTAAGACCTACCTCACCACCCACAAAGATTGTCTCTGAATTGAACCTCTTACCACCAAAGAAGCCTTGGCTCATCCCCAGGGGAAATCTATCATGCAAGCAGAATTTCAGGCCTGATGCACAACAAAACTTGGTCTTTAGTCAGCATCCTCATATGAATGTCATTGGAAATAAATTGGTCTACAAACTCAAGCTTTCTCCTGATGGTAAAACACACAGGGTTAAGGCTAAACTTATAGCCAAGGGCTGCCCCCAGACCACTGGGCTTGACTTTTTAGGGACCTTTAGCCCTATTGCCAAGTTTGTTACTGTCAGAATCATACTCATCTTAGCTCTCACAATGAAATTATCTTTGAGACAGCTTGATGTTAACAATGCTTTCCCGCATGGAAACATATCAAAAACAATTTATATGACACAACCTGCAAGCATAATTGATTCAAGGTATCCCAAACATGTTTGCCAACTACACAAGGCTCTATATGGACTCAAACAAACTCATAGGGCCTAGTATGATAAGCCGGGGTTGCTCTCCTTTAGAAAAGCTCCATCGCCTCAATCTCGAATTTTTTTAATATTATTTTAATAAGAAATTATTAAAATGATCTTCTTCTTAAATTAATTAGAAAATGATACAAAAAATGCCATGTAAGCAAAATCGCCTCTTGAAGAGGCCATTTTTTGGTGTTCATTTTCATTGCCAGCATGGATAGAATTGCATGTGTGGCGAAAAGGGCCATGTAAGAAAACTCGCCTCTTCAAGAGGGGGGTTCTTATCCTTTTTTTGACATTTTTCTTATTGAACTCGCCTCTTCAAGATGTGAGTTTTTAACAGGACTAGCTCCTCTTCAAGAGGCAGTTTCTACATGGCCAAATCTGCATCATTTCTCTAATTACTTTTTAAAGTTGTCTATTTTAATAATATCTTAAAAAACACAATAGAGGCATAACCCC
>QANY01009007.1:353716-587504 GCA_003255025.1 Datisca glomerata
CCCCCCCCCCCCAATTAATCTCCCTACTAGAACAATGTACTTCTAAATATATGTTGATGTCATTATCATCACTGGCAGTGATACCACCTGCATCTCTAACATTTTTCTGACTTGAATAGTTGATTTGTTCTTAAGGATCTTGGGTTTCTACATCACATTTTAGGCATATCAATGGCAATGATCTCAACTGGTTTACATCTCTGTTAGTCATAATATGTCCTTGAATTACTGCACAAATGCATATGCTTGATGCTAAGTCCTGCTTTACCCTTTCCACTGCCTCCGCCAAGCTCTCAAAGGATGTTGGTGACCCTCTCATAGATCTTACTCCCTACAGAAGTCTGGTTGGTGCACTGCAATACCTCACCATTACAAAACTAAACATAGCTTATATTGTTAATAAGCTTAGCCAGTTTTTGCATTTCCCTACTTCCATACACTGGCAACCCTGCAAGAGACTCTTGAGATATATTAAGGGAACTCAGAACGAAGGTCTACATCTCCAAACTGCCCAAATTTTCTCCCTCTCAGCCTTCACAGATGCTGACTCAATCAGTTGTCCTGATGGAAGAAGGACCACTTATGGTTATGCCATATTCCTTGGCTCAAGTCTGGTTTCCTAGTCCTCAAACAAACAACATGAAGTTGCCAGGTTGAGTACTAAGAGTGAGTATCGAGCTTTAGCTCATGTTGCAGCAGAAATCACTTGGATATAACTTCTCTTAAAAATGCACATTCCTTCTCACAGTACTTCTATTATTTGGTATGATAATGAAGGTGCGGCCTCCATTGCTTCTAACTCGGTCTCCCATACTAGCACAAAATACAAAGATAGACATTCACTTCGTGCGAGACAAAGTGTTGCCAAAATCACTTGAAGGTAGATATGATTCTTCTCAAGACCAAGCTCCTATCAGGAGCTCAATTCCAGTATCTAAAAGGCAAGCTTCATGTGAGTGACACCCACATGAGCTTGAGGGGGGCTGTTAGGAATGAAGAAGAAGAGGCTTAGTAGTGTTCATGGTTTTCTCTACTGCAGTCTGCATGGCACTACATGGTTCTTCATCACTGACCCCCTCAGTGTCTTCTCTCTCCCTTCATGTGTGCTTGGCCAACTCACCAAAAATCTTCTCCTCATCATTGCATGTCAAAAACCGTTACACACTGATTTTCTTGTGTAGCAATGGGAGGAGAGGGAGCTAGACATGTTGGCTCTAATCATCTTCTCCAACTAATCGTTTAGGTTAATTAGTTGTTTTAATTTCTCTTAGCTTATGCCTATATATGTTGTTTCTATCTCAAGCTTGATTGTAATGAGAATGAAGCATTTACAGTATTAGCTTTCTGTATTCTTCTTCTTCTACTCTCTTTCTAGCCAGCTCAAGTACTAACAATCTATTTCTTTATATCTTTCTCTTGACAGTCAAATGTATTACACCATAAAAAAGAATACATAGTTACAAAGGTAATACCTCCGAGAATAGAGAAGACTAAACCAACTGGAAAGACAACCAAATCAATTGAAACCCCTTATTGTTTATGCAATCCATAACAATTAATGTGGTACTAAACTAAAATGAAAAATACTATCAAACCTTCTAATACGGCTTATCAACGAGACTTTTGCCTTGTAAGATACATCAAAGCTAAAGTGTATAATAATTTACTTGCCAAGGTGGTGAAACTGAACCTTCAAGTTTAATTTGTACTAATTACAAGTTATAACTTTGTCTTCTTAGAAGAAATGGACAAGAATGAATTAATAATTACATCAACATGTGCCATCAACGTGATGTACTTCTAGTTTTAAGGATACAATAACAAGATTCGCCGCTAGTTAATTAGATATGCCTAATAATTCGGAATGAAAACTTTTGCAAACCACTTAAAAACATTTAATCAAGTTAATGCGTCAATATTGAAACATTTTACGTAATCTAACAATTCAATTTTTTTACTGTAACAGATAAAATTCTGTCAAATCATGAATGTTAATTAGATATGCCTAATAATTCGGAATGAAAACTTTTGCAAACCACCTAAAAACATTTAATCAAGTTAATGCGTCAATATTGAAACATTTTACGTAATCTAACAATTCAATTTTTTTACTGTAACAGTAACATAAAATTCTGTCAAATCATGAATATCAAATCGAGTAATTCTATTTTATAATGTTAATTAATATAATTCTACACATCAAGTTTATTTAAAAAGACAATGTAATATATTAATTATTTATAGGTTAATTTATCACATCATTTTATTGAATAATAAAATATCAAATTATAAAAATTGATACATCATTCAATTGCTTAAAACATCTTAATCAAATAATTTAGTTTATGTAAAATTATGATGTTTTCTAAAATATACTATTTATTTCTTTGAAAATACGTTTATTTATAGGGAAATAGAAAACATTATACAAAAACGAGAAGAAATACAAAGAAAGGAGTTCAATTTTTTCATTCAATTTTACATTTAAAAGTTGAGAATATGAACTCAAATCTTTACTTACCAGTTACCAAGCAAGAAACAGAGCACAGATTAGATTTACAACAACAAAAAGATACAAACAGAAAAAGAAAGCCGCTGAGAATTTGGCTCTTCATTCCACATAACGCATAAGCAAAGAAGAGAGTCACTGTATTTACTTCTATATGGGCATAATGTATTGATCTCTTTAGGTCCCAACTGAGGAAGATGACTGAAGAAATTACAACAGAAGCCAAAGACTAAAGGAATCTCTCACATATCATGAGATGATAGTTTTAGCTTACTAGCTTTTCAGAAGGCCGAGGTGCTCCAAGGAAGCCCGGATGTCTGTGCTGGTAGCCTCTTCAGTAGTCTGAGCAATGTTGGGGCTGTCAACCGGCATGACATCCGAGAGAGGATAGTTTCTGTTTGCATGAAGATTGTTCATAGCACCACTGCAAACTCCCTTCAGAACTACACTTTTGTGCATGCCTCCAAGCAAGCCTTCATAATCAGTGTCTCCAGATTCTCCGACAAACACTACCATTTTTGACAGCTCCGTTCCCCACCGTACATAAAGGTACCTACAAAATATGCGTCCACTCATTAAAATTTGTAATACGACAGTAAGATCCTAGTAGAACTAATCAATAGGTCTTCTAATGAATTCTCAAGACCGTGTTGATTCAAAGGCCAAAACACATCTTTCAATAAGCCAAGTGATTTTGAAAATCATTTACATTGTCAAGTTCCAATGTAATTTACAAAACGGTGACATTATCATATAAATTGGAACGCTGAATGTTGCCTGAATATCCACTCAGAAAAGTGGAAATTAGAAAGTAACCAAAATCAATACCAAGGAATTTACACAAAAACTAAACGCTATCAATCAAGAACGTCTACCTGAGAGCTTGTGAACGAGATGCCAGTACTGGAATAACATTCAGCCTAGTCCCGTTCTGGCTATAAACAACATGACAACGGAGAGCCTGAATTCTTAATGATTTTCGAAGCTCCTTAACTGGTGGGACCTAAATAATAATATAAAAGTGATACCATCAAACGGCTATGGACGTAAATTTACTGCACATCATATACAGGTGAATATATATATTAACAATGATTAAGATCCATATAGGAGACCACCCAGCCAGAGCAATGCAGATCAAGGAAGATGCACATGCGCAAGCAAAAAGAAACAGATACAATATACACTCAGAGAAGGATACAAAAATGTCCAAAGATAACTTTTGAATAAATGCATCAAACTTTACATTAAGACAATAAGTAGTTTCAGACATTAATCAACAACAAAAGAAGAATACAGAACTTTACCAGTTCTGGGTTTGCAACTTTAAAGGCATAACAGTAGTTGGTGGAAATTTGTTCGGCGGCGGTAACAATCTGACCTTCATTCTTTTCAGCCTTTTTATCAGTGATTGAAGAAGCCCAGCGAAGTAAAGTCTTCCTCAGACCTTCCCCACCCCACCGATATTCGATATGTGAGTGGTAATAAAAGTCAACCACAAATGGACCATCCTCCACATTAATTGAGGAATAGAAGAGATCACTACCACTATTACAAATAAAAGCATCGAAATCATTAGGACTAAATCCCCCTGAAACAAGAAATGAGTGTATCTCAGATATGGTTAAGGAAGTTGACAGTATAAAACCTATAGAGCCATCATTCCTTTCCTTTTCCACAGCTTTAAATATCTTTCTTGTGGAATCAACAAGACTTGAAATAGTGTCGCTATCCACTGCAATTATGAAAAGATGCTTCCTCCTCCTCAGTGCTGGAAACCTACCAGCACCCGTATTATGATCTGTTTTCTCAGTGAAACCAACCTTTCGGGGATCCTTGGAGACACCCTTGGACCAACTCAGCAAAGCATTTTCTAATTGAGTCGCTCTATCAGCAGTATTTCCTTCGGAATCTATTGAGTTATCATTTCCACTAGCTCTCTTCTCTCCATCCATAGAAAACTTAAGGTTTAAAGAGATGTCTTGAATATCTCTCAAAGAGTCACCAGGGGAGCCTGATTCTGAAGTCTCATCTCCGTCTTCACTTCTCTGCCAATGTGGATGCCTTGGTTTGCAACTGGCTATCTTAGACAGGTAAATCTTACAATGCTCAGGCCATGAGAACAAATGAATATTTTTCAAACCATTCTGCCGGCATCTCGACCAAAGCTGCTTGTCTGCAACAAGCTTTAGAAGAGCATCGGCAATAGATTGCTGATCATGTGGATCAACCAGAAGACCATTGTCAAGTACCTGCAGAATGTCTCCAATTAACTTTCAAAAACCATGGTGCAATGTCAGCTACATCAAATCCTCTAACCAAATGTTTTGGCCAAGGCAGGCATACCCGGTGAATATCTACTGGGCCACCATTTTTTGTAGCAACCATAGGCAAACCATAAGCAGCTGCCTGTTCAAAAGATGTGCAGACTAGTTATTGGCTTTAAATGCATACTAGGATGAAATAACAATTAAAGAATGAAGACTAGAAAGTCAAGAATGAAGCACCTCAATTAGAGTAAGCCCAAATGGCTCGATGAAAGCTGGATTTATAAAAACCCCCTGCAACAGATACAATCCATTGTCAATTACAAAAC
Source organism: Datisca glomerata (assembly GCA_003255025.1). Taxonomy (NCBI): domain Eukaryota; kingdom Viridiplantae; phylum Streptophyta; class Magnoliopsida; order Cucurbitales; family Datiscaceae; genus Datisca; species Datisca glomerata. The sequence goes on from QANY01009007.1 coordinate 358,822, forward strand.
AGAAGCTCACAAGAAATTAACTGAAGGGCCTCACTCCTATGTTTCTTTCATTTGATTGCAGAAGATAAATCAAAATTTCAGTTCCAGATCTACGAGAGACAGTACCTTCGTCTTTGCTGCTAAACGGTATATGTCAGGAACATCAGACTGTTTGTGGTGTTTAGGGTATGCCACTTGCCCGTACAGGTCATATTTATCTACAAGCTTGAGAACAGAGAGAAGGACAGATGAATTCGTGCTCGACATTTCATCAATTCCATCTCGATTGCCCATAATTAGTGTCTGCAAAGTATCAATTAAATAAAGCAGATAAAAACACCTGGGCAGCAAGCCAATTCATCGTATAGAATAAATAATAATATCCTTTTTTTGGATGGGTATGATAAGAAAGATTGCTAAACCAAACACATTACATTTAAACTCCAACTTACAAGGTTAGCAAGCTCTCTAAGCGGACGGCATTCTCCAAATGCTTTGACCAAAGTGGTGATGTTCTTTTTTGGATCTGGTCTAGCAAGGGCTAGTATCATTGGCTTGCGAGGGTTTGTAAAGAAGCGCATTATCTGAAAAAAATCTATGATTAGACTTAATACCGCGAAAGAAATATGATAACATTGAGCTTAGAAGTAGAGCATAGTGATTGCCAACTTTTAGGACACCTTAAAGTTAAACCACAAAGCACAAACAAAATTAGAACCTCAAACCAGATGGGTGGGTCTGGAGTAGCAGGATGGTCCTCATTTCCTTCCATTTCACCATCAATATCTCCATCATGTGGAATAATATGATGGAACTCCATTCCAGGGGGAATTACCTGCAGAACGAACAGAATATAGATACTTTATTAGAACTAGCAAGACAATTGCGTCGAATACAAGTAAATAAGAAGGTAAGGACCGTTAAGTGGAACAATGAACAGTAGCAAGCAAGGTTTCAATACATCCCTTAGGAATTATACTTGTGAACGAACAATGACATGACATTCAACAAAGTGAAAACTGGTTTGAGAGGAAAAGGGAAAAATTATACGACAAGGATATATACTGATAACGTGTTTTATTTAATACTGAGAGAAAAGGGCATATATATTGGTTTCTAACCACTGAAATTTTGTAGTCACATAAAGTGGATAAAAATCTTCTTTGAAATATTTGAGAAAGAACAAATATCTCAATGACTCTTACCGCCATGCGTGGCATGAATCTTCCATAACAACTGACATTACGCTTGATCCTTGCACGTAGTTTACGTTCCAATATTGGATCAAAACCATCATACAAACGCCACTGCTCCTCTATTTCCTGTCTAGTGCTAGTTATGATTATCTCAGAGGCATCAAGTGATATTTCCTCAGCCTCAATCCGTCGCATTATTTTGTATGTGGTGTTTATTTCTTCTTTTGAAAGTCTACCTTGTTTTAGCAGCTGTTCAAGCTTATCTCGGCCTAACGAGTGGCCTGTAAAGAGCATAGGTACGTTTAGAGCACCAGAAAGAAGTGCAGCAGAATCCCCTGCATCTGCATAATGTCCATGGATGGCAGCAGGCCAGACTGGACTGCCCCCACCTATCTGCTCACCCAAAACTTTGGAAATCTGTATGATATGGTTAAGCGCACCATCAACAAATTCTGGGATGTGAGGCCACAGAAGTTCTTTGGGAATATATTTTTCTTTTGGACCAAATGGTATGCGAATAATATAGGAACCACTGCTCTCTCCCACCTCGTCCATCAAACCTTCTGAGTTTCTTGGAGACAACATTTCTGTGGGTTCACCATAGCTCCAATCTACCTCCGGAGATGATAGCTGTCTTGTAAGTAAATCCACGCGATATACACCCGGCATTGAGCCCAAAGCCCTTGCAAGTTCCACCACATACTTAACCTAAACAAGAGGAAAGCTCGAGTTTTATGCGGGTGTTTCACACCTTAACTATCTGGGAGATATATTTATCCATTCTAGAAATGGATGATGGCCAATAATTACCTGACCACCAGTATCTGAATCACGACCAAGCTCCATATTTTCACCCCGTATTAGACCATGAAGGCTGCAAAGAGTGACTTGTTAAATTTAAGATATGCCATCATGCAATGGCCAAGAGATCCTATTCTATAAAGCATGGCATTGGAGAGTGTTAGATCCACTATCAGCAGACCATGTTTATTTGCCAAACAATTTCTTTGAAACTCTCCTTCAATAGGTCGTCAATTCATGCTTGGACAATGATTACTTCACCTTTAGCTCGATATTAAAGGTACAATCTACAAACTAAGTGATGACTTGTAGCAACACTGCATTAGGGAATCTTGTTATAGCAAATAAAAGCGAAGTATATTAAATCTACCTTATTAGTACAATGTATAGGTTTTTCCCCTTCTGTTGACTAGCCCACACCTCCATTGCATCAACAGAACTGATCCTAGGTAGTCTGCCTCTGGTGCTATCTCCATGAGCAGACAAGTCACTGACTATATCTCCTTTTTCTCCCTCTGATAAGTCTTCTGACATATCAGCAGTTGCCTCTCTGCGACCTTTTTCACGTTCAAGACGACGTTTAGCTATCCTCTGGGCTTCCTCTCCTTCATGCTACATAAAAAAGAGTTTCAGAATTTGTGTTGAACTTTTTCTCTAAATTTGTGAATAAAACAATTCTCTAAATTTCAATCTATAACATTCATCCCTACTACAAACCGCCCAAAAGAAAAAATAAAAGACAAAGACAAACTGTTTATGATGAATACAAATCCAAATTATGTTCTGTCACTACGGATGGTGCGTTAATAACCGACTTTTTCCCAAATGCCTAGTGAAAACAAGTAAGAAATGTGACAATTACACTGATGGAAAAAATAGAAATTAATGATATATCAAATAACTCCGTTATATAGACAACCATTTATAGGAGCCCGAAGGAACAGAAACGAAATATTAAATAAAATACAATAAAAGAACATTACACATGTTATTGGCATCAGAGCACAAGTAACAGGAAAATAAACCACTTAATCTGCAAATTAGAGAATTACAATAATCCCATCAAGTATATTGCTTCCACTCAATCTAATATCAACATATTCTACTTACGATATTAATCAATAGAATCAACAAATGAACTTCGGGNGGGGGACAGAGATGAACCTGCTTCTTCTGGCGAGCCAAATTCCAAATTCTCCAGCACATATTCTCCAGCCTGGTATTTCTCTCCTGAGGACTCCTGGTGGCTGAAGCCTTCACCATACAATCCGACCACCATCACAAACATAATCAACCAATTTACGATACCGGAACGTGATAGAGTCACACAAATAAGGCCACTTAGCATGTAACTGAGCGCAGAACGATACAAACGATTTACCTTAACCCAGGAGCGGTAGAGATCCGTCTCATCGAAGCCGGTGATGACCTCCTCAACGAAGTAGCGAGTAGGGCTGAAGTGACCTCTCTCTCTAAGCAGCAAGGACGGAGTTGATTTTGCAGACTTAGCATCATCCAGACCAGGGCCGACGTCCAGTATCGCCTCCAGATAGCTATTAATCCAATCGTTTCCTGCCATTACGTTAAAACTCGATCCTTAACATGCAGTTCTTGCCTTCACCTCGTCAGCGTTTTCTCCTAGTTCCTCGTTTTCAGGCTCTGTGTATGGAAGTTCTAGAGAGGGAGAGACGTCTCAGAAATTGAAGATGAAATGATGTGAGGAGGAGGAGATGTTGAAGATGGTAATTGTCACGTAGGGGGAAATGTAGTTTTGGGAGGGCATTAATAGTAATACAGGTAAATCTTGTCTTGGGGATCTAAATAAGAAAAGAAATAAACACCTTTGATTGAGGCCATCACTGGTTGTCCTACTCAAGTACTTCCTAGTTGTTTTCTCTTGCGGTAATAAGCTTCACTGCGTCACTGCCACTCTCTGCCACTGCAAATCTTTTGTACAGTTGATCCACATTTCATCATCTTTTAATTTTATATGAGATGATATATCAACTTCTAATATTAATATCGGTTTAATAATAATTCATGCATTGATATACGGATATTTCAATAATAATCAATTTTAAATATGTGTTTTAAACCAATTTTCTGGAAATTCATACTAAAATACTCATTCTAGATACTCTACTGAATGAGTTTTGGATACTAAATTGAGAAACACCATTGTTTACAGTTTCATTGCAAAATCTTGTTTTCTAGATCACCAACCAAGATACAGACAGACGCTGAATTTTTTCATATATACTAAAATTGTTAGTCATTAATTTTTTTAATTTAATGCTTAACTTTTACTTCTTTTTTACATGACGATCCTTCTATCACTTTATCCGTTAGTATTTTGTTAATGACTTAAACAAATACACGACGTTCATAAATACTTGAAACTTTTGTTTAATATAAATCTTAACTATCTACTAAACAAATTATCAGGGTTACAAATGCTAAACCCTCCAACTACCTTAGTCCCATAACACATTCATCTAGTGTGTGTTTTGTCAAAACTATTATTATTTACTTTGAGATTTTAATTAAAGAAAGAATTTATCTACCTAATAACAAATATAGTTTTCATGTGTTTAATCTCAAGTATTTTAATTTTATGAAAACAAAAATATTGATAAATTTCGTCTCGTAAAAGTTTTATTTTTTAATCAATAAGCATATGAAATATGTAGTATAAGGAAAAATATGTATTAGTTATCGTCAAAGTATATAACAATTGAAAAAATTAAGACAGTATTAAAAGTAATGGGAAATGCAAATTTGAGAAAAAAAAAATTATCAGATTTAAAGCAACAATGTCGGGACTACCATTTTTTTCACAAAAATAGGGACTACAACTCGAATGGGACAAAATTAACCCAAGTTATTAATAATTAATTACCTAAAGTGTCCTACTATAATATAGATATGAAATTTGTTTTCTCAACTAAAGAGGATTTTTTAGGGAAAAAATCAAAATTCAGTTACGAAAAAGCATTTACTTACAAAAAAAATTGCATTTAATTTGTGTGCAAGTCAATAATTGTAGAAGACAAGTGGCAAAGTTTTGAGGAGTGTAATTATTTAAAGTTGAATATAATGCATACATAATCTTTTATATCTTTACCGTTACACTTTCATTTGCTATGTCAATGAGAATTATTCCGATAATATTCTTTAGACTCTACAAATACTATTTGTCTACCCATACTAGATGTTCGATCTGATCTGTCAAGTAAGATTTGAATGGATTAGATCACGTAAAAAAAAGTAATAAATTAAAAAATATTTTAATGTAAAAAATGTTGGGTTAGATTTAGTTCGTCCAAATCTAGATAAATGATCACATCTGACTTAACTTCACTCTTGCGGCTGATTTTGTCAACGAAAGAGAATATGTTTCCCGAGTCTACTAGTTATTTTGACCATAAGAGAAATGAGAAGAGAGAAACTCTCTTTTTCTATTACTCTTTCCATCTCTCTACTTATAATATAATATTTATTTTCGTGTTAAAAACCTTAGAAATCCAAAAAGAAAAAAAAATAGTATTGTGATGTTTAACGCTGTTATAAGTTTACGGTGCATATGATCTCACCTTAAACATGATAAATAAGTATATATAAAAAATAATTAAATTATAGATTACGAGGTATATGAGTCGTTTCGCACCACTTGTTTACATCAACGTTATTAAACATTATAGTGTTACATGAAAGAAAAAAATAGTTTTTAAGAAATTTAATAGTTTCACATGATAAACCTTATTGAGTTGGAAAGATTTAATATGTATATGCATATTTTGAAAATAACAAATTTATATATGACAGCTTATTAATCATGAGCGGTGTAAAAAGGAAAATAAAACTTAAATAGTAGGAAGGAATTGTGAGGAAGGATAGGGAATTGAACAATATTGGTAAAAAAATATTATTAGATCATTTTACTTTTATACTTCATTTTATTTTTATTCTTAATTTCCAATACTCCTTAAGATTCTATATTTTTTGAGTTGGAAATAAAGCAAAAATATGTAACAGAAAACACAGTAACTACGAAGTAGACAAGTATACATATTGACGATCTGTTAGCGGTAAGACGTTCGACTTAACTAAATTGTTCGACCGCATGCCGAAAAAAATTCACATTTGACCATATTATGTGTTGTTCAAGTATGATTAGACAATTCAGATAGGTCGAGATGCTGAGGGCGGAGCCAACCCGCTACCAACAGACAATATCTTGAGAGCCAAATATTCCATTACCACTCTCTTACGACTTCTTAAATTAATATCTAGTCTATTATAGTTTTTGTTAGTCACGTAAACCATCCTTTCATAAGCTGTCCAACTCAATTTGTTACTCAGCAACAGTCTAAAATTGAAAGAAAATTTGAAGAAAGATAGACCAGGATTTCACATTTTCAATTTGAGAAAATGTGTTAAATTGTAAGAACATTTTTATATCTACACATGTTTTAGTTAATTTAACCCTTCACTTTTTAAAAAATGCAATTCAGCCTTCCATTCACGAAACTCACTAGCTAATTTTCACATCTTTGCAATCACAATTTATAAGTTTTTTCATGTTTAACATCATCTCATTTTTAGTTCTTCATGTACTAAAATTAACGTAATATATGTCCAATAGATTTATAAGTTAGTTTTATCAACTATATAACTGTCTAGACTCTCAATTTGCAGTATCGGGATCCATATGCGGATTCATTTGTATAGTATTTACCATTCCACCATAACTATTCATTTTTGTGCTTTTTGCTAAATATTTATATTTGAACGACATAAACAAAATAAATAAATAAATGGAAAAGCTTGCATTCACTTTGACTGGTTTACAATCACCATTCTCATAAAAAATTGTTAATTTAGCCCGTAAATTTTAAATATTTTGCAATTGAGCTCTATTGCACAGGATTTGCTAGTTTCTTTCAAACTTAGAAAATGATTATTTTCCTTTCAAAATACATTTAACCAATCATTCAAAAAAAAATTGAATTAGTGATTTTCATCTCCACTTCTAAGGAGGAACTTGTTTGCTTCTTGTTGAGATTTCCTAAAAAGAGGTCTTCTAAACATATCTGTGTTCTTGCGAAAGAAAAAAGTAGGTCGATATTTTTTTTTAACTTTGTTATCTTATAGTGACAACGAAAAAGCAGATGACTGTCATGCAACGTAACACCTTTTGTTCAATAGGATAGGGAGCTACCGGCTTCTAATCTTGTTGGGTGATCTAACGAGAGAAGTTTTGTTCAGTTGATTTGCACTGTTAGCTTAAATCTTAAAGATTTTAATCTGTTATTATTAAAATTTGAACTAAACAGTCTAAGATCGAACATAATTCCTCTTGTTCACAACCGTTAATGTGATAATATGTGTGATAAGATACTAGATAGCGTAGAATAATTTATATAGTGAATAATGCTACAATGATTAAGTTATAGACCATGTATTAATTAATCAGGTGATCATAAATCAATCATTCATAAGTTAAAATTTTATCACTAATTAAACTAATTTATCAAAATTAACGTATAAATAATTTACACATTAATTAATCAACTAAATTTACTGATCTATAATTAATTGGGTAGGTTTAAAATTATTCATACATAATAGTAGATAGAGGAAGCTGAGTAGTGAGTAGGAGAAGTCTAAGTGCATAGTTGGCAGAATTGTGGAAACATTACAGGTGATAAAGCCACGTGGAAAACTAGAATCTGCCACGTACTTAACTGCATGCATTGTCATGGTATGTCGAGAGGCGATTCTGTATAAGATCAGAGGAAAATAAGGGCGATTCACGTCGTTTAGAGCAATTGTTTATCTTTGAAGGAGAGAGAAGAGAAGAGAAGGTATAGAGGGTTAAAAATGGCAACTCGAACAGCTGTCCCTGGCGAACCAACTCAGACCGGCACCGCCCTTCTTGAGACGGCCACTGCAGCCGTTCAAAGCTTTGCCCCTGTCAACAAGATCCACCAACATCTCTGCGCGTATCTTTTACTTACCCTTTTATCTCTTTCAATTAACTGTATTGCTTAAGGATTTGTTTGAGAAAAAAATTGCTTATGGATTTTATTTTAGTCTTTTTTCTTTGTTTTTTTTAAATTAAAGAATGAAAAAAAATTATCATGTTCTAATTTTGACTTTCGACTGATTTAAAATAATTTTTACAATTTTCATAAAATTCATTCCGAAATCGCTTACCCACGATTACTTTTTTTGGGATTTTTTCTGAAAATATTTTTTTCATTTATTATCTGTGAATTATTATGTAATTAATTTTCCATTTAAATATGAACGTCAGGTTCCATTTCTATGGAGACGACATGAGCAGGCAGGTAGAGGCGCACCACTACTGTGCGCACCAGAACGAGGAGATGAGGCAGTGCCTAATATACGACAGCCCAGACGAGAACGCTAGGCTAATCGGGATCGAGTATCTCATATCGGAGGATCTGTTTTTGACGCTGCCGGACGACGAGAAGCCGCTGTGGCATTCACATGAATACGAGGTGAAGAGCGGGGTGCTGTTCATGCCGGGCGTTCCTGGTCCGGTCCAGCGTCAGGATCTTGAGAAGCTTTGCAAGACTTATGGGAAAGCCATCCACTTTTGGCAGGTTGATAAGGGTGATAATCTCCCTCTTGGCCTTCCCCAGGTGATGATGACCCTCACTAGAGATGACCAACTCCATGATCATCTTGCTCGAGGTATTAAATTTTAAGGGTAGCGTTATGTAGCATCATGGTAGTATATATATAACACTGTACGTGACGTAAAACTACACATGCAGGGGTGGAAGAGAGATATGGAATATCAATTGAGAAGGAGAGGGGGAACAGGGCGTACATGGACGGGCCTCGACATGGTATACATCCGATGGCAAATGGCCGAGGGAAGGGTCTGAAGACGGAGCTGAGGGAGACGGAGGGTAAACCTATTGAGTCTGTTCCAAGAGTGTTCGTTTGAGTAAATAATAATAGAACTTAATGCATGTATATTAGCTTAATTAATTTCCGAAGGCTTTGGAGTTTATAGGCTTCCGTGGTGGATGGCTTTGTTATAAATTTCAATATTGTAAGTAACGTAACACTTTGCTTTGAAGAATGAACTTAGTGTGTAAATTAATTAGTATATGTATACACTTCTAATTGGTAAATAATATTGAACTCCCGATCGATAGAGGTCACTTTCCGGCAAGATGATAAAATGTTGCATGGTGGGAACATGTTCTATTGTGATTAGGTGTTAGTTTTAATTTGGACTACTAGATTTTAAGAAAATCTCAATTTACACCTTATATTCATACCGATGTCTTGACAAAGACCTTTTGTGACTATGCAGGGTATCATACTGATAGTCCATGCAGGGTATCAGTTGGCAACACAAATATGACCTGAGCTAATTAAAATACTTATGACATATATTATATTTTTAGACGTATTGTTTTTTCAACGATTGCACCTTATATTCATACTGATGTCTTAACATTTAACAAAGACCTTTTGTGACTATCATGTACATGCAGGGTAACCAGTTGGTAACACAAATATGACCTGGCTAATTAAAATACTTAGACATATATTATATTTTTAGACGCGTTCTTTTTTCTACTATTGCGCAAGGCACGTTTCATTATTTTTTTTATTTATGTTTCCTTTCGTTCGACCACTTAACTATAAAATACATTTAAACCCGTGGAGAATGGTGTGGTTCAATTGTTTGTTTTAATTGATTTTTATTGGAGCAGATGTGAAAAATGTGCTCGCATAGACTGTCGAGATAATCGTCACGCATTGTTTGGTGATTCATATACCAATGTAAGTGAAGGATTGTTTGGTGATTCATATACCAGTGTAAGTGAATGAGCGATTATAAATTATATGGATAAAACATTCTTAAGCGATTATAAATTATATGGATAAAACATTCTTAGTCGTAGTGATAGTGACAATTTTCGTTACAGTACTGTTGATCATTTAGTTGGCGTCAGGGACATTCGGAATTCAATATTTAGTTAGGATGGTAAGAGGGGCAGTTTTTCATATATTTTGATATTGAAAATCAAATTTTTGAGATTGAGATCTGCGAAAATCAAGAACGATCGTGAAAGCAGTAGACAGGGTACTGCGGGAGTGCCTTATCTACTACACTCCGACGATTGAGTCAGTACAGTGTTTAGAGACAAGTATCAGTGTAGAGAATTGTTTACTGTTTAATGTGAATCATCATATATTAATTAAGATTTTTTATATTAGTCAAACGTTCAGGTTCAGTGTATCTTCTTTTTTTAACAACCATTGAGATTGTCTGATAGATTTGATGTGTGCTTATCATTTTCTTGTATGACTGATTATTATATCTTATCGTGTCGGGAAAATGACATCGGCTATCTTGAGTAGCCACGATCCTAGGTGGGGTCATGTCCATCGATCTAGTCATGGTGGGTGCCTCGGTCATCATGATGACTTTGGTCACAAAGGATTCCTTAGTTTAGACTTAATATGCGCCTTACCCGAGAAATAAGAGTATTAGGTTTTGTTTAGAAATATTATTGAGGCGGGCTTAACCCTGGTGTTTTTTCTCCTCTACAGTTTGCCCCTACTGGAGCATAACAATAGAGTCGGGAAGTATGTTCTGGAGGGAGTCATGAGCTTTTACCCAAGATTCTATCTATGCATTTAATTGAGTGGCAAGCATATGCTATGTTGTTACGGTTACCAAGCAGTGGAGCTTATGCCCCAATATCTAAGTATTTAATACGGGTTCATAAAGGCACCTCAGAACATATGGTGTCTGAGTAAGATTTTCTTCATATCTGTTAATTTACTCTTGGTAAAAAGGTTGTCTTCTTGATCAATTTTGGACTTCTTCATGGAAAAAAGTACGTGACCTTGTCGAGCCTAAAACTCTATGGTTCAGGTTTATGCGAGTTTCTCTAAGTAATCATCGGGATCAAGTTCCTATAATTTTCATTTGGCACCCATGCGGCTTGAGTTGGATCAATGGTCATCACAACTAAACTTTTACACATTCATCCAAGCGTGTGGTGGATACTTGGTGTTAAGATTGAATTCATTTGATTTGATGTAGGCGATAAGATGGTCAGTCCATTTGGATTGCTTCATTATGAGGTTGACTTGACGTTGTGACGTTATAAGGTCTAGGATAGGATTTTTTTTCCAAAATCCTACGTTGCATTCTCGTGTTGATCCATGCTTGACCATGTATCTGGTACATTACTTTTGATGCTTTGGTTGTTGACTCTTTCTTGTAACTCAATGTTTGAGTTTTTTGGTCTATCTATGTCATATAGTAATTCATTTGTCTGAAATTTATGGTGACTTTGTGGTGTAGCTTGGTACAACGAGTGTCTTTGAGCTAACCTTGATGAAAATTCGAGCGGTTCTTCTCTTGGAGAACGAACTTTTGAGCATTGATAAGGTGATACCCTCACCGTCGTGTCTTGTGTTTGACAATCTTCTGGAGTTATAGAAAGGTCTTTAGCTTATATGCCCCCAAGGTATCAAACAATTGTATCCCATTGAGCAATAAGTTTGTATTCGATCTTGTCGTTGACATCCTTGAATCAAAATATAATGCTCGCTCTTAGAGCTTATCATTGCATCTTTGTGTGCTGACATGTCTACGGGCGTAACTCATAAGTCATCAATGCTCACACTTTCTAGCGGTAGGTTTTGGAAGTCTTCTTTTTCTTATTTATTCAAATTACGTTTGACTCATTCTTGACGGTGAAATCCTTTGGAGTCGTCTTCAATAGAGTACTAAGATCAGTGTGACTTGAGTGTCATTTTCATAATTGTGATGATGGGTATCATAGTTATCTAAGTAATTTCGAGTACCTTAATCATCTATGTGACATAGAGTACTATAGTCATCTGGGTTACTTAGGGCACCTTAGCCATCAGTGTGACTTAAGGGTATCATAGTCATTTGTGTGACTTAGAGTCTCATAATCATCTGTGTGACTTCAGATCTCATAATCATCTGACTGAAGGACGTAGTCATCTAAGTGACATCATATCTTATAGTTATTTGAGTGACAGTCATAGTCATCTATGTGACTTCAGATCTCATAGTCATCTGAATGACGGTCGCACTCGTCTGTGTAACTTCAGGTATCATGGAAGACTACTGTGGTTCCCATGCCCTATGAAGGGTCTTTTTTCCTAGTAGTTTTAGGTAAGTTATGAGGTATTGGCGACTGTACCCATTATCAAAGTATTTTATCCCAGCTTCTCGTATACTTAGATGCCACGAAATATTATCATGGTCTTTTACCCTAGGTAGGGTCTTTATCCAATCATCATATGTAATAAGGATGCCTTATTAGGCCATCACCCTGGGTGAGGTTTTTTGTCCAAGGGTTCTTTGTCCTCGGATGCTGCGAGATACTTTCGTGGTCCTTTTGTCCTATGTAAGGTCTTTCTCCGAATCATCCTTAGTGATCGGAGGTCTCGTTGGGCCGTCACCTTGGTTGAGGTCGTTCGTCCGAAGGTTCTTTGACCTCGAGTTCCATGTGATACTTCTGTGATCCTTTTGCCCTATGTAGGGTCTTTCTTTGGATCATCCTTAGTGATCAAGAGTCCTCATTAGGCCATCGTCTTGGTTGAGGTCTTTCGTCTTATCATCTCATGTGCTCGGATGCCAAGAGATACTTTCGTGATCCTTTTGCCTTATATAGAGTCTTTTCTTCTAGCCATCTCTAGTGAGTAGAAGGCCTTGACGATCATGGCCTTTATCGAGGTATTTCATCCAAGCATCTTGCGTGCTCGGGATAGGTTCTCTACGGAGCACTCTTTGAATCATTCATTCAATTTTAGAATTTTATTATGATTTGCCCCCATCCTTATGTCTAGCTTGAGAATCTCCATTGACATGCGAGCAAAGCTTCATATTCAGCTTCATTGTTTGATATGTGAATGCGAAGCGCATTGCCTTTTCAGTTATGGTATTTTATTATGTTTTGAGTATCAGTCCGACTTAGCCTCTGCAAGCGTTTGCAGAGCCATCCACGTTAAGCGCCTCTTCCATGTCTGGGGGTTCTTTCCCCGTGCCTCTATATTCTGTACGACCTGACTCATCTTTCTCTTTGGGTGGTGTCATTTCTACCATAAAGTCAGCGAGTGCTTGAGCCTTGATTACGGTCCGAGGTTCGTATCTTTTGTTAAACTCTCTCAACGCTTCCATCGTCTTCCGAATGTACTCTTGGAACAATTTTTTGACTAAACGATGATAGGCGGTTCATGCATTCTTCAGTCTAAATGACATGACTTTGTAGCAGTAAGTCCTCCTCTCAATAACAAAGGTCACCTTCTTTGGGTCTGATGGATGCATGAGTATCCGATTGTACTTGGAGAAGGCATCCATGGGACTGAGCATCTCGTGCCCCGTTGTAGCATCCATCAATTGATTAACTTTTTGGAAGAGGGAAGTTGTCCTTTAGACATGCTTTATTCGGGTCATTATACCTTATAGAGGACTTCTACTTCCGTTCTTCATCTTTTCCTTTACCGTGTTGGCCAAACGGTCTGCGTAGTGGACCTCTCAGGTCTCAATAATTATGCTTGCTCTCCCGCTGGAGCATTTGCGTAATCTATGAGCTCTCAGGTCTTGCTTGATGTCTCTCATAGGAGCATTTGCGTAATTTGAAACCTTTCGAATCTTGATAATCATGTTTGATATCTTCTGGAGCATTTGTGTAATCTTTGATCTCTCGAAACTTGATAATCATGTTTTCCTTCTTGTGGTAGCACTTGCGACATCTCAGATCTTGATAATTAAGATTGCTCTCTCGGGGGAGCATCTGCATAATTTATGACTTCTCGGACCTTGGTAATTATGCTTGCTCACTCGTGGGAGCATTTGCGTAATCTGTGACCTCTCGGGTCTTTGATAATTAAGATTGCTATCTCGCGGGAGCATCTGTGTAATCTGTGACCTCTCGGGTCTTTGATAATCATGATCGCTCTCTTATGAGAGCATTTGCATAATTCATGATCTCTCAGGTCTTGACGATCGTATACTTGCTCTCTCGTGGGAGCATTTGTGTAATTTTTTACCTCTCGGGTCTTTGCAATCATATTTGCTCTCTCATGAGAGCATTTTTTCTGTTTTAACTACACTTGTATATTCCTAGGGGAGTTGCATTGTACTTTTATTTCTAGTTTATTATCCCTTATCAACCGCCCCAAGCGATTTATAGACCTCGTGCTGAGGCATCATAGTGATATAATTAAGAGATTATGTCACATTGCTTATAATGGCTGCATGCTTGATATCAAACTAAATTAAAAGTGCTTTAAAAAATATTCTAGAAAAGAATAGTAAATTCGAGCATAAAAAATAAATAATGTGCTTAAAAAATTTAATGGAGATCATCGATGTCACTCTTGATTTTGAATAAAAATCTAAAATAATGCAGATATGAGCTTTGTGGTCTGCGTTTGAATCTTGAAACTTGCTCTTGTCCAAGATGTTAAATAATATTTATTGTATTATTTTCCTCAAAATTTTAATGGAGATCATTGATGTGACTCACGATTTTGACGGAATAAAAAATTTAGAATAATGTTGATCAGAGCTGTGTAGCCTCGCGTCTCGATCTTGAAGTTCACTCACGTCTGGATATTAAATAATATTGATGTAAATAATTGTATTATTCTCCTGACATTAATAGCACATCAAATATTATAAATTAATTAAAGAGAATTTTGTAATTTCATCACATTAAAATGAATAATAAGCAAATAAATTATTTAATAATAAAAATAATGATAATTATTGTGCGTAAATAAATCTTCTCTTAAGTTTGTATTTAGTGTGTATTTGCTCCGCCATTTTTGTTCATTTAGGATTTGGCAAAATTAGCTTGGAGCTAATTGGGCCATTTGAAGGAAGGGGGAAGTGCTGGGCCATCGAGGAGGGAAGGCCAGGCGTTGGGCTCGTACAACTTGGGCCGTTTGAGAAGCTAAGGCCTGCGTATAGAGCCTTGGACTAGCGGGTCACGCCTGGTGCGGGTCGCGGGTCACGCCCGGGCGTGCTCGACCCCCTTCAGTTGGTTTGGGTCACATCGAGCTCTCCTGGGCTCTTTTTATGGATCCATGGGTTTTGTGTCGGATAGGTTAACCCAAGGAATTGAATCCAGGTAAGGATGGAGGTGCTGCTGTCATTGGAGCGCGTGAGGCTTTTGCCGGCATCCGTTCTCGGTGGGAATGGCTTCAAAATACCAAAATTCCTCATCTGAATGCTTTTACGCGTCAAACCCGGTGAACATCCAAGACCTGAGAGGTGCCTTAGCTGGGGTTTGGGAGTCGACGGAGTCTACTATGCTCCTTGACCGCCTGCGGCTCTCATCGATTCTCATGGTTTTCTTGAATTTTTTTAACGGGTTACAAGAGTTTCCTTGCTGACAAAATTGGTCATCTCGCTGCTTCTTACGATTGATGATGATGGCTTGTTCGTGGACCGTGATCACTTGAAATTTCACGATAACGATGATGCTCGACGGTCGGCTATAATAGCAACAACATTCTTGACGTCAGCCGTCTCGACTCTCAATAACGATGAATAATTTATCGCAGCAGCATCCACAATAATTGTCCAACCTTCGTGTCGATCTTAGCATTCATTTTCTTTCATGATTCTTTAACCCATTTGTAATTATTTCACCGTTGTTGAGACGATCGTGGCGGTGCATTATTTTTTTTATCAAATTTGAAAAAGTGAGATCGACGTCTCCACAGACGGCGCCAAACTGTTGATGCGAAAAATGTGCTCGCATCGAGTGTCGAGATGACGGTCACGCGTTACTCGGTGATTCAAAAATGACCGTGAAAGTAGTAGGAAGGGCACCGGGGGAGTGCCCCATCTACTACACTCTGATGATCAAATCGGTAGAGTGTTTAGACAAGTAACGGTGTGGAGAATTGTTTATTATTTAATGGAGATCATCATATATTAATAATGATTTTCTGTATCAGTCAAACGTCCAGGTTCAGTGTATCTTCTTCCTTATTCTAATAAGAAATGGGGATATTCATGGAGAATATTATCTGATCAGGATATTTTTTAGTTGTCATCTTATCTTATTTAACAACCATTGAGATTGCCTGATAAATTTTATATGTGCCTATCTTTTTCTTGTATGACTGATTATTATATATTATCGTGACAGAAAAATGATATCGGCTATCTCGAGTAGCCACAATCCTAGATATGAGATTACCTCGTCATCCGTGTGACCTCGGTAGTGTAAGTATAGGTGGGGTCGTGTCCATCGATCTGGTCGTGGAGGGTGCCTCGTTCATCATGATGACTTCGATCACAAACGGCAGACAAAGCAGTTTCACGGTTATGGACCGTCCGATCAAATTTGGACGGCCTACATCATGTGAAATATTAATTGGGGAAAAAAATAAAAAAAAATCTTTTTTTTTACTTTTTAACTTTCCATCTTAGCCGTCCAGATCTCTTTGGACGACTATGATCAAACTTCCACTCCGCAACCTAGGATTGGGTTTGTCTGTCATTGGTCATCAACAACATACAAGGCGGTAATTTCGTGATTATAGACTGTCTGATAAGATCTTGACGATTTAAATCACGTAAATATATTATCTAGGGAAAAGTAAAAAAAATCATTTTTTACTTTATAACTTTTCATCCCAACTTTCTAGATTTTTTTTGAACAGCGGAGATCAAACTTCTACTCTACAAGTGCAAAAACCCCAATCCATGCATCCTATACCTAATAGATTGAAATCGTAACTATGTAGCCTATATCTATATTGACCTCAAAATAGCATACCTATATTATAGGGCAACCAATTGAATTATGTAAAGGCTATACGAGACACATATGAATACATATTGCGAGACACATATACATAGTGATCTTCTCACCTTTTTGAACACATATAATGAGACACGTGTACAGTGATCACACTGAGCATAGTCAAAATAATGGCTTTTAAAGGGTAATAGTATAAAATTTATTCATGTTTATTTCTGTTGTTTAAGGTTAGCCGCTTCCAAGAATCTCGCACTTAATCATGTTAATTTCTTTCATAATTAAACAAATACTCTAATCGTAGTTGTTCATTAATTAGAAATTAGTTAATTTAAAAATGTCTAACGAGATATTAAAATAAACCGAGCACTCAATAAATTATAACAGCTGTCAGTTAATTTCAATGAATCTCTCTCTTCTAAATCTTTTTATCTAATTCATAATTATTTATTCTGTCAATTCCAACCGTTAATTGGCCCACATGTTTAGTTGTGACTTCTGTGCCATTGTAAATATTTTATATTTTGTACGTAGCTATATAACTTGATCTACTTTAATACATACGTATACATATTGGATATTCATGTGCAGCATTAATTTATATGGAGAAATATATGCGTTGGAATATTCAAAATCTTATGACACACTTTTAATTATGTAATGGTAGATAATATTTTGAATAATTGATAATATTTTTTACGGGAATGTTCATTTATATGTTATATATGGTGGTTAAGTAACTCTGATCTGCTGGAACTCATTGAGTCTGTTCCAAGGGTGCTTGTTTGAATAATATATAATTGTAAAACTAATGTATGCATGTAATATGTATAAAATTACTTACTTTCCGAAGTTTTGGAGTTTATAGCCTGGCTTTGCTCTACATTTCAATCTTTTTGCTTGTGAATAATACTTGGCTTTGAAGAATGAAGTTAGCGTGTAATTATATATGTATATATATAGACACGCTTAAATATATATGTTGAACTTGATATAGAGAGGTCACTTTTCAGCCACAGAATAAAACATTTTTTTGTGGTGGGAAAAGGTTCTAGCTTTCATTATGTTGTTCGCATTAAATATAAACAATCATAAAGTTCCTATAAAAAATATGAAAAATTATATTTTACTTGTTCAAACTATCGTTAATAGACACTTTAAACTTTAAATTTTAAAAAGTTACAGTTTAAACTTCAAACTATCTGAAACTCATAATTTTAACGCTAATATAAAATTTCGTCTACTACGTGATAGCTTTTTAACAAAACGACGTCATTTTTTCTTATCTGAGACAACATCGTTTTATCTATTAGGGATAATCTAATCAAGAACGACGTCGTTTCAAATAAAAAAATGATGTCGTTTTGTTAAAAAACTAACTTACAGTATACAAAATTACATCAAAATTATGAGTTTTAAATAGTTCAGGGTTTAAAATTATAACATTTTAAAATTTAGGGTTTAAAGTGTCTATTAGTGATAGTTTAAGAAAATAAAGGTATAATTTTCCTAAAAAATATTTTTCAATTATGAGTTGAGATGAATGTGTAGTTACAAAATAAAAGTAATACACACTTTCACATGTTAGATTTAATCTCCACTTTGGATAAAAAAAACTCAATTTCACTCTTTTTCTACAAACATTTAAGTATGTTGCGGTAATTATCCGTTCTTTTTTTAAATCAAATATTTATACTAAGTAGCAGAAAGGAAGTCTGTAATAATCGGAGAGGAAACTCTAAACCAGACCCTCGAAGTACAATGAAAATGAGCAAATTTAGCTAGACGATCCGCTAGAAGATTACAATTACGAGAATAAAATTAAAATGGACATCAAACCAAGAGAATAATACATCTCTCATAGAGGATAGAATATGTCTCATGTGAGCTAAACTATCCGAACCAGATTTCAGGAGGAGAATATATAAGCTCTAAACAATCACTCTCAATAAAACTAATAGGGCCACACAGTCTAGTTGTTGGAAGTAAACTCTTGAACAATATGAGACGTTCTGCTTCAATGGATTGAGAACTCCAGGATAGAACTCTGACGCAGCCAGAATTACATTGCGCAAACTGTCCCGAACAATGCAGTCGAAACCTGAAGAGGAAGAGGAAACATAAGCATTAATATTGAGCTTCAATTAACCAGCAGGAGGGGAAGTCCAAACTTGGGGTCTCGGAGGAGGAGGAGTAATTAAGCGTGGAGGATAAGAGTTTTGTTGAGCTGAAGACCATGTTGCCAACAAATTGGAAGCTCTAATATTGATGTCTTCTCCTGAGTTAATCCTTCCTCCATGTAAAACATAATTCCTTGAAAATCAAATATACCAACAAGTCACGATAGCTTTTTCCTGGAGGGGTTTTTCGGGTAATCTGAAAAAAGACTATCAAAAGCATCGGGGGGAAAGACCAATTATCTTCTAACAGTTCAGATTTACCATTAATAAAATACCAATCATCACAACCATACATATAGAGAATATTTGCATGTCAATCGAAAGTGGATCGTGGAGTCCACTTTGTGGCAGGAAAACATCTTGGGTTTAAATGCAGTCCGTGGTTCTTAAAATTTAGCGCTGCGTAGGTAAAATAATCTTTAGAGATTTTCCATAGGAAATTTTTTACCTTGTTCGGGATTTTGAGAGACCATAGGTTCTTCCACCAAATAGAGATACCTATGGGGGAAGAGGGGCCAACAACATTGAATGAAGATTGGTCGAAATGATATGCCATTTGTAAAGAAGCCACTTTTAGTGTAATGCCATAAGACATAGTCTTCTACTGTTCCGGGGCTAAGGCTAATGGAAAGAATTGCTTTCAACTTTTCCAAAAAGAAAAGCTTGAGTTTATGAATATTCCATTGCCCATTAGTTATGAAGTCAGCGAGTAAGGATGGATTTCCTTGAGTGGGGGTAGGTTGATCGGTTTAAAGGATGGATTTCCTTGAGTGAGGGTAGGTTGATCGGTTTAAAGGATGGAATTCTAGGAATCCATGGATCCGCCCATTCTTTGACAGAGAGCCCGTTCATAATTCTCTAGCGGAGTCCCTTAATTAGGAAGGCTTTGTTGAATGAAATAAGACTACGGAATCCCAACCCTCCATCTGTTTTGGGGAGGTAGAGCGAATTTCATTTGGCCTAGTGCATATTGTTACCCTTAGCTGAAAAGCCCACCAAAATCTTGCAAATAAGGATTATAGTTCTCGAAAGAAGAAGAATTCTTAGAGGGGTTCACCAATTATATAGTGGGGTTCACCAATTATATAGTGGGGTTCACCAATTACGTACAAAAAAATAATTCTTGGAGGGGTTCACCAATTACGTAGTGAGGTTCACCAAATACGTACAAAAGAATAATTTGTGAAAGGATTCACCAATTATGTACAAAATAATAATTCTTGGGAATACTTACAACCTAATCGTCATACCTAATAGGTGAGCCTATTTTTAGCCTCTAAACGTCATCCTGAAGGTGTTAATCGCATCGTCAAAGCCAATCGGTAGTTTTATGCCTTCAATTGCCTGTTTCAGTCCCCAAACGCAGAGTACAAATAGGTAATTGTCATTCTCCCCCAAATCCCCACTTTTTTGCTCCTAATCACCATTTATATGGCTCTGATTGTCATTCTTCACAATTTTTCTTAAAACTGATATTTTTAAAATTATTTACCGTACACCAGAAAAATCATTGATAAAAAAAACTCGTTATTTCAATGCAAACATTCATGATACTCATTTGTTATGTGAAAATAGATTGGATTACTTAAGGATTCTCGATACAATTTACACTTAGTTATAAACTCGTTAAAAATTATCATTGATAATGTTGTTGTATTTTTGTGACAAGTATCGAGCGAGACAGGTTTTAACCATATATAATTATAGGTTATGATGTTATGATGGTCGGAAAATCTTCTTTATCGGTTTGACGAACACGTGTAACCCTCAAGGTCAGAATCTATCTATAAAATTGAACATATCCACTAAAAGTTTGAAATATGAAATTTTAACCTTTTATTTTATAAACTATAACACCATAAAATTTTGAAAAACAATATATTTACGGTTTTAATTTATAAGCATATAAAAACCCTAAAAAGAGATAGAAATTATGAAAAAGCCTAAAATTAAGACCGAAACAGTGTCCGGGCCTCTGAAAGTACTTAAAAAGTATTTTTTGGACTTGAAAGTGAGCTATAATGGGTAAACCTGGTCGCGCGTGTAGATCTATGAATAATATTCGATTTGATATCTTACGGCCACATGGTTCTACCCGAGTCAAAAGTTATGCCCTCTAGAAGTAGACATGCACGTGTCGCGATCTAATAGGGAATATTGAGACCAAATGCTAGACACGCAGGTGTTTGGCCCGTGCCACTGAGACATGAGCCAAACACCTGTTACCATAGAGTTTAGGGCCCAAACACCACCAGCAGGCCTCAAACGCTAGTCATGGTAGGCGAATCGCCAGCGTTGACTGGCGTTTGGGGCCCAAACACCAGTCTTGAATGACAAATCACCATGTAGTGATGACATTTTAGTCCCCATTATGACGTTTGACTCTTAAAATTTTTCATACACACTTAGCTACATTCTCCATTGGGCTACAACGTTTAGGGCCTCTTTGACAAGGGTCAAACGTTTGTAACTAAGTGCTCTAAAGATCACACACTTAAACATTTTCATATATTACTCATTTTCTCACATTTTACATGCTTAGTCATTTTCACACTTGATCATTTTCATGGACTTAGCTACATCACACACTTGGTTTTTTCACACATTTCAATAAACTTAACAATTTTCTCAACTTTTAACTTGTAAAATTAACTTGTCCTTTTATACACTTAGTTATTCTCATGCACTTAGCCGATATTTATGCATTTTCACGTAGAGTTAGCCATTTATACAACTTAGCCACATATAATTAGCAATTTTCACATAACTATTTCACAAATTTAGTCATTTTCATATCTTAATTATTTTTATACATTTAGTCATTTTAATGAAATCTTTCATTTCCATACCTTAATTGTTTAATATACTTGGTCATTTTTACCCACTTAGATAGTTTCATACACTTAGTTATATTCACACACTTTGTCATTTTCATATACTTAATCATTTCACTTACTAATCTCATATGTAGATCTTTATGAAATAATAAACTCATCAGCACATTAAAAAAATTCATTCAGATTTTCTTTTAAAGAAGCATCTCATTAGTACCAGTACAAATTAATATTTTTTTTTGTTACAAATCCCTTCTAAACACTATAAATATACACTTCAAACCTACTTCTATATATAACTACACAAATATTACAGCATAAAGTAGCATAACATGATGCAAATCTGGATACTTTTTAATGACTACTCTAGGTGCACCGTTTTACCCTCGAGGATCAAGTTGTAATGCGTGTCTCATCTCTGATCTGTACTATTCGTAGAGATTCTTCCATTTCTTCAAGCTCTCTTCTCAGGACTTCATCGTCAAAACAAGCAAGCTTCTTTAAAAAATCAAAGATTTTCTACACTCAATAAAGATGCTAATAAAGAGTTATCGTCCATGCTAATAAAGAGTTACATGGATTGTACAAAGAAATTAAATAACAAAATGCATGAACTGCAGCTCACAACTTTTTACATTATCATTTATCAATACCGTAGAGGAAAACTACATATAAGCATTACCAATTTACCACCAGTTTGCAATGAATTATACCCTCATGTCTAATTCAGAGCAAGTCAACCAAATAAACCAACCCATACTTTTGATAAACCAATATCACTGCTAATATTCATATGTTATGGTTAGTTTATCCCCTTTTGAGTTGAACCCACATAAAACAGTGATTTTTGTTTCAAATTTCAAAGTTGAGCCTGCATCGCTTAATAGTGCATTATGCATATAGGTTTCTTAGAACTGAGTTACTGAATGATTTGTAGTCATTAGTTCATAATTGAATCCATCTACCACCAGAGTACAATGGCTCTACACTTCTAAGTTCTATTAGATCATAAACCAAATATAATAACAACATCAAATACTGATTAGTGATTTCCCATTATTATACACTTAATACAAGATTATATCTTTTGACAAAAAATTAGCAAGATTATATCTTGTAACTTCTTTCTTTTAGGTGAACTGAGCTAGAATGATTAATCTCTTTCCTAATTGAAATCAAATTACTATATGCTAAAAATAAAACAGTAAATGAAAATCCAAGAGCTTATCAAAGAACCTGCCTATCAGCGGCTTCTACAACGATCGGTAGTCTGGGAACCTGACCAAGCAAGCAAGAAGAAGATCCATAAATCAAACATATCAATAAATACAAAAAACACAGTGCTTCCCAAGCTCATCAAAAAAACCAAACCAAACCCATCTCTTGGATTAAATGTTCTCTCTGGAAAAACCAACAGCACATCAAGCACAATAGCTTGCATGGTATTGAACCTCACGTATCTACTAAAATTGGAATTGCCCACAACTACAGAGTAAAGGGTTAAAAACATTAAAATCAATTCGAGGCTTGAGATAAAATTTTTGCAGAGATAGATTTAAAAAAAATGAAGTAACGACATTCACAATATTAAAATATCTGAGATTAAAAGAAAAAATAACAGGGGGAAAATTCTAAGCAAAGAAATGGTTGATAATTACAAGGGGAAGTAAGAGAAAATGAGCTTTGCTTCTTTACTTTGAAGAGAAAACGGAAAAATAAAGGAGAGAGAGAGTAGAGAGAGATAGAGAATAAAATGTGGTTGTTCTTTGAGCATAAGCTCTTTTCGTTTACCCTGAATAAAGAACAAAAAGTAAAAATGTCAGAAACCTAGAACCCCACAATCATCGATCGAACCCCCTTAGCCACATAAAACTAAAATTGATTCATTATAATCGATTCTCTAGATTCGTCTGAGAGAGATTTATCCTCAACATAATCGATTCTCCAGTAACATTTATTTACACGAAATATAAAAACTTCAGATTTTACATTTTGAATAAGAATTGTTTTGAAGAAATAACTTATATCACCGGATTTTTTTATTCTTAGATTTTACCTGTGACGGGAAGGAATTTATGAGATTTCTTCTAGGCGAGCTTCGTGTGGGAGCTTCTGCTTCGAGCTTTGTGGGTGAACTTCTGAGACTACTGAGAAACGGTCAGAATCAACTCGAACTTGAAGAAATTAATCGTTCGCGTGCCCTTGCTTTCGATCATTCGCAAAGGGAGAAGTAGACTTAGTCCAGAGAATATTACATACTACAATTAATGAAAAATAGGGCTTTGAGAGAGATTGAAAGAAGAGGAGCGTACTTTTCTCGTTCCCTAACTTCTGGTCGTTCACGAATGGAGAAACACACTTCATCCAGGTCTTCAAAAAATAGAGAGAAACAGACTTCGAAAAATAGGGAGAGAGGCTTTGCTCGACAAGCCTCTTGGTTTCTCACTCTCGAACATGAAAACCAAAAATAGAGAGTAAAATTTTCTTGTACGGAAAATAAACGTCTGAGAGAGCAAGAGATAGAGTGACTGAGAGAGAGCGAACGATACTTAGAGAGAGAGAGAGAGAGATAGAGAGAGAGAGGAGAGCTCGGACCACAAAGAAATGAGGGCAAAAACCAGAGCCTTCGATCTTTTTACTATATGGTGGTGGTTGTCTAGGTGAACCAGTTTTTTACTTAGCCAGAGTCCTCGTAGTTGGAGATGTGATTGGAGCTGATGAAGGCACAACAGAAGGAGGAATCGCTGATAGTAGAGTCGCCGGTGAAGGAGCTGCTTAAGGGGTTGGAAAATCGCTGGCTTTGTTCGCGTGCCCTAGATTTAAAGTGGAATGAAAGAAAATAGGAAAGGAGAAAGGGAAAAGTAGAAGAAGAAGATGGAGACCTATTTAGCCGGTTGCAAAGGAAATAGAACGTAAAAGTTATCTAATTGTTGAGATTGTCCTTGCCAGATTCAACAACCAGGATTAATCCTAGCATCAAATTTTCCCGGCATTGGAGAGCGGCCCTGTAACTAGGTGATGAATCAACCATGCATTAAATATTTCATAAAATTATTTATTTATCTTTTCTTTAAGTCTATTTAAAGTTTTAAACTTATAAAATGCTTTTCAACAAATAGAGGATCGTTGTTCAATTGTTTTTCTTTAATTTATTTCTTGGGATGAATAATATTGGCAAAAAGAATTATTAGATCATTTTACTTTTCTACTTTATATATATATATATATGTTGCGTGTGTTTTAATTTCGAAGATTCATTTCTTAGGATTGTAATTTTTCTTATAAACTTGTTTTTTGAAAGAATTTATCTTATAAACTTACAAAATATGTAAATTCTACACGGAATGAGGTTACGATAACTCAAATGCATGATATGAGTGTGTATATTTATTTAATTATTTATTCAACCACTTGACCGAATAAAGGAATGTTTAAACTATTAAAAATAAATCTCTCACCTTCGATCACATATTGTGAGACAAATATAGGGTGTTTTTTAAAAGGCTAATTATAGAAAATTGATTCAAGTATACTTATGTTATTTTAAGGTTAGCAGTTTCCAAGAATTTCACACTTAATTAATCATGTTAATTGGTTTCATAAACAAATACTCATACCCATAACAATTATTCATTAATTAGTAATTAGTTAATTTAAAAATGTTCACAAGATATTAAAATAAATCGATCACTCGATAAATTATGATCACCTGTCAGTTAACTACAACGAATTTCCCTCTTTTCAGTTTTTATGTAATTAAAAATTATTTATTCTGTCATTCCAACAGCTAATTGGCCTCACATGTTTGGTTGTCACTTTTGTGCCATTATAAAATATTGAGTTTATAGATAGCAATATAATTTGATCTACTTTAATACATATGCGTACATATTCTATTCATGTGCATCATTCATTTATAATATACGGAGTAATATATGGTTGGAAGTATTCAAAATGACTCATATTATTAAGTACGTTTAATAAAGTTGTTGAATTATAATATTTGGGTATTCTGTATTTCATTAATAAATTGTAGAAACATTGTCTATCACACGACACATATAATTTTTTTTTCTAAGGCTCTTACTCTTGATATACTTCTAAGTATTTAATTGTAGAGAATATTTTGAATAAACTGTTGAATATTTTGAATAAACTATTTATTTTATCTTTCAAACTATGCTGTCATGAATGCCAATTGTCTTCGAGGTGATGGAGAGAATTCAGAGATTTACCAAATAATAGGAGTTGAAAAAATATGTAATAAGGCAAAGTTGGCGTCACTTTATCATTTATCTATTACCTTCATGAAAGATTAAATTGATTTAAAAAATGGATAAAACACGAAAGAACATTCATGTTTGGGGATGTAAGAATGGTTCTCTATTCTGATGAGTTACAAGAGGTTGTTGTGAATACTATTATCTTGAAAAGTCATCATTGGATCTATGAACATATTAGTTTGGAACTGTGGATTGGACAATGTCTTGACAATTCAAACGCTTTGAAGGATGATATTATCCTTCATAATCCCCTGCTTATTTGACTTCTGAAACAAAGACAGTTTAATAGAGCTGAAAGATTTACAAGAAGATGAAAATATGATATATGGCATGTGGTTGAACCACTGCGTTTATCTAGAAGGATACTGGTATGTTGGAACAGAGATCTAAATGTAGACAGTATTGTAGAGGAGGAAAAACTACCTGGGCCGTGGGCTAAGATCCAAGACCAAGTCCACAAACATCCCTGTAACATTAGATGAATGACCAATGAAGAGACACCCACGTGAAGGGGATGAGCTGATGAACCTGTCCAAGACCCTTCTTAAGGTAGGGCCCAATATGTCACTACCAGTGTAGCGTCTCAGCCATGACTCGAACCACATTGAGCAAAGGCAGATGCTGAGGAGTCCATTAGGCCTTGCACTGAATCATGTGGAGCCGATTAGGCCTTGCGCTGAATCATGTGAAGCCGATTAGGCTTTGCGCTGAATCATGTGAAGCCGAGGCATCCATTAGGCTTTCGTCAACCCAAGTCTTGCGACTGGGGCATCCATTAAACATGTATATTTTAATTATCTATATACATAATCTTAAACATGTGTTTTGATATCAATTATTAAGATCGATCGATTTTAAAATTAAAAAAAAATTGATTTGAACCACGAACGGTTCGTGGATAGAATATCAAATTTTTTTCGATTTAACTGATTTAATCATATTAAATAATTTTAAACCAATTTTAGTTTGATCATGCACATACAATATTAAAACGAATAGATTAAGAAAACACGATTTTTCACCTTTACTCTGTATCGGAGAATTTCTAAACTGGCAGATGGAATATCAAAATTTTTTGAATCACAAAAATTAGATTTGAACCACGAACGATTCGTGGATGGAATATCAAAATTTTTTTTATTTAACTTATTTAATCATATCAAATAATTTAAAACCAATTTTTTCGATAATTTTAGGCCTTGCGCTGAATCATGTGAAGCCGATTAGGCCTTGTGCTGAATCATGTGAAGCCGATTAGGCCTTGCGCTGAATCATGTGAAGCCGATTAGGCCTTGCGCTGAATCATGTGAAGCCGAGGCATCCATTAGGCTTTGGTCTACCCTAGTCTGAGGAGGAAGCCTCCATTAGGCCCTAGGCTGAATTTGGTTTGCGACTGGGACATCCATTAGGCCTCGTGTTGAACCATGGTCTAAGGGTGAGTCGTTCACGATACGCTCATTTTAATTATTTATATGCATAATCTTAAACATGCGTTCTGATATTAATTACTAGGATCAATCGATTTTAAAATTAAAGAAAAATAGATTTGAACCTTGAACGGTTCGTGGACGGAATATCAATTTTTTTATTTAACTTATTTAATCATATTAAATAACTTAAAACCAATTTTAGTTTGATCATGCATATATGATATTAAAACGAATAGATTAAGAAAACACAATTTTTCACATACTTTATATCGGAGAATTTCTGAACTGGCTGACGGAATATCAAAATTTTTTGAGCCACGAACGGTTCGTGAACGGAATATCAAATTTTTTTTATTTAACTTATTTAATCATATTAAATAATTTAAAACCAATTTTAGTTTGATCATGCATATATGATATTAAAGCGAATAGATTAAGAAAATACGATTTTTCATATTTACTCTGTAACGGAGAATTTCTGAACTGGCGGAACTTACTCGAGCGTTCTTCGTGTTTTTCAAGCTTTAAGATCAAAATCATGAACTTGATATTCGATGAACAATTTCTAAATTAGTCTACCAACGACTACCCGTTAATTTCAGAAATATATTTCAGAAGAATTTTACGTAGGAATTTGAGTGTGGGCTCTCAAAATGATTGAAGAAGAAAAATCAAGTCTTATTTTTTTATATTAATTTCGGTAGCAACAGTAGTGGGAGGAGGAAATATTTTTCTCTATTTTTGTGTGTTGATAACAACTGTATTTCATACTCGTTATCTCTTAGAAATCAAATTGTTATTAGATATTTATCAAAATGTAATTTCTAATATTTATAAATATACTCATATATTATAAAATTTTCAAAAATTCTCATAATTATCTATTATTGCCAAAAATTACATGATCTCTTGGAGTTGTTGTATCGAAATTCATCAATCCAATTGATAAATATAATTGATCATTATCAATTAATTAATTATTTTATTATATTTAACTAGTTATCTAATAACTAGAAAATAATAAATAATTAATTCAATACAACAATTATACTTAACTAATTCAAGTGATATCATCTATCACATATAGGTGTAGGAAATATGCATTGGCATCAAAACACATTTTGGTCCAACTTAGTTCATTTTTCTATTCTCGTTCTTTGAGTTATTTCTGAGTCCGAATGGACCCATATGAATAAAGCTTAGTATTAAAATACCTGGCGAATTTATTTCCATAAATTCCCAACCTATTTAATCCTGACATCGTACGACTCCACTATAGGTTCGATACTGAATCAACTCTCGATTCATGCGTGCTACATTTTCTGTTGGTGTAAATAAACTCTATTTATTTTCACGGTCCATATTTTAACATAATACCTATCATGAATATCAGTGACAAGAGTGGAATATAAAATTAATGTTTTACCCCTCTTGTTATTATTTCTTTAATTCATTTATTGACTGTGAATAAGAAAAATATTATAGTGAATTGTCTCGTACAATTCACAAGCCTTATTAATGACTTATTTCATAGAATACTTGACCAAGTTAATTTACTCACACGCTCATCAATAAAGTATAATGTGATATTGTTGCTTTCGCAATCCAATCATGAATTTTCATATCTGTGAATCACGCAACTCCTACTTAATTAGATTACAATCTCAACAGTTGAGGTATTGTCCGTCAATTCGAACTCACTCATTTGACATATCAAAGATTGCAACTAACCAAGTCAAGCTACGTATTCACCTCAGGATTAAGGTAATTACGAAAATATCCTTAAGGTATAACAATTAGATTTATAGCTAGTTAAACGGTTTTGGGCTCTAAACTAATTTGTTACAAGCCTATTCAACATGTTCATAACATGTCTAGGTTAACTATTTGAGTCTTCACTTTATGACCCAAGACTGACATCCAACAGTTTAACCTAATAATCGTAATCAGATTCGATTAGCCAGTCGATCTTAAGACTGCGAATATCGTTCTGAAATATTTTAGAAGAGTTCGTTTGGAGATTCTTCTGTCTTCACTCTTCTTTCGTTGATAATAGTTTCAAGACTTGCGTAATTTATAAACACGCTTTAATTTAAAATAAAATTTTCAATTTATTTATAAAAAATTCAGTGATACTAATCTCTGAGAAATAACTAAATACAAATAAATAGTTATTACATGCTACTTTATGGACATATTCCAACAATCTTCCACTTGGACTAAAGTAGGCGTGTACAATCTCTTATCCTCAAGCCCTTCAGATGACCATAAAAAAACTTTACTGCTTAAAGGCTTTGTGAATGGATCTGCCTGGTTATTGACTGTCGATATATGCGTAACCACATTGTCTCCACACTAAAAAATCTCTCTAATCAGGTGATACGTATGTTCTATATGATTTGATCTCTTATGACTTCTAGGTTCTTTATAATTCGCTACAACCCCATTGTTATCACAATAAAGTGCCATGGGCTTATCAGCGTCTGGAACAACTTCCATAGTCTTCAAAAACTTCCTAAGCCATAAGACTTCTTTACAGCTTCACAAGCTGCCACATATTCATCTTCTATGGTAGAATCAATAATGCAAGATTGTTTGATACTTCTCCATACAACTGCTCCACCATTCAGGATGAACATCGATCTTAAAGTCGATCTCCTGGAGTCCTTATAAGTCTGAAAATCAGAATATGTGTACCTCGTCATATTTAAGTCACTACCTGAATACACATGCATGTAATTTCTTGTTCTCCTAAGATACTTAAGGATATAATTGATGGCATTCCAATGCTCAATTCTAGGATTAGATTGAAAATAACTTCCGCTTCTCCCTCATCTTACAAGTCAGGTACTTATGTTACATGTGTTTTAATTATTGATCGAGTATAATGTGTTCTGTTTCATTATGGCATGTTTGAATTTCGTTTTTGTTATATTTGCGCGATACAATTAGACTCTTGGTAAGTCTTGTGTTTATGGGTAGCAGTGCGATGCCGCCCCCTACAAGAAACAACAACAATCATGAACCAATTGATCCTGCTGCTAACCCTCCAGTTGCTATGATCGATATGTTTCAAGAATTTTTGGAGTTGTTGAGGCAGACAGCTATGGCTCACCCAACTCAGCAATAAGAACAGCAACAGACGATGGAGGTTATTATGTAGCAGTTGATTCAGACATTCGGGAGGCTGAAACCACCTAAATTTAACGGTCACTCGTCCGAGCCACTGATAGCTGATGAATGGATTGCAAGACTAGAGAAGATCTTCTAGTTTATGCTATGTTCTGAGATTCAAAAGGTTGTTTGTGCAACATTTATGCTGACGCGGGAGGCCTAGAAATGGTGGGAGCTCATACGGAGAGCCAATGACACCGATCGTAATCCAGTGACATGGGATCATTTCAAGGAACTCTTTTGAGAAATATTTTCTGATCACAGTCAGGACAGAGAAGGAGGTCAAATTCCTCAGACTTGTGCAAGGAGCTATGAGTGTAGCTGAATACAAGCAGAAGTTTGAAGATCAAATCAAATCCCTTATATGTTACATGTAACAAGCACCATGACTATCAATGCTTTAAGGCGAACAATGCTTGTTTTAAGTGTGGGAAGATTGAGGATTACCTCAGATAGTGCCCTCTGCTTGCTAAATGACAGACTAGTAATGGTGCAGGTGGTAGAGCTAAAGGGAAAGTTTTTGCATTAACTCGCCAAGAATCTGAGTAGTCGGTTGCAGCTGTGGCAGGTACATTACTTGTACTATGATATTCAGCTTTTACATTAATTGATTCTGGATCCACGCATTCTTTTATATTTGCTTCATTTGTGACTCATGTATCTTTGTCTGTTGTGCCATTGGGTTTTGAGTTATGTGTTTTTACGCCTTTCGGAGCTTCTCTCTTAGCTAATAAGGCGATAGAGAGTTGTTCAGTGATGATAGCAGATCTTATTATGAATGCTAAGCTTATAGTCCTAGGGATTCATGACTTTGACGTAATTCTAGGGATGGCCTGGTTGGCTACAAACTATGTCAACATAGACTGTTATAGAAAGGAAGTTCGATTCCTACCTCCGGGAAGATCTAGCTTCAAGTTTAAGGGATCTTAGTAACGACCTATACCGAAGGTCATATCTGCTTTACGAGCACAACACCTACTTGATCGTGGTAACTGGGGTTACTTAGCTTCTGTTGTGGATACAACTAAGACCAATGTGGATATTGGATCAGTTCCAGTAGTTTATGAAATTTTGGATGCCTTTCGTGATGATTTGCCAGGACTTCCTCCTCCTTGGGAGAACAGTTTTTCGTATTGATTTGGTACCAGGCACTGCCCCTATATCCAAAGGTCCGTATCATATGGCTTCTACAGAGTTGAAAGAACTTAAGGAGCAACTTCAAGAATTACTGGATAAGGGTTTCATTACACCCAACATTTCACCTTGGGGTGCTCCAATATTATTTGTTAAAAAGAAAGATGGATCGATGAGGCTATACATTGATTACATGGAGTTGGATAGAGTCACTATCAAGAATAAGTATTCGTTACCGCATATTGAGGATTTGTTTGATCAACTTCAGGGAGCATCAGTATTCTCTAAGATTGATTTAAGATCAGGATACCACCAGCTCAGGATTCGAGATGAGAATATTCCTAAGACAGCGTTTCGAACTCGTTACGGCCATTACGAGTTTTTAGTGATGTCGTTTAGATTAACTAATGCTCCGGCAGCCTTTATGGATTTGATGAACAGGGTGTTCAAAGAGTACTTGGATTCTTTTGTGATCATCTTCATTGATGATATTCTGGTGTACTCTAGATCAGAGACTGAGCATATGGATCATCTCAAGATTGTTTTGCAAGCATTAAGGAAGCACCAGTTATATGCTAAATTCCAAAAGTGTGAGTTTTGGCTTCAGCAAGTATCATTCCTTGGTCATGTGGTATCTCAAGATGGAATCTCAATTGATCTGTCTAAGATCGAAGCAGTGGTTAATTGATCTCCACCCGTAAATGTTGGGGAAGTTCGTAGTTTTCTGGGTTTAGCAGGATATTATATGAGGTTCGTTGAGGGT
Source organism: Datisca glomerata (assembly GCA_003255025.1). Lineage (NCBI taxonomy): Eukaryota > Viridiplantae > Streptophyta > Magnoliopsida > Cucurbitales > Datiscaceae > Datisca > Datisca glomerata. The sequence goes on from QANY01009007.1 coordinate 391,421, forward strand.
TTTGCAAAGATTGTTGTTCCACTTACTCAATTCACCAGGAAGAGTGTCACATTTACTTGGACGGTTGAGTGTGAGAAATATTTTCAGAGACTTACACAAAAATTAGTGACAGCACCAATGTCGATCATTCCAGATGTTAAGAGTGATTTTATGATTTACAACGATGCTTCTAAGAGAGGATTGAGTTGTGTTTTGATGCAACAGGGTAAGGTCATAGCATATGCTTCTCGTTAGCTCAAGCCTTATAAACAAAATTATCCTACACATGATTTGGAGTTGGCTGCAGTTGTATTTGCCCTCAAGATCTGGAGACATTACTTGTATGGTTGTGAGAGTCAGATTTACACAGATCATAAGAGTCTTAAGTACTTTTTCACTCAGAAAGAGCTTAAAATGAGGCAACGCGTTGGCTGGAATTGGTGAAGGATTATGACTGTGAGATCATTTGTCACCCAGGAAAGGTAAACGTAGTGGTTGATGCCTTAAGTTAAAAATCAGCATATTCAGCAGCTCTTATTACCTCTCAAGAGCATCTCTTGGAGGATTTTAAATGTATTGAGATTCTGGTTTTACTCAAAGATACTACAACGCAGTTAGTTCAGCTCATAGTTTAACCGTCATTGCAACAATGTATTATCGATGCACAGAACTCAGATTTTGAGTTACTTTTGATTCGTAACAAAGTGTGTTCGGAAAAGAGGCAAGTGTTTGATGTTAGTAACGATTCAACCCTTCGCTTTCATGGGAGGCTTTATGTTCTGAAAGACGCGATCATTAGGCAAGAATCACTCATGGAGGCTCATAAGTCACCATACACTGTGCACCATGGAAGTACTAAGATGTATCATGATTTGAAGTCACATTATTGGTGGTACGGTATGAAACGTGATGTCGCTGAGTTCGTTAGTAAGTGTTTGGTGTGTCAGCAAATCAAGGCACAGAGACAGTGACCATCTGGGGTCTTGCAACCTTTAAGTATTCCTGAATGGAAATGGGAGCATGTGGCTATAAATTTTGTTTCAGGACTACCAAGGATGGTAAAAGGTTTTAACTCTATTTAGGTTGTGGTAGATCGTCTCACCAAGTCTGCACACTTTTTGTCTGGCAAGACTACATTTTCAGTTGAGGATTGAGCTCGGTTGTATATCCGAGAGATTGTTCGACTTCATCGGGTTTCGGTGTCTATAGTATCAGATCGGGATTCGTGGTTCACGTTAAATATTTGGCGGAGTTTACAGAGAGCTTTAGGTACTCATTTGAATTTTTTTACATCTTTTCATTCTCAATCTGATGGGCAATCTGAGCAAACGATTCATACGTTGGAAGATATGTTTCAAGCTTATGTCTTGGATTTCTCTGGTAGTTGGGACGCGCTCTTGGCACTCGTCGAGTTTGCTTACAATAACAGTTACCAGGCGATGATTGGTATGGCTCCGTTTGAGGCGCTTTATGAAAAAAATGCCGATCGCCAGTTCACTAGGATGAGGTTGGTGAATGAAAGCTTTTAGGCCCTGACTTGGTTCAGTCTACAAATGAAGATATTCAAAAAATCAGAGATAGAGTGAAGATCGCTCAGAGTAGGCAAAAGAGTTACGCAGATATTAAGAGGAAGTATCTCGAATTTAAAGTGGGTGATCATGTGTTTCTCAAGGTTTCCCCAATGAAGGGAGTTATGCGTTTTGGTCGCAAGGGGAAGTTGAGCCCCAAGTTTATTGGCCCTTTTAAGATTTTCATCGTATCGGTCCTTTGGCCTACCGGCTCGCTTTACCACCAACATTTTCAGGTGTTCTTAATGTGTTTCAAGTCTCGATGCTTCACAAGTACGCGCTTGATCCAACGCATGTTATCAATTCTCAACCTCTGCAAGTTCGTGATGATCTTACTGATGAGGAGAAGCCAGTCACAATTCTAGAGCACAGGAATCACACTCTACGTAACAGAACGATTCAGTTAGTCAAAGTTCTCTGGAGAAATCATCAAGTCGAGGAAGCAATATGGGAACGAGAAGCGGAGATACGTGTCAAGTATCCAGAGTTATTTCTATAAGGTATTTTCCTTTCGGGGATGAAAGTTCCTAAAGAGGGGAGAATGTAATACCTAAGTATTTGTTAAAGGGTATTTTTATAATTTAAAACCTACTCACACCATATATATGCATACACCCTAAACCACTCCATTTATTTCCCCTCACACCATGTGTTCTCTCTCAACCTTTTCCCCCAAATCTCTCTTTTGTTTATCTCAAGCTAATCCTTGTAACCACCTACAATTCTCTCTCCCCCCTTTCTCCCATTTTCTTTTATATTCTCGAGCCTTCCCCTTTTTATATTACTGCACATCTCTAATTCTTTTGCAGATTTTTTCACACAACGAAAACCTTTTTTTGTTTGCTGCTTCATCTAGTTTTTTCTTCAACAATTATCCTCCATTAATCAAGGTTAATGATTTCTTGTTTCTCCTATTTTATTTTCTCTTTCTTTTCTCTAATCAACTTAGATTTTGATCAATTCATTGAATAATCAATCTGAGTTCATTTTTTTCTTCTCCTCTAAATTTTCTAGCAAGCTCTCTGTTCCATCTTCTTCTCGTTCTTCTTCTTTGTCTCGTTTTCCATTTGTTCCGCCATCAATTTAAGGTAAATTGATTCTTCTTTATTTCTTCATTCTTTTCACGTTTCTCATGTTTTCAACCTTAATCTTTTATTAAATGTTTATATAATATCTAATTCTGGATTTTTCTCAAATTTTTAGCGATAGGCATTTTGTTCATCTTTGTTTCCGACATCGTCATCATACCACCTGCAACTCCATTTTGGTAAGCTTCAATCTCTCTCTATTTCTGCTTCTCTTGGTCTCTCTCTCTCTCATTCGTCTCCCTCTTCCTTCTCTGTTTCTACTTCTCTCGGTCTCTCACCCTCTCTCCTTTGTCCCCCTCTCCCCTCTCTGTTTCTGTTGTCTCAGTCTCTCTCTGTCTGCCTCTCGTTATTTCTCTCGGTCTCTCTCTCTCCTTTATCTTTCCCCATTTATGTTACGTCTCTCTCTCCCTCCTTTGTCTCCCTCTCCCCCTATGTTTCTGCTTATATCGGTCTCTCTATATCTCTCCTTCGTCTCCCTCTTTCCCCTCTATTTTTTTTGTCTCGGTCTCTCTCTGTGTCTCCCTCTCATTATTTCCCTCAATCCCTCTCTCCCCTTCATCTTTCCACTTCTCTATTGCGTCTCTCTCTCTCTCATTCGTCTCACTCTTCCCCCTCTATTTCGGCTTCTCTAGGCCTCTCTCTCTCCTTCATCTTTCCCCCCTTTCTGTTGCATCTCTCTCCCTCTCTCTGTCCAACATCTTTCCCCCTCTGTGTTGCATCTCTCTCTCCCTCTTCTTCGTCTCCCTTTTTTGTTCCTCCCCTTTCTTGAACCGGTTCACCTGAACCAGATAAGTTCAATCAGACCGGGTCAAACCGGTTCAGTTAGACCAAACTAGACCAAACCGGCTCGGTCAGACTAGAACAAACCGGTTCGACCCGACCAGACCGAACCGGCCTAAATAGCATAACCAAACCAGTTCAGACCACCCGAACCTTGTTGAACCGCTTGATAATTTACACCCGGTGTCGATTCCACATGTTCCCAACATCACTTAGTTAATTAAATAATTATATATATTATATGAATCTGTTGTGATTCGGGATCCTTGGATTTCAGGTCATTAGTTGCTGAATTTAATTCGTAGTGAATCCAGGTAAGTGAATTTACATAATAATTCAGTTTATATGTTATAAGTGTAGAATATATAATGTGAAATTGTTTTATTATTTCTTTATGTTCAATCTTATGATCAAGTGTTTTATTTTTTTTAATATCACGATGAAATTGTATACCATGTTATATATGATTATATTTTGAGTTATATATGTAATAGTTATACCGTTTATGTTCATGAACAAGTTATATATTTACTCATGTATATGTGATAATGTGAATTATGAATATTAATTCAAGTAAAATTATAAGTAAACAAGAAGTAGATTTAGTCATGTCCCTTGGTTATCAAGTAACCAGATTGTTCCGTCATATTATCGAGTTATACTGTTGGGTGTCACCATGTTCATGTTAACGTCCTTAAGGTTCAGATAACTTTAAGTGATATCAAGTTTCAGGATACCCAATATGTCATGTTCTACAAGATCAAGTTCAAGTTGTGAATTAGTTCTGATTAGGTTGTTAATCGAAGGAGATGCCTAGTCGAATTATGATCAAGCAAGTATGAGCATCGGCATGTATAAGTACAAGTTCAAGTTATATGTTAACCATGAAATCGGTGTGTTATTACAAGTATTTTATGTGACCAATGAATGTGTAAAATTAAATTTGCATGAGTTATATGTTTACATTTATGTCATTGGAACTTATTAATATGTGAGCTTAGTTACTAAGTATTTTTAATACTCATCCCCCCATAGATGATTGTGTTGCAGGTGATGGTGAGCAGCAAGAGTGAGGGATTGCCATAGCAAGCATGAGTATGATTTTTATGTTAAATTATAACGTTATGACTTCAATTTGATTTCAGTTATTTCAGAAATTTATGAATATTCATGTTTAACTTTCATGTCTTAGGGATGTTCGTTATTCAACATTCTTACGGTTTAATGAATCATTTAGTTCAAATTAATGAGTTAATATTCTCTTAAAATAATTTTATGTTTCCGCTATTTAACGTTAAAATTAGGGCAAAATTAAGGTTTCCAATTTGAGGATTTTCTCAAATTAGGGTTTTAATTGAATTGAGGATTTTTGAATTGTGAAATTTCAAGCATGTTTAACCCTCAGGGATCGGGGCGTTACAGTTGGAGTCACCTTCAACAATCCAGGGAAAATTAGTACCTCTGTTACTCTTTCCCAAAACCTCAAAATGCTTCCATCTAAAACTGTTCATCTCTATGTCCATTCACAAAAGAAAACTCTCGCAATATCATAAATGGACATATCCACCACAATAGAAGTACTAGTTATAGTTGCAAAGAATTTACGGTAAGCATCATCAACAGGCCATGATATGACATCCAGAGTGAAAAATTTTGGGGACATCCCAGTCTCGTTCGATGGACATTTACTAATAAACATGACAAGATCGCCCTTTCCCGAGATAAAAAACCATTCCCCGATCCCATCCCTCAGGATTGAGACAGGGGATGAGCTGTTCGGACGAGTCTCTTAACGAGATGACGGTGTGGCAATGCAACACTGCATTGACATTTTTCACTGTGCACTACAATGTTTCTTTGCAACACTTTCCAGCCGTGTTTCCTAGCATTTAAAAAAATAAATATTTTAAAACTTTAATATATTTTAAGAAAATAAATGTTTAATATTAATGCATTTATGTGGGCCCAAGCGTGGGATTGTGAAATGAAAATGCTAGAAAGGGGATCGAGCGGGGACAAAAATCTTAGCTCGACTAAAAAAATAATCCTAATCCCCGTTCGAACGGGTTCAAGATGCGACAAAAATATCAAAAATTTGGTTTTAGACTAGTTGGTTCTGCCTGGATTAAGTGTGATTCTGATTTTGAGATATTTTTATGAGGCTTAATATATTATCAAAGATGATCACCACGCTCAGTGAATGATTCAATCCATGATCTGTAAAATGAAGAATGGTCGTGAAAGTGGTATGCCTGGCACTTAGCGTTGGAATATGTCCATAAAGTAGTGTATAATAACTATTTATTTGTATTTAGTTATTTCTCAGACATTAGTATTACTGAATTTTTATGAATAAATTGAAAGTTTTATTTTAAATTAAAGTGTGTTTATTAATTACGCAAGTCCTCAAACTATTGTCAATGAAAGAAGAGTGAAGACAAAAGCGTCTCTAAACGAACTCTTCTGAAATAGTTCAGAACGATATTGCAGTCTTAGGATCGACTGGCTAATCGAATCTGATTACGATTGTTTGATGTCAGTCTTGGGACATAAAAGTGGAGACTCAAATGGTTAACCTAGACATGTTATGAACATGTTGAATAGACCGATAACAAATTAGTTTAGAGCCCAAAACCGTTTAATTAGCTCTAAATCTAATTGTTACACCTTAAGGGTATTTTCATAATTACTTTAATCCTGAGGTGAATACGTAACTTGACTTGGTTAGTTGCAATATTTGATATGTCAAATGAGTGAGTTCGAACTGGCGGGCAATACCTCGGTTGTTGGGATTGTAATTTAATTAAGTAGGAGTTGCGTGATTCACATATATGAAAATTCGTGGTTGGTTTGCGAAAACAACAATATCATATTATGCTTTATTGATGAGTATGTGAGCAAATTAACTTGGCCAAGTATTCTGTGAAATGAGTCATTGAATAAGACTTGTGAATTGTACGAGACAATTCACTATAATGTTTTTATTATTCACAGTCAATAAAGGAATTAAAGAAATAATAACAAAAAGGGTAAAATAGTAATTTCATATTCCTCTCTTGTTACTGATATTCACGATGGGTATTATGTTAAAATATTATGTGGTCCGTGAAAATAAATAGAGTTTATTTACACCAATAGAAAATGTAGAGTGCATGAATCGAGAGTTGATTTGGTATCGAACCTATAGTGGAGTCGTACGATGTCAGGATTAAATATGTCGGGAATTTATGGAGATAAATTCACCTGGTATTTTAATACTAAACTTTGTTCATGTGGGTCCATTCGGTCTCAGAAATAACTCAGAGAACAGAAATAGAAAAATGAACTAAGTTGAACCAAAATATGTTTTGGTGCCAAGGCATATTTTCTACCATATATGTGATAGATGATGTCACTTAAGTTAGTTACGCGTAATTGTTGTATTAAATTAACTATTTATTATTTTCTAATTATTAGATAATTAGTTAAATAAAATTAATTAATTAATTAATTGATAATGGTCATTTATATTTATCAATTGGATTGATGAATTTTGATACAACTAAAATTCTAGGAGATTATATAATTTTCAGTAATAATAGATAATTAGAGGAATTTTAAAATTTTATAATATATGGTTATATTTGTAAATATCAAAAATTACCTTTTTATAAATATCTAATAGCTATTTGATTGTAAAGAGATGACGAGTATTAGATACATATGTTGTTATCAGTACACAAAAAGAGAGAAAAATGTTTTCTCGTCTCACTACTGTTGCCGCCGAAATTAATCTAAAGAATGAAGATTTGATTTTTCTTCTTCAATCGTTTTGAGAGCCCACACTCAAATTCCTATGTAAAATTCTTCTCAAATATATTTCTAAAATTAACGGGTGGTCGTTGGTGGACTAAATCAGAAATTGTTCATGGAAGACCAAGTTCGTGATTTTGATCTTAAATCTTGAGAACACGAAGAACGCTCGATGGAGTTTCACCAGTTCAGAAATTTCTCCGATACAGAGTAAAGGTGAAAAATCGTGTTCCCTTAATTTATTCATTTTAATATCATATATGCATGATCAAACTAAAATTAGTTTTAAATTATTTAATATGATTAAATAAGTTAAATCAAAATTTTTTTATATTCCGCCTACGAACCGTTCGTGGTTCAAATATAGTTTTCTTTAGTTTTAAAACCGACCGATCTTAGCAATTGGTATCAGAGCATATATTTAAGATTATGTATATAGATAATTAAAATGAACGTATCGTGAATTTTATGGATATTGGCATATGTTTGTATGGTAGATTCAAACTTATTTTGAATATGTTTTGTGATTGGATCCTGAACTATCTGCTCTATGCGTTTTTATTTCAATTTAGAATTTATGTACGCCGAATTTGAGGCATAGAAATTTATGTAATTTAATTATTGACATTGTTGTAAAAATTAAATTTGTTGTAAATTCATCATCGCCTCGAAATCATCGTCGGAAATCACCGCCAAGAAGTCACTAGATAACCACCGGAAAGACGCTGGAAATGCTAATTTAAAAATGGGACTAATATTTTTATAAAGTGTTACAAATTGGTGGGACAACATGGAGACGACTGAGCAAATCTCCATGGAGATTAGTTGATAAATTAATTTGTAATTTATTTATTATTCTTTTATGGGTTGTAATTAGACATGAGCCAATATGGAGGTTAAATTTAAATGTATGATTTAATTTTAATCGCACATCATCATATAACATGTCATATAGATTAGGGATATGCCAATATCAAATTGTCATGTAACATGTACATGCATCATTTTAAATTAATTGATAATGGTTATTATTTAATTACAATGTGAAATTTATAATGGTTATGATTTTAAATTTGGATTTAAAATTAATAAAGGATTTATAAATTTCATCACATTTTTCAAATTAATAAAAGTTATATTTTTTGAAAAATAACCAAAAATCCAGTTTAATTTTAAAAACTAAGTGGGAGGGTCGTTTATGTTGAAACGTTCCCAAGGTCTCCAACATAAACTTGATCATGCCACGAGAAAGGGTTAGAACCGCCTATAGCAGTCGTCACTTGAATGTGAGAAACTTTGAAAACGTGTTGCTTTGAGTCATCAAGTTGTTTCAAAAGCTAAGACTTCTAAAGGGAATGGTGGGCTATGGACGTCCCATAGACAGATTGTTAGTCCACAGCAACCTTTAACAGTCGATGTGTTGGTTAAATACTTAGACTGAACCACATTAGAATCCCCACATATGGGCTAGTCAGTAGGGTCAAGTTGACCAAAACCATTAGTAATTGGTTAAGCTAGATGTGGAGATATTTGAGCGTTAAGCAAACGAAAGGAGTCTCGATGCGATAGGATATAGTTTGGACTTCATCTATCAATGAGAAAATCTATCTTTTTTTATCGTAACATCATGGAGGGAATATTTTTTTTAATGGATTTTAAAATATTTAGTAGTTGCATCATGCATCATACTTTCCTAAACAATTGAGCATTTATTTACACCACTTTATTTATTTTTTTCAGTAATCATGTCGCTATCTCATCTCTCAATTATTCTTAGTGCCAAAAAATTCAATGGTGAAAATTATGTGGGTAGAAAATGAAATCTTGATATCGTGCTGACGGTAGAAAAGCATAAGTTCGTGCTCACTACCCCTTGTCCTCTTGAGTCTATTGCTGAATCGACTCAAGAGGAAAATGATGCTTATGCTTCTTGACTGCATTCTGATGAGATCGCCAGATGTTACATCTTAGCATCTATGAGCAATGTATTTCAACAACATCATCAGAACTTTGAGACCGTCGCTGATATGATGTTAAACATCACCGAAATGTTTGGGGATCATGGTCGTCAAGCCAGACAGACAGCTGTGCGTAACTTCATGAACTGTAGGATGGAACCTGGAACTCATGTCTGAGAACATATGATGTTGATCATAAGTTATTTGAACAAGATAGAGATCATGGGTGCTGAGAATGGTGGCAAAACTCAAATGGATATGATTCTAGAGACTTTTCCTAGTACCTTTGAGAACTTCAAGCTTAATTATTCGATGAATAAGCTGGACTGCTCACTGCTTGATCTCATGAAAGAGTTGCAAGCTGCTGAGACCTATTTCTGAAGGGCAAGAGGAAATCTGGAGAGGCCAACTTTACTGAAAGTAGGCTTTCCACCTCTAGCTCTAAGAAGAAATAGAGAAGAGGTCCAAGGAAAGCAAAGAAGCAGAAGCCGAGAGCTGCTAAAGGCAAGAGCACCACGAGAGTAGATAAGTCAAAAGACAAGTGTCATCACTGTGGAGCTACTGGTCATTGAAAACGCAACTACCTAGAGTATCTCAAATGGTTGAGATCTAAATTATAGTAATGGTTACTGATGCCTGTTATGTGACTGACTCTAGTTTTTCTTGTACTGTAGACTTTTTAGCTACTAACCACATATGTTACTTCCTACAGGGGTTCAGAAAAATTAGAAGGCTTGACGAGGACGAGTTCAGCTTCCACTGGGCGAATGAATCATTAGTATCGGCCGCATCAGTGAGAACTTTTAAATTATGTTTTGATAAACATTTTATTATTTTGCGTGATGTTTATTATGTCTTGAGTTTAGGAAGAATTTGATTTCTATTTGTGCATTAATTGAGCAAGGATTTGTTTTAAAATTTATTAATAAAGATATTGGTATTTTTAGAAATGAATTCTTATTTACTATTGCACGAATGATTAATAAATTGTATCACGTAAAACCTATAGTACCCATGATTTGTGACCCTGAAGTGAATATCGATTCACATAGCGATAGTAGAAGGCTGAACTATGACTTAACCGATCTAACCTATCTGTGGCACTTATATCTTGGATATATTAGCCTAGACAAGATTAAGAGACTTGTGAAGGATGGTCATTTGTAATCTTTAAGTGTGAGTTCACTACCCACATGTGAATCCTGTATAGAAGGCAAAATGACCAAAAGATCTTTTCATCAAAAGGTGAATGAGCCACTCAGTGCCTTGAACTCATACATAATGATGTATATAGGCCATTGGATATCCAAGTAAGAGGAGGTTATGAATACTTCGTAACCTTCACTGATGACTATTCACATTTTGGTCATGTTTATCTAATGCATCAAAAGTCTGAAACCTTTAAAAAGTTCAAAGAATATAAGGTCTTGGTTGAAAAGCAATTAAAAAATGAATCAAAACACTAGGATTTGATCGTGGTGGAGAGTACTTGCTATGAGAGTTTGGACTTTCTTAAAGAAGAAGGTATTCTTTCTCATCTTACAGTACCCGGTACGCCACAGCAAAATGGTGTGCCAGAGTGAAAGAATCAAGCTCTGATGGATATGGTTAGATCCATGATGAGTTACTCATCCTTCCCAAATTCGTTTTGGAGATATGCCTTACTAACATCGGCATATATTCTTATTAAAATTCCGTCAAAGACGGTATCTAGTACACCATATGGAAGATGGTATGGGAAAAAGTCATCCATTCACCATTTTGGAATATGGGGTTGCCCAACACATATTCTAAGACCGAAGACAGGCAAGTTGGTCAGTCGTTCAGAATTGTACATGTTTATAGGATATCCTATGAGAACGAAAATGTATATCTTCTACTGTACGACTAACAAGAAAACATTCATTAACACGAATGCTCATTTTCTCAAAGAAGAGTATATTAAAAGTGTATAGACGATAAGCACAGTTGTGTTAGAGGAATTATTAAGTGGGAGAACACCGATTTCCCAATCAGAAATTGTTTCTGATTCAATCATGTAAGAACCACGACAGGAGCCAGAGACTATGGAGCCCGACGTACTGGGAGAGTTGTGAGACAACCTGAAAGGTACATGTCCTATAGAGAAGCTTTGACAGTTGTATTAGACAAGGACCTAGATGAGCCAATCTCTTACTCAAAGGCCGTGTCTGGTCCTGAAGCAAACTTATGGCAGGAAGCCATGAATGTTGAGATACATTCGATGTACTCAAACGGAGTCTGAAAACTTGTAGATCCTCCTGAAGGGATAAAACCCGTAAGATGTAAATGGATCTATAAGAAGAAAAGAGGTCAGGAAGGGAATGTATAGACATTCAAAGCTAGGCTAGTAGTCAATGGTTACACCCAAAAGAAAGGTATAGACTACGAGGATACCTTCTCACCGGTAGCCATGCTTAAATCCATCTAAATTATTTTGTCCATTGCTGCTGCCCTTGATTATGAAATCTAACAAATGGACGTCAAGACTGTCTCTTTAAATGAGAATCTTGAAGAGCTCATTTATATAGCTTTACTAGACGGGTTCATGGAGAAAGGCCAAGAAGGCAAAGTTTACGTACTGCAGAAGTCCATTTATGGATTTAAGCACGGTCGTGAAATATTAGATTCGACGAAACTGTTGAGAACTATGATTTTGAACAATTAGTGGTCAAACTCTGTGTGTATAAGTTGATACACGAAGATAATGTGATTTTTCTAGTCTTGTACGTAGATGATATTCTACTCATTGGGAATGATGTAGGAAAATTGTCTGATGTCAAGTTTTGGTTTGCAAAGCAATTTGACATGAAGGATCTTGGAGAAGCTGCATTTGTCTTAGGTATTTAGATATTTTGAGATCGAAAGAACAATGAATTAGCACTTTCTCAAGCATCTTATATTGATAAGGTGTTGGATCGCTTCAGTATGTAAAACTCCAAGAAGGGATTTCTTCCCTTTAGACATGGAGTCAGCCTCTCCAAGGAGCAATCTTCCAAGAATCCTCAAGAAGAGGAAGACATGAGAAGGATACCCTATACCTCTGCCGTATGAAGTATTATGTACGTGATTGGCATGCCATATCTTTCACTTAGAAAACTGTAAAACCCTAATTTGAGAAAATCCCCAAATTAAAAACTCTAATTTGAGAAAATCCCCAAATTGAAAACCCTAATTTTGCCCTAATTTTAACATTAAATAGCGGAAGCATAAAATTATTTTAAGAGAATATTAACTCATTAATTTTAATTAAATGATTCATTAAACCATAATAATGTCGAATAACGAAAATCCATAAGACATAAAAGTTAAACATGAATATTAATAAATTTCTGCAATAACTTAAATCAAATTGAAGTCATAACGTTATAATTTAACATAAAAATCACAATCATGCTTGCTATGACAATCCCTCACTCCTGCCGTTCACCATCACCTACAACACAATCATCTATGAGGTGAGTATTAAAAATACTCAGTAAGTAAACTCACATATTAATAAGTTTCACATGACATAAATGTAAACATATAACTCATGCAAATTTAATTTCACATGTTCACTGGTCACATAAAATACTTGTAATAACACACTGATTTCATGGTTAACATATAACTTGAACTTGTACTTATACATGCCGATACTTATACTTGCTTGATCATAATTCGACTAGGAATATCCCTCGATTCACAACCTAACCATAATTAATTCACAACTTAAACTTGATCTTGTAACATGAACGTGAACATGACAGATTGGGTGTCCTGAAATTTGATGTCACTTAAAGTTATCTGAACCTTAAGGACGCTAACATGAACATTGTGACACCTAACCGTATAACTTGATAATATGACTGAACAATCTGGTTACTTGATAACCAAGGGACATGAATAAGTGTACTTCTTGTTTACTTATCACTTTACTTGAATTAATATTCATAATTCACATTATCACATATACATGGGCAAACATATAACTTGTTCATGAACATAAACGGTATAACTATTACATGTATAACTCAAAATATAATCATATATAACATGGTAAATAATTTCATCGTGATATGAAAAATAAATAAAACACTTGATCATAAGATTGAACATAAAGAAATAATAAACAACTTCACATTATATATTCTAAACTTATACATATGAACCGAATTATTATGTAAATCCACTTACCTGGATTCCCTACGAATTAAATTCAGTAACTAATGACCTGAAATCCAAGGATCCCATATCACAACAGATTCATATAATATCTATAATTATTTAATTAACTAAGTGAGGTTGAGAACAGGTGGAAACCACACCGGGTGTAAATTATCAAACGGTTTAAAATGGTTCAACAAGGATTCGGGTGGTCTGAACTGGTTTGGTTCTGCTGGTTTGGGCTGGTTCAGTCTGGTCGGGTTGAACCGATTCGGTCTGGTCTGACCGAGCCGATTTAGTCTGGTCTGGTCTAACTGAAACAATTCGACGCAGTCTGATTGAATTGGTCTGGTTCATGTGAACCGGTTCAAGAGAAGGGGAGGAACAAAAAATGGAGATGAATAAGAGGGGGAGAGAGACCGAGGGAAGCAGATATAGAGGGGGAAGAAGGAGACGAAGGAGAGAGATAGAGATGCAAAAGAGAGGGAGACGAAGGAGAGAGATAGAGACGCAAAAGAGAAGGGGAAAGACAAAGGAGAGAGAGAGACCGAGAGAAATAATGAGAGTGAGATAGAGAGAGAGATCAAGACAACAAAAATAGAAGGGAAAGAGGGAGATGAAGGAGAGAGGGAGACCGAGAGAAGCAGAAACAAAGGGGGAAGAGGGAGATGAAGGAGAGAGAGGGAGAGACGCAACAGAGAGGGGGAAAGACGATGGAGAGAGAGAGACTGAGAGAAGATTGAGAGAATAAAAGTAGAGGGGGAATAGGGAGACGAAGGAGAGAGAGACTGAGAAAAGAGAAGTAGAGAGGGAAGAGGGAGACGAAGGAGAGAGAGAGACTGATGGAAGAAAAAATAGAGGGGGAAGAGGGAGACGAAGGAGAGAGATAGAGACGCAAAAGAGAGGGGGGGAAGATGAAGGAGAGAGAGAGAGAGAGAGAGAGAGAGAGAGAGAGAGAGAGAGAGAAATAACGAGAGTGAGACAGAGAGAGAGACCCAGACAACAGAAATAGAAGGGGAAGAGGGAGATGAAGGAGATGAAGAAGAGAGAGAGACTGAGAGAAGCAAAAACAAAAGGGGAAGAGGGAGACGAAGGAGAGAGAGGGATAGATGCAACAGAGAGGGGGAAAGACGAAGGAGAGAGAGAGACCGAGAGAAATAATGAGAGGGAGACAGAGATAGAGACCGAGAGAGCAGAAGTAGAGGGGGAAGAAGGAGGCGAAGGAGAGAGAGAGACTGAGAGAAGAGAAGTAGAGGGGGAAGAGGGAGACGAAGGGGAGAGAGAGACCGAGAGAGGCAGAAACAGAGGGGGAAGAGGGAGACGAATGAGAGAGAGAGGGGGAGAGAGAGAGACTGAGAGAAGCAGAATAGAGAGAGATTGAAGCTTACCAAAATAGAGCTGCAGGTGGTGCGATGACGATGCCGGAAATAGAGTTGAACAAAATGTCTATCGCTGAAAAATTGAGAAAAAATCCAGAATTGGATATTATATAAACATTGAATAAAAGATTAAGGTTGAAAGCATGAGAAACGAGAAAAGAATGAAGAAATAGAGAATAATTAGTTCACCTTAAATTGATGGCGGAACGAATGAAAAATGAGACAAAGAAGAAGAACGAGAAGAAGATGGAACAGAGAGCTTGCTAGAAAATTTAGAGGAGAAGAAAAAAATGAACTCAGATTGATTCTTCAATGAATTAATCAAAATCTAAGTTGATTAGAGAAAAGAAAGAGAAAATAAAAGAGAAGAAATAAGAAATCATTTACCTTGATTAATGGAGGATAATTGTTGGAGAAGAAACTAGATGAAGCAGCAAGCAAAAAAAGGTTTTCGTTGGGTGAAGAAAACTGCAAAAGAATTAGAGATGTGCAGTAATATAAAAAGAGGAGGGCTCAAGAATATAAAAGAAAATAGGAGAAAGGGGAGATAGAGAGAGAGTTGTAGGTGGTTACAAAGATTAGCTTGAAATAAACAAAAGAGGGATTTGGGGGAAAAAAGTTGAGAGAGAACACGTGGTGTGGTGTGAGAGAAAATAAATAGGGTGGCTTAGGGATATGTTATAAAACGTAGATAAATTGAACAACTGAGTCTTCTATGGAATTAAGAGATTGAAGAATTGAGTTTTGATTTTATTTTCAAGCGTCCACTCACTTGTGATTTTAGTTGACGATCTGAGGAATAATAAGAAAGACTATGAGATTTTGATTTTTATCGTCATGCTTCAAGAGGTATTTTTTCTAATCCTTTGATAATAGATTTTTTCTCGAATAATTTAAGATCATGTATTTTTCACTTCGTCAATTCCTTCGCGTCTATTATCTCATTACCTGTTTATTACGGTTGTTGAGGTTCTTTCTAAGTGTATAGAGAAGACAGTTCAAACAGTGACATAAAATGCAATGTGCTTGAGAAGAAATTGTCCTCCTATCTCTCATCTAATTTTTGCTGATGATAGCGCCTCTTCATCATAGAAGCTCCGTCTTTCTTGTGTTAAATTGAAAGAATGTATATCCAAATATTATAATGCATCACGCAATTAGTGAATTCACAAAAAAAAAAAACAATATATGATTTAGTAGCAATGTTAATAGAAGTAAACAAGAAAAATTGGCCTTCTGTTACAAATTTCACTTTCAATCAAGAAAGAGAGTTACTTGGAGGTTACTCACTAAATGGGGTATCCAAAGGCGGCTCGTTATGATACTTTGCAAGAGAAGATGGACAATTAGGCTGCATCTTGGAAGACGAATCTATTATATATGGGAAGGAATAGAAGTATTATTGATGTCTGTCGTTCAGGCTTTACCTTTTTATGTTATGAGAACCAATAAGTTGATCTTCAAGCTACCATTATGAGGTTCAGGTGGTCTCAGAAGGATAAGTAGGTTGGCATTATATAGTGTTCAAATAAGAAATTTACTACTAGGAAGGAGATTAGTGGATTGGGTTTTAGAGATCTTATAGTCTATAATGCTTCCCGTTTAGCTAAACAAGCTTGGTTTGTTCTTCATTATTCTTCTTCTCTTTGTTTAAGGTTGCTTAAAAGATATTTTTGAAATGACAATTTTCTCCAATCCATGGCTGTCAAATATAGTTCATGACCTTGGAAGAGCTCTTGGTTTAGTAAAGAAGTGATTAGGAGAACGTGTGCTTGGTGCACTGGAAATGATAATTATGTGAACATATATGAGGATTATTGGCTTTCAAGTAACAAGAGTGTAGAGCTATGCATGAATGATGACTATTAATGTGTAGCTGATTTGATATTGATTTTGGGATTCCACAAAATCAATCTGTTTGTTCCCATCATGGATTGCTAAAACAAATATACCAGTTCTTTTGCCTAGAATTTTTTTGATAACAAGCCAAATATATTAATAATAAAGATAATTACAAACAAGGCACAAGCCTAAGGCAAAGCTAACAAAACCATCAAAGCAAAAACCAACCTCAAGGGGGATTCTCAAGCAAGTGGGAAGGGAGGTTCCACTTGGTCAAAAACCATATGTTGACATGAAAATAGGGATGGGAGCACGGTTCCACAATCTATCATAACAACCTTGTTTGCCCATTTAAAAAAATTGTCGCGCGCGCGCACACATATATATATATATATATATGCTTTTTCATGTTTTTATATTGACATTACATTAATTAAGATCTGAAAAAAGAAAATGCATTAATTAACATACACCATTTTTAACTCTATACATAAAAAAATTACCTTCCCAAAACCTCCGACCAACGTTATTTAAGGCCTTAAAAAAGCATTTATGGTCTTTTTTCTCTATTTTGAAATTAAAAATACATTCATTACATAACTCGTTTTCCATTTTCATGTAAGAAAAAAATACATTGTCAAAATTTAATTTCAATTTTAATAATCCTACTACAAAATATGTATTCAGATATATGGATTGTGAAGTACTAGAGAATAGAAGAACTAATTCAATTATAAAATGAGCTCTTGATGAATTTGCTATCAACAAGAAAAAATGTACCCAATCTAAAAAAAATCAATAGAATAGTCAATTCTAAAAATAAGAAAATACTAATCGTGATTAAACTCAAATACAAAAATTTAATAAATAGTTTTGCACGTGAAAAAGTAAATAATTAAAATGATTTTTACGTAGGGTTTATCTTATAAACAAATTTAAAATTAAAACTTAAGAATTAAATTCCTATATTTCCATCTAGGACTCCAAAGTTGATTGAGGGTAAGTAGGAAATTAAATTCAAATGCTGATATATAACTCATTAGAGGAAAAATCAGAGTAGGAATGTTGTTGATGTTTCCTATTTATCTAGTAATATTGCTAGTTTGATTTATAAAATATTATTTGGACAATGTTTAAAATATTAGCCGGACAATATTCAAAGCTCACTGCTAGATTGATTTACATACTATTCTCTAGTTAATGAAACCTGCCAACTTAGATAGCATTTGAAATCGAGGCACATGGACCACGAAATTACACAAATTTCGACCAATCGTACAAATAATAGAAAATGATATGAGTAATATTAAATTGAAAACCAAATGAAAAGTATGAATATAAATTGAGAAACTTAAGAATACGATCATTAAACTAAAACCAAGAGTACAACACAATGGCTAAAAACAAACTTTACCCTAATTTTAGTTTTTAATATATAATTAAACAGTGAGTTGTTAGAACAACAAATTGATATTGGTATATAAAATTAGTTTTTTTCCTATTTATATTTATAAATTAAATTACCAAACACATAGATTGAATTGCACTAGTGTTGAGCAACCAGTATTTATTATGATAACTGTAAAAATGACACACATTTAAAAGAGAAAATTAAGTATTTAATCTAGTTTAAGTATTACCTTTATTTAATGTCATTTTTTGTTATTTTACACATATGACCGAAATTGAGGAGAGAAAAATTAGATAGTTAAGATTCTTTTTTGTTGTTTTACCTTTATGGTCTTATTACAACTGATTTTTTGTTTTAGATTTTTCTTCCTTCTACTTCGTGCCTTTTTTCGCAACTTCTTCGTGTTTTTTTTTCCTTTATAGGTCAATGATATAACAGATTTTGAGCTCTTTTTATTTCAACTTTTTATCTTCTTCTCCAATTTGTTATTCTTTCATATCTATAACGTAAATAACGTGGTACTTTTTTGTTGATTTTGGTTTCGTCTCGCGACAAAAATTATTTTATTTGGGCTTCTCTTTTACGACATTTTATTATAAAATTGTTTATGAGTATGAGTTGAATGTCATATCTAATTTTAGATTTTAGAGAT
Organism: Datisca glomerata; assembly: GCA_003255025.1. Classification (NCBI taxonomy): domain Eukaryota; kingdom Viridiplantae; phylum Streptophyta; class Magnoliopsida; order Cucurbitales; family Datiscaceae; genus Datisca; species Datisca glomerata. The sequence continues at coordinate 410,037 of QANY01009007.1, forward strand.
TTTAAGTTCATTTACGTTTTCTCCAATTTTCTGTTATAAACAGTGATAAGAGTATAAATTATCATTTTCTGCAAATTTTGTGTGTATACTGTTTTCTACAGATTTTCGTAATTAATGTCATATAGTAACCTTATACTATAGGTATATAATTATAGACGATATTTGTATTTACATACATATAGTATATATTAATATGCATATAATTATATATTGACATCATATATTTATGTACTCATAATTTTCATAACAATTGTGATGGGTATTGTTGATATGATGATGGATATTAAATTTCTGATGATATATATGAATTTTATAATGAATGATACTATTTTATGATAGAAGTATATATTGAAACTATTTTAAGTACTAATACTGATTTTTATGATGATATGTATAATATTTCATAAATATTTTTCAAGTGATGAGTATATGGTGATATACTATAGGTACATAAATATATACTGTATAGATTTTGAATGAATGACATTATTTTATGATTAAATGATTGATTGAAATGATTTGAGAATTTATAATGATTGACATAAAACTTTGTTTTTTTAAAATGCGTAATCATTATGAAATTTGAATCATGGTTTCTACATATATGGTACTATACTATGCACATATATATATATATATACTATTGAGAGTTTTAACATTGTTAATAAACTTGCGTTGGACATTCTCATTGGGATAACAAATTTGACTTCAATTTCCCCATTCATCTACTTGCATCATAAAGATGAACTATGAATTATAAATCATCTTGTATTTAAGAATAAAATAAGAATAATAACAATCAATAAGTTACGATGACATATAAAATAATATGTAATTATACAGTATACAATTATGTAGTGTATAAATATATACATAGAGTATATCATAATATACCATATAATAAATCTTAAGTACGATAAATCTTGCATATATGGAAAATACACTTGTGAGTCTGTGGCTCACGACTCATGAGATCACTCTTTTTATTTTATAATTTAAAATTTATTTATTTATTTTTATATTGAGTGTTGCATAAAATCTTTGGTGATGATACTTGGAACATTTTCAAAATTTCAATCCCACGTGAAATCAATTCCCACAATCAAAGTATCAACCTAAGAAAATAAGATTAAATTTACTATGATTTTCAAAGAAAGAGTTGGGTGATGATAAAGGTGTAAAAAGGGTTAAATCATTGGAGAAGGAGTTTAACAAGAAACACACTATCTAAACATAAATCATTTTAATTTAAAGGTTCTTGGTGATGATAGTAATAATTAGTCAAAATCTCAACCCCACATGAAATCAATTACCACTATCAAAAAACAGCTTTCAAGTTGGTAGCTTTAATGAATTATTAAACCAAAAACAAAAAGGGGAAATCATGAAACCTAATTAATATATACCTTCCATAAATGTCATATTCATATAGTCAATTCAACGGGACATTGTGATAAATAATTGAGGCTGGTGTATGAGATTTTATAAGGATAATAACCAAGGTTTGTTGATTCGTATCTTGATAATGTAAAGGGATATTGAATTTCATTAAAGCTAGAGTACAAAAACAACTCATATAATTTGGTCAATTTACAATCACATTCTGATATAAGTTTTCTTTTGTTAACGTTCAATATCTATATTGATTTAATGATTTAATCATATAATAAAATATTGAATTAGTGACTTCCAAATGAAATGATTGGACAAGCTCAAAAATTTACTCTAGCTAGTAATGTGCATAAATATAGTATAGTTTTACAAGATTATAGTAGTGAGCGGTCACAAAAAATAATGTCGAGAAGGTCAAAATCATTGGAGTAAGTTTTACAATAAAATAGAGAAGGTGAAAATGATTAGAGTAAGTTTTACAATAAAAAATATTGATAAACAAAATCAAATTGATTTAGATAATGATATTCATCAGTGTTTAATATCGATATAAAATGATGAATTTTCTTTTCTCATTTGCTTCATTACAATAATTTAATCATCCAAATTATTAGTCTTAGTAATAGTCTAGAACCCTAGAGGAGTTTTGTTCCCTACTCTTCAATATCATTTTCTTAATTAGAAGTCGTCCGTTCCAATCAGACATTTCCTCACCCAATCTTCTTTTCCACTAAACTTTTTGGTCACAACCTTTTTCTCCTCTTTTTTTATTGGCCTCCTCAGACCTCTTCCTCTTCTTCTTCTCATCTTCCTTTTCAATGGGCTCTTCCTCCTCCTCATTAGCCTCATCTTCAACTGGAAAGGGTGACTAAGGAGGAGTCGACTAAAAAAACATGTAATATTAAGATTAAGCAGACAAAACAGAAAAAGGGTGACTACATATCGGTTACACAGACATCGTGTAGACTACAAGATCGGTTACACGGATCACGTGTAGTAATCGTTTAACCATCATGTAGATTACAAGATCGGTTACACAGACCACGTGTAGTAATCGTTTAACCATCGTGTAGACACCACAATGACTACACGAGATCAGTGTAACCATCATGTAGACTACAAGATGACTACACGAGATCAGTGTAACCATCGTGTAGACTACACGATGACTACACAAAATCAGTGTAACCATCGTGTAGACTACACGAGATCAGTGTAACCATCGTGTAGACTACACGAAATTATCCATCGTGTAGTCTACACGATGACTACACGAGGTCCGTGTTCAAGAAGAAAATAGATGATTTTGAACATACCTTATCTCCAACTACTGATCTCTAGAAGTTTTCTTCTTCCTCCTCCTCAGTAGGGACCAAAGAAAGAACTGTCAACTAACAATGTAAGAAATATAAATTAGTACATGAGAAAGTAATAAATAAATTAACTTGTCAACATAATTCACAAACATACATTCTCCTTCGAAAAGATTTTTTTTTGTAGATTCTCAACCGGTACTATTGTGGCCGCACTACTTGAGAATTCTTGGCACATTGGTCGAAATCTGGTTACCATACAAACTACTCACCAAGGGGATAGTTTCAAATTCCCATGCCAATTTAAACAAAAGAGAGTAATTCAGTATTTAACACATAAATAATTCAATACATCACTACATAGAATTAAATAAATTATACCTAGAAGGCAAATGGACATCCATTGAGTGAATACCCATGAACATCAGGGGGTATTTATGTGTTTTTTTGTTTTTTCTTGATCTTTAAGATCACAAAAAACAACCTTGGTATTCTTCACAGATAATAATGGTTTCATTGTTTTGGAGAACGAGAGGTCTCTCCACGGATATTGGTCGAACGTTTCAAGGTCGTCAACCAAAATCAACCATCTCTTATCAATTAGGGTACGATTCTCCTTCCCCCATAGAAAATGCTCTAGCAAATAAATCAGTGTCATCTTGACCGTATCAGAATATGACTTATATATACAGAGATCTTGAACTTCTACTCTAACTCATCCATGTTTATTGATTGAGCTTTGGAAAAATACAGATCAGAGAGTCTGTTGGGGCCACGGGTCTTCTTCTCATCGCGAGCTTCACCGAACCTTTTTCCTGTCATTAAAGAGAACTCCTTGGAGAAGCACAATGGCTCCCCATTGATAAGAAACTGGATCTCCTCCTCAGATGGAGTGTCGTCCACATATTCGGCCTCCCTGGCCAGCACCCGGTGGCACACAGTTGCTAAACACTTCAGGGATGGGAGATCAAGGAGATGACCAAGGTATGTCTCCCTAAATAGGGAGAGTTGAGTAGATGTCAGCTTGGTCTTGATAACCTCTATGCAGTGGGTATTGCACTTTGCATTGACCCTTACTTTTGGAATACTATTAATGTCATGGACGTATCTTAGTTGCATCTTTGATGAAGCCATAACCTGTAAAATATTCAAGGTAAACATAAGATCAGAAAATGTACATGATGCCCGTGTAGTCATCGTGTAGACTACACGAGGGGTACACCATCTTCGTGTAGTCTTCGTGTAGCCTACACGAGGCTTACACGATCCTGGTGTAACCCAGAAAATAGACAATCACTAAGACCAGAACCTTAGAAACGCAGAAAAAATCACTCAAAAACCCAGGACAAAAAAAAACACTAAGAAGCCAGAAAAAAAATATTAGAAACCTAAAAAAATAACCTTGCTGTTATTCGGACATTCACAAAAAATAGAAACGCAGAAATCCAGAAAAAACCCTAAGAAACCCGAAAATTTACCTTGTTCTTTTTCCTTGTTGTGGGAGACGAAGTCTCATAAGAGAAATGAGGGAAATGTAAGTGAGGGAAACGAAGGGGTGAGGTTTCGTGTAATGAAAAAGCGCAATCATCACTTTTTTGGCTGTCGTTTGGAATTCTTGAATGGGCTCTTTGGTAACTTCGCAGACTGATTTTGAATTGATAGTGGGATCGGGGCCAAGGTAAGTAAAAATTAGTGATAGGGTTCAATTCTACAAAACAGTTAGTCTAGTGATCTCAGTAATTCATAATTTATCTTTAAACTTGGTTCCATGACCGAATTTTGGCCTGCTTGCGCATTAATTCAATAAGGACGCAAGTTTGGTTCAGACCGTCATCCGCAGTCTGGTGATTTTTAGCTCAATACATTGGTCGAGATTTTCAAGCCAAACATAATTTTTGGCACGCTTGGTGGGACAAGTTTTAGGAATATTATGTACACTACAACATCTAAGGCTAAGAGTTTGGAAAAAGAATTTCAAGAACAATACTAGATCACGATATGTTGAAATGGAGATTGTTCAAGTCGAAAGGGCCGCAAAGCATGCGGCTACAATAAATAGGCAATCTGAGACCATTCATGGTGGTATTTGCAAGATGCATGAAAATTTGCAAGAAGGCTTACAATCTTTCAATCAAAGTATGAAAGCTATTCAACAAAACTCTCGAGAGTTGGCCGAAGTGATTCGACAACTACGACTTCGGACAATACAATAAAAAATTGTTTAGTAGCTGGTCTATCAGCCGCCATCAACAAGGTGAAACTTTCAGCCTAGGGGAGCAAAATGTCAAAAATAATGGCTGGAAAAATAGTCAGGATAGTTTTCAAAACAACGTTTTAAATTTTCCAAAAGCTAGTCAAGCAAATAATGGGCAGTTTAAGGACCATGAAAGTTTTTATTGTGTAAATCAACAACCGATTAAATTGAATTGTCAGGCTGGGAGGCACAGCCTAAAGGCCCAAAACTAATGGGATTTGTCACCTATGGTACAAGGTGAACACTGTCAGGCTGCCAATTTCACCTCATATAGGGATTTTTTATTTCAATCAATTCATCCCCCAAGATGGAATGGTTCACCCAGCAAGAAACTTGATCAATCAAGTGACCAGCAAAATATCACATCAATTTCTAAAGATTAATCGTTGGTAGAATCAATTAATAAGGTGAAAGTAGAACAAACGATGAAGGATAAGGCCACTACTTCAAAAACTGAAATATTAGCTGATGGTAAGATTGAGATAACAAAAGAGATAGAGGTAGAGAAATTCAAGGATTTAAACCTTGAGTTAAATTTCATTGAAGAAGAAGATATTGTTATAAATGATCAAACGAAGATATTGTTATAAATCTATCAAAATTATAATTCAAATATATATTAGACGAATTGATGGAAGGTGAAAAATATAAAATTCTGGCCAAACTAGAGACTGGAGAAAAGGATTTTGACATATTTAAGGAAAATTGGTTAGATGCAAATAGAAAACAAGATGAATTCAAAATGAAACATCTATGGATGCAATTAAGATGTGAGTTTTAAGTATGTTAGCTAAAAATTTTACATCTTAAAAAAATCTTCAAATATGTAGAATAAGTGGCAATGTCATTTTGAAAATTAAGAATGGGTGTGAGGCCACATGAATTGAGATGGCCAGTCATTTTCATATAATTTAAAAAAAATCAATATGAAATTTGGGTGAAAATCAACCAATTTGAAAACTTTCAATTTTTTCCCAATTCAAATATTTATTCGGTAAATGCTACTTCTGTTAAATCCATATTTTTCTTCAAATAATCTCTATTTGTTATGTTATAACATATTTTATTAACATCGGTTACGAAGCCGATATTAACACAATACGGGGGGCAATGTTTGAACCACAATTTGAAATTTGAAGCTTCTCCAACAACTTAAAGATTTGAACTTTCCTAAGAGTCTTGAAGGATAAGATCTCATTTGAAAAGAAGATTTCAAATTTCAAATTTCAAATCAAGATAGAGATAATGTTATTAGATCTTATCATCAAGTCAATAAGAGTCTACTTGAAAGAAGACTCTACTTCTTTAAAAGGAGATGAAGTGGACAAAGAAGAAGGCCTGAATGAATCAACCTATAAATTAATTTTTTCAACATGCATGCCTTAGTTTTTACTCTCTAGTTATTTTTTTAATAAATTTTCATTGTTTTTCTTAGTTTATTTTTTAGTTGTAAGTCTCTTTATTTCGTTATCATTCAATAAATTTATATTTAATCCCTACCCTTGTCACTTTATTTGTCAAATATTTTAATAAAAGTCATCGATTTTCTTTTCACATTTGCTTCATTACAACTATTTAATCATTCAAATTTTTAGTCTTAGTAGTAGTCTAGAACACTAGAGGAGATTTGTTCCCTACTCATCAACATCATTTTCTTGATTAGAGTCAGATCTCAGTAATTCATAATTTCTCTTTAAATTCAGTCCATTGACCAAATTTTGGCACGTCTGCGCATAGGAATTTTTGGCTCAATTCATTGCCCAAGATTTTCAAGCAAACACCATGAAATAGTTCAATCTTCATCTTCCTCATGTGTTTCCATCTTTCTCTTTGCCTTTACCTTATATTCTCTCTCTGGGTTCCCCACCATATTAATTAGCTTCACCCAATCCTTCGTAATCGTCAGCTCATGGTATCAAACGTTCTTATTTAGCCCTCATGGACTGGCCATACGTTCCTACCTTCAGCAATCTCTACCTCCTACTTCACACACCTCTTCTATGCCTTTATTGAGCTAAATGCCATCACATTACAATTATCGATCGGATCAGTTGACAACATATTGATGCGAAACTTAGCTCGGTAAACCCCCTACGAAGACCCTCTTGTCAAATCTAGCATTGATGGCCAGACCCAAATTGGGAGTGGCCGAGAAACGCACAAGACATGTCAAATCTAGCATTGTTGCTATTAAAAGAGTTACACCAAGTAATCCTCAATGAGTCCCATTATTATGTAAAACCAAGACTAATCCTATCAGCAGCGATCTATTTTGCATCAATTTTTTTCTTGTCAACCATAAAAAGAGATTACCCAACAAAAGAAATAAAAAACTGCCTAGATTTCATCAGCCCATTTTACTTTGACTACCGTAGAGGCTGGGACACATAAAAACATAATCACATGCCTTGTTTTTTGAGACGACAAGCAATATAAGCACAAGCTATATCATGAAAACATGGACAGAAAGTAGAGTTCTAGCAAAGAAATTGGCGACGAGATCACCTTTGTTTGGAAGTACATAGAAATTGAAAAATCCTAATGCAACTTGGATTGGGGCTTTGTGAACAGCTGAAAAATACCCATTGTCACGTGGACAAAAGGGACCTATCTAGAGCTTGCAGAAAGCAAAAAAAACCATTAAAGTACAGGTTCCCGAGAGAAGACAAGACGATAGTTGAAAAGACACATGCAAATCGAGAACTCTTCATCATTACACATCCATATGTGAAATTTATTGAGTGTAATGGGGGAAAATGAACAGGAAAAAAATCACCCAAGACACGTGCTAGAAAGAACGCTAAAATGAGAGACCTTGTCAGAACGGGGAAGAATGCTGAAACGGGTGACTATCATTTCTAAAATGGGTGACTATCATTTCTGGAACGGATGACTATCGCTTCTAAAATGGGTGACTATGCTTCTGAAACGGGTGACTATCATTTCTGAAACGGGTGACTATCATTTCTAGAACGAGTGACTATCACTTTTGGAATGTGTGACTATCACTTCCAAACGGGAAGAACAATAGAACGGGAACTGGCATCTCGAGAATGGTAGATCATCGCTTCTAGAATGGGAACTGACATCTCAATAATGGGAAATCATTACCTGCTGGACAAGACAGAATATCATAATGGAAATGAGGGTTTAGATTGACAGTCAAGTGGTTGTGATTGATTGGCCTGAACCACGAGGAACCACCAAGTGGCTATGACTGATTGAGTTGCTGAGGACAAAACAACTGAAAGGAATGAGTAAAGTAAAGGAGTCCACGCCTAAAAATGATCCCATCAGCCGAAAAACATAAGAGATGTGATCATCCCCTTTTTTATTATTATTATAATTGTAAGACCTATAAGTACATGCTCATGTAAAAAGAAGAGAGGGCAGGAGAGAGAGACCTAAGCAACCCTTAACTAAAGGCACTACTATTCCCTTCTTCTCTCATCAAGTACTGTGTAAAATCTTTGACTAGAGTGAATATCAACAATCTTCCCATCATTTTCTTCCCTTTATGGGTTTTCCACGTAAATGATAGTGTATTTATTCTCTCATTCTCTCTTTAAATTATGATCTTTATCATTTGTTCGTAGAGGGTTTTCCATACAGAAAAAACCCTTTACATCTGATGCTCTCGTTGAGAGTGAGAAAAAAACTTGAGAAATCCCTCACAAAATGCCAAAAACCAAATCAAACGCCCCCTCAAAAATGAAAGCGGGAACAGAAACGACAACATGCTGGAAGTAGAGTTGGAACGACAACAAGTACAAAACTGGAAACATAATAGAAAACGGCTCCAGAAAATTTGAAGTCGGAGCTTCAGAAAAGTCGAAGTCAGAGCTTCAGAACGGAAAACTTGAAGTTTAGATTAGAGAAGTTTAAGCTCTTCAGAATAGAAAAGTTGAAAAGAAAAGCCCAGAAAAGAGAAGCTCAGTAAAGAAAAACTGAGTAAAGAAAAGGCCAAGTAAAAGAAGGTCGCGGCTTCAATGCTCCATTTTTCGACGGTCCTGTTGAACATCTTGTCTGAAAGATCGTTAAAATTACACTTCCTTAGTCTACTGACGTGCACCACGAGCTTACTTGACCAGCTCTAGGATGACACCGTTGCAGGTCCTCGGTTGGAGAATGGCCTTGGCAAAGCTTCGTAAGCACCTAACCTTATCTCCCCGATCAAGCTCCGGCAAGGAATTAGATCTTACGATGATGACTCACCGGAGGATCTAGTGAAGGTTACTCGAAGTATCATGATAGTAAAACCCCCTGGATTACAGTTTGGTTCGCCTTCAACTTCGCTTGATTGGTCTACTCCTCCTGTGTCTCTCTTATCTGAACATGATAGGAGCTCTTGAAAAAACGTTATGACGATTCTGATGGAGGCTGCTCAAGAAAAAGGATTATGCAGAATGATCAATTTTGAAAATCAAATTGTATTTACTGGAAGCCAACTACATGATAAATCTAACATCATCAGAAAGGTTGTCCAGGAAGATAGATTATGCAGAACGGGCACATTTGGAAATTATACAACTTCAATTGAAGTTAAATACATGGAGGATTATATATCAACGGAAGCGTATGAAAATTATTTTTTAGAAGAATCTCATGGAATTCGATTTGGAGCTCTCAATAAAAATTTGTAGCATGATAACATGCAAGCTGTCAACTCTCTCTCTTCTTCAACAATGGTACTAAGGGCGTAAGTCCTTGGGAAAGGCAATTTATAAGTCTTACTCTCAAAAGAAACAAAGGGCGTAAGTTATTAGGAGGGGCAATCCATAAGTCCAACTCTCAGAAGGAACTAAGGGCGTAAGTCTTTGGGAAGAGCAATTCATAAGTCTTACTCTCGTAATGAACTAAGGGCATAAGTCCTTGGGATGGGAAATTCATAAGTCCTACTCTTAGAAGGAACTAAGGGCGTAAGTCTTTAGAAGAGGCAATTCATAAGTCTTACTCTTAGAAGAAACTAAGAGCGTAAGTTCTTGAGAGGGGCAATTTATAAGTCCTAGTCTCAGAAGGAACTAAGAGCGTAAGTCCTTGGGAGGGCAATTTATAAGCCCTATTCTCAAAAGGAACTAAGGACGTAAGTCCTTGGGACGGAAGTTCATAAGTCATACCCTCAGATGGAACTAAGGGCATAAGTTCTTGGAAGGGATAGTTCATAAGTCCTACTTTCAGAAGAAACTAAAGGCGTAAATCCTTGGGAGAGCAGTTCATAAGTCCTACTCTCAGAAGGAACGAATGATATAAGTCATTGGGAGGAGCAATTCATAAGTCCTACTCTTAGAAGAAAATCAAAACGAGGTCATGGTTCCACTAAAGGAGCCTAAGTCATTGGGAGTGTTTACGTACGTCATTCTCAGAAGGAAAAGGAAATGTCTTTTGAATAGAAAAAGAAATGTCTTCAGAACAAGAAAGTCTAGAGAAAGGAAAAAGAAATGTCTTCAAATTGGGAAAGTATAGAGAACGGAAAAAGAAATGTCTTCTGTACAGGAAAGTCTGGAGAACAGAAAAGGAAATGTCCTCAGAACAGGAAAGAAAAGAAGTTGAAAAAAGAAGTTCAGAACAAAAAATAAAAGGAGTTGAGGAAATATCTTCAGCTCAATAAAGAAACGTTGAGAAAGGAAGAGATGAGTAAAGAAAAGCTAAAGAATGAAGCTGAGCAAAAAACAGCCAGGAGTAAAGGAAAAAGAAACGAGAAAGGGAAGGAAAAAATTGAAAGCAGAAAAGGAAAATAAGGAAGCAGGAGAAACTCTACCAATAAGTCCGTAGCAAGGAAAACATGAAAAATTCTACCAATAGAAGTGGGACATCAAACTCAAGCTCCTGCAATAAAATTATGAAATAGTACACTTGCTCCTTACTCATTTCAATTATTATATTATTCTTGTACAATATTCATATCACATATCTTATCGTACGAGAGAAGAAAAATGAAAAATGAAGAAATGGGAAAAACTCTATCGATGAGCCCGTAGGAAATCAAAACGGGGTCATGACTCAATGGAAGGAGCCTAAGTTCTTAGGAGTGTCTACTGACATCGTTTTCAGAAGGAAATCAAAATGGGGTTGTGGTTCCATAGAAAGATCCTAAGTCATTGGTAGTGCCTACATCGTTGTTCCTAGAAGGAAAAAGAAAATATGGAAACAGCAGAAACTCTACCAACAAATGCGGAACGTCAAACTCAAACTCAATTATGAAATGATATACTCGCTCCTTATCTATTTCAATAATTTATTATTTTTCTTGTACAACATTCTTATCACAAATCTTAACGTACAAGAGAAGGAAAATGAAAAATAAAGAAACGAGAAAACTCTATCAATAAGCCCGCAGTAAAACGAATAGAAAGACAATGCAGCGAATAAAGGGAAAGTAATCACCATCGACAGTGAGCTAGCAAAAAAGTTAGTCAACAAACGTAAAGCATTTGTGAATAGGAATAAAGGAACATAACAACAAAAAGAAAAGGAGAAGCCATCAATGACAGCAAACAAACCGAAAAATTGTTTGGAAAGACCACATCGCATGTGAGAACAGAAATGGGTAGACGTAACGACAAAATAAGAAAGGACAAATCATTACACCTCAATAAGTGAAACTTATTGAGTGTAATTGGGACAAATGAACAGCTAAAAAATGCCCGCTGTCACGTGGACAAAAGGGACCTACTTAGGGCTCGCAGAAAGTGAGTAAACCACTAAAATGCAGGTTCCCGAGAGAAGGTAAGACGATCTTTGAAAAGGCGCATGCAAATCGAGAACTCCACATCAATAAGTGAAATTTATTGAGTATAATTGGGGGAAAATGAATAGGAAAAAAACCACCCATGACACGTATACAGAAAGAACGTTGAACAAAGAAGAATGCTGAAACGGGGACTATCGCTTCTGGAACGAGTGACTATCGCTTCTAGAACGGGTGACTATCATTTCCAGAACGGGAAAAATAACAGAACGGGAATCGACATCTTAAGAATGGAAGATCATCACTTCCAAAATGGGAACCGACATCTCGAGAAACGGGAAATCATTACCTCCTGGATAGGACATAATATCAGAACGAAAATGAGGGTTCAGACTGACAGTCAAGTGGTTGGATTGATTGGTTTGAACCATGAGGAACGACCAAGTGGTTATGATAGATTGAGTTGCTGATGACAAAACAACTGAAAGGAATGAACAAAGCAAAGGGGTCTACGCCTGCAAGCGATCCTATCAGCCGAAAGCGTAGGGGATGTGATCATCCCTTTTTTATTATTATTATAATTGTAAGGCTTATAAGTACATGCTCATGTAAAACGAAGAGAGGGCGGGAGAAAGAGACCTAAGTAAACCTCGACTAAAGGCACTGCCCTTCATCTCTTCTCTCATCAACAATTGTGTAAAATCATTGACACAAGTGAATATCAACAATCTTTTTGTAGTTTTTCTTCCCTTTAAGGATTTTTCAGGTAAATGATAGTGTCTTTATTCTCTGTTTAAATTATGATCTTTATCATTTGTTTGTAAATGATTTTCCATACAAAAAACCCTTTACACCCTTGCTGTTGGAATTGGGGCTGGTGAAAATGGGATTATGGTTTATAGGAATGTTGTGAATCTTAATTTGGAGAACAACGCGAGTGTGGTTTATGATGCTGAGCAGAGGTTGTGGGCCTACATAACTCTTTTATTGGGACAAGTTGGATTCGGTATGATGGGCCTGTTTCTATTGGCGAGAAGGTGGAGTTTGCTAAGGCTAATGAGTTGGGTGGGTACTTTTTTTGGGCTCTAGGGTTTGACAAAAATTAGACCCTCTCTCAAACAGGTAGGTTTCCTCGTATTACAGAGGATAACTAGTGAAGAAGAAAATAATTTTTATACGAAACGGTAAATAATATGTTTACATAGAATAAACATTTCTTGCTCATGATGGATCATGAGAACCTTAACTTTCCTTCATAATACACCATTTCTAACATACAGAACCCTAACTTAAGCACACGTTATACTTTTTGCTACTTTTTATTACCTTTTGCAAAACAATAGCTTTTACAATTTTGGGTATCCACACGAAGCAAAAATCTAGCTTCTGCTTTTGGAGGTTTTTTGGATGTTCAAAAAGCTAGTGTCCCACAATCCCATCGAGGTTAAAGAGTTTTGTGGAGCTGTTTGATGCGCATCCAACGGCTAGGTCCAAAACGTCCGAGCGTCCGCACATGAGTCCCTATATTGACTTATTAATTCACCATATTTATTACTTAATTTAAATATAATATATTATTTATAATTATATATATGTACATATAAAAATTAATAAATACGTATTTTGCATCTAAATAAATATGGTGAAATTATATTCTTGTTTATTTAATCTATAGTTTAAATACTGAAATCAATTATTCAGTTCCAATTTCCAGGAACTATTTTGCAGTTTTGATTTTTGAATTTAACCAGACACTTTCGAAAACTAAGATTTGGAAGAAGAAAATTCAGCATATACGAGCTTAGGTTGAATCGTCTGATATTTATGTCCTCAGCTCGCGTTCACACACAAGTTCAAGCCCAAATCAAGCTGATGAGTTGTATTTTCACCCCTATTGTGTCTGCGCGTGAGAGAGCATCTTTGCCACACCTAGTTAGCCAGTTAGTGAGGGAAATCATATATATACAACAAGTCTTAATCCTTCCTCAATGTTGGACAAGTGTATCTCTTTACACTTTACTACATTTTCTTCTAACTCTACAGCTGTACTTTAAGCATCAACTTTTCATTCATCTCAGTATTGTTTTGTCTACATGAGTCTATCATTTTGAAATACAATGAAGGAGAACAAGTCCATCATGACCCATCAAACCGAACCCAAGACGGTATCTCAAAAAGAATTAATTGTCATCGTTTCTCATTTTTCTAAGAAAACATGATATAAAGAGCAATTATGAACCAATAACGCCATTTACTTGAGTGGTCAAGGGGCGAAGGTAAGTCTTAAATGTCTTAAGTTTCAAATCCACCTTGCTTTGTGGTATCTTAATCTTTATGAGGCATCAAATAGCCACTCGCCACTGTCAAGAGAGTAACCTATTTAGAAAAATAAATCTTCAATTTCCTTAGTGGAAATTGCAGCATATCCCAAATTTAAAGGGACAAACGCCAACAAAGAATTAAATCTTCAATTTTCTTGGTCAAAATTGTTACGGATCTCAAACTTAAAGGGAAAAATGCTAACAAAAATGAAACACAGCCTTAAATTACCAACTTATGACCTACATTTTAGGATTTGGTAGAGTGAAGAAGAAGTTATGGTTCTTCAATTTTAATGGAATCCTATGAATCAATGAAATGATGTTAATGGGTTTCCTGTTAATAAGTTTGTGGGAATTATTTTGTATATGAGAGAATTGAGGAGTAATTTTAAGGAACTAGATTTGTGAGAAAATGGGTAAAACAGATATAATTAACTTGAAATTTGAAACAGAGAATTTTTAGGAAAATGACGAATTTCATTAATTTTACTAAAACTGAGAGTTTTATCAGAGAATTTGGTAAAACTGAGATTTAGAAATTCAGAGTTTGCCCATCAAGTTGCCAAAGGGCCCTCAACCCAATAAGTACCCCCATCCCACCTTGTGAAAGAAAAAGGTTCACTTTAACTTAGGAGAAACTTTGTTAAACTCTGTCCACATCTTTAATTACGCATCAGCGGTTGTTTCACAAGGAAACCTCATCTGATAACTCATCATCTTAGGGTTGTTTGTTCTCATGGGTGACAGGTAATAATCATCCGCGTGAAGCACGCGTGCTGCTCGGATTTTGACAGTAATAGTTAGCGTCATCTATGGATAGCGACTTAGACAGTAAGCCATTTTCCTTTAATTTTTTCTTTTCAGACTCTTTTTCCGCTGCTTGAGTTGGAATAGAGATGAGTTCAACCTCATCCCCCAGTCCGGTGAATAACCAACAATGGGAAAGACTAACCATTTTCCTCGCAAAAAAAGAAAAGAAAAGATCTACTTCCTATAGTAAGAAGTAGAAAGATATCATATCTTCACTCTCAAAGTTGGTGAGACAGAATATGGAAGCTCAAACCTAGATTGTTGTGGCGATCAATACCAAATGCCTTTTCTATCACCTACTAAAATCACCCTCACCCTCGTCAATCGTCTTCCCTTACCCTTTCTTCTATAAGGGTTGAAACGGGAGAGCGCCAAGAGTTAAAAAGGAAAGAAGTGCAACCAACAAAATTGCGAGTAGAGAGAGAAAATTATTATTAATTATTTGTTTTTAGACATTTTCTTAAAAAAATAAGAGAAAATTATTATTATTTATGGGTTATATGCTATATGAAAACTTCTTTTTTAAAACATATGATATGATATTTCGTATACCATTATTATGGAGTACCATCTATTAAATTGTCACATCACCTTGCTTTCTCTTATTAACAACAGAGAAGCCATTAGCGGAAAAAAAGATGACAGTTTTAGGTTTTAATTTTTTTTCATTTAAACAATTACCATTTAGAATCAATAAAGCTTACTCTGTTTTTTCAAATCTTAACGCAGTGATAATTATAACTGAATCAAGAAAATAATCTATTCAGAAAATTATATCTTCAATTCCATCGGTGGAAATTGCCGCAGATCCCAAATTTAAAGGGAAAAACACCAACAAAGAATCAAATCGTCAATTTTCTTGGTCAAAATTGTTTCAAATCTCAAATTTAAAGAGAAAATCGCTAACAAAAATAAAACGCAACCTTTCATTACCAACTTATGACCTACATTTTTGGATGTGGTAGAGTGAAGAAGATGTTAAGGTTCTTCAATTTTAATGGAATCCGGTAAATCAATGAAATGATGTTAATGGGTTTCATGTTAATAGGTTTGTGGGAATTGTTTGGTATATGAGAGAATGGAGGAGTAATTTTAAGGAACTAGATTTGTTGGAAAATGGGTAAAATAGATACAGTTATTGAGAATTTTTAGGAAAATGACGAATTTCATTAATTTCACTAAAACTGAAAGTTTTATCGGAGAATTGGCTGAACGTCGGTTAAATTGTTTGGTAAAACTGAGAATTTGAAATTGAGAGTTTACCCATGTTGCCAAAGGGCCCTCAACCCTATAAGTACCCCCATCCGACCTTGTCAAATAAAAAGGTTCACTTTAACTTAGGAGAAACTTTACTAAACTCTTTGCACACCTTTAATCAGGCTTCAGAGGTTGTATCATAAGGAAACCCCATCCGGTAACACCTCATCTTAGGGTTGTTTGCTCTCATGTGTGACGGGCAATAATCATCCACATGAAGCACGTGTACTACTCGGATTTTGACAGTAATAGTTAGCGTCGTCTATGGATAGCGACTTAGACAGTAAGTCATTTTCCTTTAAGTTTTACTCTTAAGATTATTCTTCCGCTCCTTGAGTTGGAATAGAGATGAGTTCAACCTCATCCTCCGGTCCGGTGAAGAACCAACAATGGGAAAGACTAACCATTTTCCTCGCCAAAAATGAAAAGACCTACTTCCCATAGTGATGGTAACCTGTAAGAAGTGGAAATATATCATATCTTCACTCTCCAAGTTGGTGAGATGCATGAGGTGAAATATGGAAGCTCAAACCTAGATTGTTACGGCGATCTATACCAAATGCCTTTTTTGTCACCTACTAAAATCACCATCATCCTCGTCAACTGTCTTCCCTTACCCTTTCTTCTATAACGCGTGAAACGGGAGAACACCAAGAGTTAAAAAGGAAAAAAGTGCAACCAACGAAATTGAGAGTAGGGAGAGAAATTATTATTAGTTATTTGTTTTAGGCATTTTCTTAAAAAATAAGAGAAAATTATTATTAATTATGGGTTATATGCTATATGAAAACTTCTTTTTTTAAACATATGATATGATATTTCGTATACCATTATTATGGGTTACCATATATTAAATTGTCACATCACCTTGCTTTCTCTTATTAACAACAGAGAAGCCATTGGTGGAAAAAAAATGACAGTTTCAGGTTTTCATTTCTTTTCATTCAAACACTTGCCATTTAGACTCAATCAAGCTTACTCTAGTTTTTCAAATCCTAACCCAGTGATAATTACAACTGAATCAAGAGAGTAATTTATTTTGAAAATTAAATCTTCAATTCCCTTGGTGGAAATTGCCGCAGATCCCAAATTTAAATGGAAAAACGCCAACAAAGAATCAAATCTTCAATTTTCTTGGTAAAAATTGTTTTAGATCTCAAATTTAAAGAGAAAATCGCTAACAAAAATAAAACACAACCTTTCATTACCAACTTATGACCTACATTGTTGGATTTGGTAGACTGAAGAAGATGTTAAGGTTCTTCAATTTTAATGGGATCCGGTAAATCAATGAAATGATGTTAATGGGTTTCATGTTAATAGGTTTGTGGGAATTGTTTGTTATATGAGAGAATTGAGGAGTAATTTTAAGGAACTAGATCTGCGGGAAAATGGGTAAAACGGATCAATTAACTTGAAATTTGAAGCTGAGAATTTTTAGGAAAATGATGAATTTCATTAATTTCACTAAAACAGAGAGTTTTATCGGAGAATTTGGTGAATTTCGATTAAATTGTTTAGTAAAATTGAGAATTAGAAATTGCGAGTATAAACCATCAAGCTGCCCCATCCCGCCTTGTGAAAGAAAAAGGTTCACTTTAACTTAGGAGAAACTTTGCTAAACTCTCTCCACACCTTTAATTACGCATAAGAGGTTGTTCCACAAGAAAACCCCATCCGGTAACTCCTCATCTTAGGGTTGTTTGCTCTCATGTGTGATGGGCAATAATCATCCGCGTGAAGCACGTGTGCTGTTCGGATTTTGACAGAATAGTTAGCGTCGTCTATGGATAGTGACTTAGACAGTAAGCCAATTTCCTTTATGTTTTTTCTCTTAAGATTCTTTTTCCGCTACTTGAGTTGGAATAGAGATGAGTTTAACCTCATCCTCCAGTCCGGTGAAGAACCAACAATGGGAAAGACTAACCATTTTCCTTTCCAAAAGAAAAGAAAAGACCTACTTCCCATAGTGACGGTAACCTGTAAGAAGTAGAAAGATATCATATCTTCACTCTCCAAGTTGGTGAGACGGATGAGACGGAATAAGGAAGCTCAAACCTAGATTGTTGCGGCGATCTATACCAAATGCCTTTTCTGTCATCTACTAAAATCACCCTCATCCTCGTCAATCATCTTCCCTTACCCTTTCTTCTATAACTCGTGAAACGAGAGAGCGCCAAGAGTTAAAAAGGAAAGAAGTGCAACCAACAGAATTGCGAGTAGGGAGAGAAAATTATTATTAATTATTTATTTTGAGACATTTTTTAAAACATATAAGAGAAAAATATTATTAGTTATGGGTTATCTGCTATATGAAAACTACTTTTTTAAAACATATGATATGATATTTCATATACGATTACCATGGAGTACCATATATTAAATTGTCACATCTCCTTGATTTCTCTAAAAGGCACTATTTGGTCGGACCTGCATTTGTCGTTAGTGTTACTCAGGTTCACATGGCTTTGATCTCACAAACCACTCAGTAGTTGACACATATGCGCTTAATATTGCAAATGGGCCTACACCACCTTTGTTGCTGCCCTTCCTATTAGTAAGTAGTATCTAAATAAGTTAAATATGTATAATCTATATACCTCTATATATAGATATATGTTTTAAATTAATATCTGCATTGTCGAACTGTTCACCGTTTGTTATGACTTGTTATTGATATTATTGTTTATCAATTGTTTACCTGAATAATTGCTTTTATTTATTCACTCTCTGCCCAAGTGACTGGTTATTTTTATACTTGATTATTTCTCAGTAATATTTGATTATTTAATCCGTGAATCTGATTTATTGGAGCCTAACGTATCAATTTCGATTTGGTTAGTTTTAGACACCACAATATAACATCTTAGATACGTAAATACCGAGGGTAGGGTGGTTGTAGGGGCAAAGTGGCAAGTAGTTGACTTAGTAGGTGGTTGTAGAAGTCATAGTAGATTGATAAGAATAATTTAATTATTTGAGCCATGAGTAGATTATTTAGAAGTAATTCTTCTAGTAACAATAGGTCTATAATAATTTCAATACCTGACATAATAAATGAAGAACATTTAGAATACCCAGCAGATGATCAAGTAGATCATAAGGTATTGAATATACCCAAAATTCCTAATAAAAATACTTACATAAATCAACATGGTTTGTTGCTTCTTTCAAGCCTCAACATCATATAAAAATAATTGAAAAAATTTACGCTCTTAGGAAAGAGCATGAAACTTCTCAATCGATTTTATGTTTCTGTAGGAAAAATTGATTTATGTAAAAATATTTGAAAACTCTTTAGTTAAAAACAATTAATTTTATGTAAAAACAATTGAAAAAATAAAGCAAATTTCTCTTGATATCCAAATTTTTTAAAGCTCTTTAGTTAATCGATTTATGTTTCTGTAGAAAAATTGTATGAATGGAGTATAGATGGACTTTCTGAGCAGGAATTTCTCAACAAATTACAGCACATGGCAATGGTAGTTAACAGCTACATTACCACACCCAATTTACCTCACGATGAGATAATCCAACTATTAGTCACAGCATTCATAGGAATGCTTCACTCTTTGTGGGAAAAATATCTCACAGAAGAATCTAAAAATATCATCCTTTCAGCAATTAAGATTGATGCTGAAGGAACCTCAATTATTGAAAAAGGTCATGAAATAATGCATGATCCATCAATACACGTTTTTATACAATAATTGAACACTTCATTGGAACGTCAAGTAATATTACTGCGCACGCACATGATCAATTAACCAATCTTAGGTGTTCAACCCTAAGTGATTTTCATTGGTATAAAAATATATTTTTGTCTAGAGCAAAGACAAGTGATGATAGTAATCAACCCTTTTGGAACGAAAATTTATATGGATTACCCAATTTATTTGCATACCAAATAAGAACAACTCTTAGTAATAACCTAAGAAACATAGACT
Source organism: Datisca glomerata (assembly GCA_003255025.1). Lineage (NCBI taxonomy): Eukaryota > Viridiplantae > Streptophyta > Magnoliopsida > Cucurbitales > Datiscaceae > Datisca > Datisca glomerata. Next base: position 430,019 of record QANY01009007.1, read on the forward strand.
ATGATAGTCTTACCTATAATACAATAATTACTGCATTACAAAAGGAAGGTTTGAAATTGTGTATTGATATGAAAATTAATAAACAAATTAAATAAGAAAATAAAACTATCAAATATGAAATAGGTAATTTTTGCGAGCAAAATGGTTTGTCATCTATTGTCCTTTCCCAGAAAAATAGAAAAAGTCTCATTTAAGCCCTAGAAGGACCACAGGCCTTATAGGAGAAATTACGGTAAAAATAAAAACTTGACCAATACTTTTCAAAGAATAAAATTTTTGATAAACATTTCTCTAAGAATAAAATTTTTTTGAGAAGAAAAAATAATAAAACATCTATTGACAAAAGTAAAATTAAATGTTTTAAATGTGGCCAAAATGGTCTTTTTTCAAACACTTGTCAAGTTAAAAATAAATTTAATCAATTAAAAATCTCTGAAGATGATAAACAAGAATTGCTTAGAATTTTAGAAATAATAGATTATTATGAGAGTAGTGATAAATATTTAAGAGAATTTGAATCCCCAAGTTCTGATAGATATTCTCCTAACGTCTCTATAAGGTGTAGGGATAGTTGTTGTAAAAAAATTAATGTTTTAAATAAAAATGAAGAGCAAGAAAATCTCTTGTAAATTGAAAATCCAGAATTAAAACAAGAATATCTTGAAAGAATTAAGAAAAGTAATTCAAAGGAAAGAAAATTCTAAGTCTAACAATAATAATATTGCGAGGCTTTCGCAAACCCTTGAAAAATTCAATAAGGATAAAGAAAAAGAAAAATAAGTTACCTTACAGGAACTCTAAAAAGAAATTAAAAATATTAAAATTCAAATAAAAGAATTAAAAGATTCTAACAAATAAATAACCAAAGAACTAAATCCTTTAAAAATTAAAAATATACTTAAAAAACATGAAGTAGGAGAACCTAGTGAATTCTCAAATTCTGATAATGAGGTAGAAGAACCGATTATCAACAATCAAAAGAATGATAATTTCATCCAAATTCTTAATCACATCAAAATCAAGAAATGACACATAATGGCCAGGATAATCATCTAAGACTTTGATTTCACATATATGGCTCTTGTTGATTCCGGGTAAAATTTAAATTGTATGCAAGAAGGACTCGTTCCAACCAAGTACTTCAAAAAGACAAAAGAGTTTTTATCCTCTGCCAATGGTACTCGAATGCATATCAATTATAGAACTCCCAAAGTTCATATTTACCAAGATAATGTATGTTTTTAAACATCATTTGTCTTAGTAAAAAATATGACTGATAAAATAAGTTTAGATTTACCTTTCATTTTTTTGTATCTTTTTACAACAGAGCACGGTGGGTAGTTACTTACCTCATGAATAAACATGTTAAATTCAAACTTCTTTCTTTTCCCCACAGTGGAAAATTAAAAACTTTAAAAGAAAAATCTATTGCTAAATCCATAAATCTAATTTCTTGTAAATAAAAACAATTACATTTTTTACAGGATGAATTAAAATTCAAAAGAATTGAAGAACAACTTCAGAATCTTGCTCTTTGGAAACAAAGAAAAGCTTTTGAACAAAGAATTTGCAAAGAATTATGTACTGACGTTCCTAATGCTTTCTGGCACATGAAGCAGCACACTGTCAGTCTACCTTATATTAAGGGATTTGACGAAAAGAATATCCGTACTAAGGAACAACCAATTCAGATGAATTTTGAAATGCTCGAGTTCTGCAAAAAGGAAATTGTAAAGCTTCTCAATCAAAAATATCATTAGAAAGATCAAGTCTCCTCGGTCCTGCTTGGTGTTTTATGTGCAAAGTGCCAGTGAAATTGAATGAATGGTTCCTCGTTTATCAATTATAAATCATTTAATAATGTATTGGAATGGATAAGATATCCAATACCAAACAAAAGGGATCTAATTAACAGACTTGGAAATACAATGGTATTCTCTAAATTTGATATGAAATTTGAATTTTGGCATATTCAGATAAATGAAAATGATAAATATAAAACTGTATTTGTAAGATCATTTGGAAATTACAAGTGGAATGTAATTCCCTTTGGCTTTAAGAATGCTCCCAGTGAATTTCAAAATATAATGAATGAAAACTTTAATCAATTTACTGATTTCTCAATTGTTTACATTGATGATGTGCTCATTTTTTCTAAATCCATAGAACAACATTGGATACATCTTGTATCATTTGCTAGGATAATAAATTAAAATAGTTTAGTTATCTCTGCGAGTGAGATTAGATTATTTCAATCTAAGGTTAGGTTTCTAGGATTTGAAATAGATCATTCTATAATTAAAACCAATTGATCGAGGAATAAAATTTACGGATAAATTCCCTGATGAAATCCTAGAGAAAACACAATTAGAAAGATTCCATGGATCTTTAAATTAAATATCTGATTTTTATGATAAATTAAGAATTGATTGCAAGCCTCTCTTTAAAGAATTAAAGACCGGGTATTAAGGGTGCAAGTAACCAATAAAATTATATTTCAAAGTAAGATTCAAGACTTATAAAATTGTTAAATTTAATTTGCAACGATTAAATAGTGCTCTCGTTCACTATTTAATGTTGAGAAGAAATAAGAAGAGATTACAAAAGGGGAGAAGTAGAAAGCTTTGTTTCAAAACTAGTTTGTCTCTCCAATAGTTAATAGATGAAAATAAGTTCTGAGAAACAAATGTGAGAAGTCTGGCTATTTATAGCCAAGTAAAGTGAAATTCACCGGGAACTCATCACTTACCTGAACTATTTTATTCTACAAAAGTAAAAACATTTTCATTTCTACTTTTGTCTACTTTTGACTAAAAATAGGAAAATGCATAAATAGTTGCCTAATTATTTGACAACTAGTACATTATTACAGAAATAAAAAATTACAAAGATTCCTCGATAATTGTTATCTCAGTCTTCGTGTCTTGATCGTTTCTTTTTTCTGGTGCAACCACTATTGTTGATCTTTGATAATTGTTATCTTGGAACTTAGTGTCTTGATTGTTGCTTTATTTTGTAGAGAGCATTATTGTTGATCCTTGATAATTGCTATCTTGAATTCTTGTGTCTTGGTTGTTGATTTTAGAAAAATCAAAATTATTGTCTGAAAAAGTCATTGTGACTAACGCCATTGATAATTGCTTATATTTGAAGATTATTATGACATTTGCATTGTGCTGAGGTGTAATCATGATACATCTTTAAGATTACTTGATTCTTTGATTTTGATTATTTCAAACATTGGCATTTTGCAAAAGGAAGAACACCAAGAGTTAAAAAGCAAAAAAGTGCAACCAACGGAATTGCGAGTAGGGAGAAACTTATTATTAATTAATTTTTTGAGACATTTTCTTAAAAATATAAGAGTAAAATATTATTAGTTATAAACATATGATATGTTCTTTCGTATACCATTACTATGGAGTACCATCTGTTAAATTGTCACATCTTTTTGCTTTCTCTTAAATGCACTATTTGATCGGACCTGCATTTGTCGTTAGCGTTACTCAGGTTCACATGGCTTTGATCTGACGAACCATTCAATAGTTGACACATATGAGCTTAATATTGCACAAGGGCCCACAATGCCTTTGTTGCTGCCCTTCCTGTTAGTAAGTAGTATCTAAATAACTTAAATATGCATAATCTATATACCTATACAATATATATGTTTTAAATTAATATCTATATAGTTAAACTGTTCACCGCCTGTTCTGACTTGTTATTGCTATTATTGTTTATCAATTGCTTACCTAAATAATTACTTTTATTTATTCACACTCTACGCCCAAGTGGCTGGTTATTTTTATGCTTGGTTATTTTTCTGTAATATTTGATTATTTAATTTGTGAATCTGATTTATTAGAGCCTGACGAATCAATCTCTATTTCGTTAGCTTCAGACACCACAATAAGACCTCTTAGATACGTAAATCCCGAGCGTAGGGTAGTTGTAGGGGCAAAGTGAGAATAGTCGACCTAGTAGGAGGTTGTAGAAGTCATAGCAGATTATAATCAAAATACAATATGAAATTTTCAATCATAAGAATAATTTAGTTATTTGGGCCATGGGTAAATTATTTAGAAGTACTTCTTCTAGTAGCAATAGGTCTACAATAGAGAATGATGAGATAGTTTCTTTCCCCATGAATGAACCTGTTAAATTCAAATATCTTTCTTTTCCTCACAATGAAAAATTAAAAACTTTAAAGGAAAAATCTGTTTCTAAATCCATAAATCTAATTTATTGTAAATAAAAACAATTATGTTTTTTTACAGGATGAATTAAAATTCAAAAGAATTGAGTAACAGCTTCAGAATCTTGCTCTTTAGAAACAAATAAAAGCTTTTGAACAAAGAATTTGCAAAGATTTATGTTCTGACGATACTAATGCTTTCTGGCCCAGGAAGCAGCACACGGTGAGTTTACCTTATATTAAGGGATTGACGAAAAGAATATCCTTACTAAGGTACGACCAATTCATATGAATTATAAAATGCTCGAACTCTGCAAAAAGGAAATTGCAGAGTCTCTCAATAAAAAGTATCATTAGAAGGATCAAGTCCCATTGGTCCTGCTCGGTCTTTTATGCCCAAAAGTCCAGTGAAATCGAACGAGGGGTTCCTCGTTTCGTAATCAATTATAAGCCCCTTAATAATGTTTTGAAATGGATAAGATATCCAATACCAAACAAATGGAATCTAATTAGTAGACTTGAAAATGCAGTGGTATTCTCTAAGTTTGATATGAAATCTGGATTTTGGCAAATCTAGATAAATGAAAATGACAAATATAAAACTGCATTTGTAACATCATTTGGACATTACAAGTGGAATGTAATGCCCTTTAGCCTTAAGAATGCTCCTAGTGAATTTCAAAATATAATGAATGAAATCTTTATTCAGTTTACTCATTTCTCAATTGTTTACATTGATGATGTTCTCATTTTTTCTAAATCCATAGAATAAGATTGGAGACATCTTGAATCATTTGCTAGGATAATAAATAAAAATAGTTTAGTTATCTTTGAGAGTAAAATTAGATTATTTCAATCTAAGGTTAGGTTCCTAGGATTTGAAATACATCATTCTATAATTAAACCAATTGATCGGGTAATACAATTTACGGATAAATTCCTTGATGGAATCCTAGACAAAACACAATTACAAAAATTTCTAGGATATTTAAATTACATATATGATTTTTATGATAAATGAAGAATTGATTGCAAGCCTCTCTTTGAAAGGCTAAAACAGAATCCTCCTCCTTGGACATCTATCAATACCAATCAAATTAAAAGAATTAAAACTTATGTTAAAACACTCCCTTGTCTTGGCATCTCCTCGAATAAATCATTTAAAATTGTCCAGATTGATGCTTCTGAAAAAGGATGTGGAGGTATCCTGTTACATCTCTCCAGAGTCATCTGAACAGATTGTTAGGTTTACATCTGGAAAGTGGTTCCATTCACAAATAAATTATAGTAAAATTAAAAAAGAATTTTTTTTATTGTTCTGTGTATACAAAAATTTCAGGATGACCTGTTAAATAAAAAATTCCTTTTAAAGATTGATTGTAAATCTACAAAACATGTTCCGGAGAAATATGTTAAACATATTGCTTCAAAATAAAATTTTGCTAGATGGCACTCCATACTTAGTATTTTTTATTTTGATATTGAATTCATTAAAGGCATTGATAATTTAGTTCCTCAATTTTCGCAGGGACAAACAAGATGGTATCTAGACCCCAAGCCTCGAAGAAAATAATCAAAGGGGAGTCACCAACTCTACAATTGGCCCTTAAGACCCAAGTCAAAGAGGAATCTTCTTCTCCTAGAAATACCCAAATGACAATACTAGGGTCTATCAGGTCTGATTACCAATCTGCACTGGTCAACCAATTTGACCCATTTGCAGTCTCTAAGCCCTTTGACCCAAATTGGTCATCAACAAACCAATCAACAATTACAAAAGGTCTCCTTATCACATGAAGACCCCCAATAAAAACCTCTTTTACATTGAACCTTCATTTGCCAATTATAAGAACCCGATTGAAATAACAAAAGCTCATTTCCTTCCTGATTCTCATTTTGTCCCCAGGCATAAGGACAAAACTCTCAGAGTTTCTACAGAGATATTCTTTTAGAAACAAAATCACTAAATATCAAACCAATAAATAGTTCAGAAGGATAAATCCTCTATCATTCCTTCTACATCCTAAAAAATAACCATGGAGGAATGGAAGATCCATCCTTCAGGGTTAAAACTCCTTTTAAATAAAAAATAATACAACTATTTTGACTATATTGATGCTTGGAAAATAATTTTCTTGCAAAAAAGTAGTAAATTTTCTCACTCTTGGTTTTTGAAGTTTAAAAGAATTTAAAAATCAATTTACCAAAATTATTTTTAAGGTGGTGGTCAATCCACTACCCTATCTTTGAAATATCCCCAATTTAATTACAATGGAATTTTAACGTGTTTTTAAAATTATTTAAACCCTCAACAATTGAGGCACATTTCCTCCCAATAATTTATTTCATGAATAAATATGAAATTCCATGAATCCTAAAGTGGTAATATGCTATCAAAGATGAAGTCCTCACCAGACAATACTATATTAAATGGTGGGATAAGTTCAGCACTCTAAAAATATCTGCTACCATAAATGATGAGTTTACAAAACCCATTCATAACTAAAAGTACTCAAACCACCTCCAACGCCCCCCTTAAAAATTAAGGAGCTAGACAACCAAAACCCACAAATATACCAATCTAAATCATCAAATTCTTTCCAAGAATCAAAGCCTACATCAAAATCTTCCCCAAAAGGAAAGACCAAGGCTACAAAATCAAAAGAAAAATAGGACTTAACACAAAGGATGTTCCTGCTTTTTGAAGACAATACAGATTTTGATTCTGATTTCTCAGTAGAGTCGAATCACCCAATTGATAATAAAAAGAGTCAACCGTCCATGTAATACCCCGACCCTTCGTAAATGGGCATTTTTATAAAATTGATTTGAAAGATTATGTGATTTTACAATTTGAGTTTTTTAAAGGGATTATTTGTAATTTTTGTAAAACTATTTAATTAGATATGATTTATTGTAAAATTGATTTCTTTAAATTTTAAAAAGGGTTTTATTATATAATTTTAAATCCACTCACACATATGTGCCTTTACACCCAAAGAAAACCCTAATCGAAACACTTTAAATACCATATATCTTTCTGGCCATCTCTCTCACACGTAGCCGCCATCCCAGCAAAGAATTTTATAACTCACACCATATAAGCATCACACTCAACTATCTCTCCCACTCTCTCATTTTATCTTTCACGAACCCCGTCTACTCTTTTCCTCTCACAAGCCGCAAACACGTCCCACTCTCTCCCTCGTTTCTAGCAACTGCTCTCTAACAATTTCCTTCCTTCTTAACACTAAGCCTCTTCTCTAACTTTTTCTTCCTCTCACTTTTGTCAATTCACCAAAGTTGAACTCCGGTAAGTATTTCCTTCTTCTTCATTCTCTTTTTTAAAAAATCTTGTCTCTTTGCTCTCTTATGCTAATTAATCACTCTCTTAAAGGAAATGCATTCTTCAATTTCAGTTTTTTTAAACCCCATTCTCTAGTCTCTGTTTATACTCCACGGTTGCTTCATCACCGTTCATTGATTTCGTAGCAAATCACCATCAATTCTTCCAACCATTCTATGGTAAACTTATTTTTTTCTTCATCTTAATTATACATATATAGAATTGTATCAGTTTAATATCATATGATATAGAGTTTAAAAGATATGGTTGTTGTTTTATGTATATAGAATTCTGACAATACAGATAAAATGATTTCGTTTACTAAGAATTTATTGATAACAAATTCTAAAAATATTATTAATTCCATATAATACATTAATATTACTCCTGTAAAATATTTTTTTAGGGGCATACCACTTCATCTTCATGGCTGCGTTTCTGGCATACCTTGCATCATTTTAGCCCAAATATTTTATAGTTGTTTTTTATCATATGTAAATATAGTTCTGTAAATTTTTGTAATTATTAGATAAGATATGATATACCAAATGAGTGGTTAAACTTGTAAATCTGAATTTCAGTTTACTGCCAGACAGACCCTAGTTGATGACAATTTTTCAATACGAAAATACTTTCAAAAAATTATAAGATTTTAAATCGAGATCTATGAGACATGTATCAACGTCCAGAACTAATTTTTTTAATTTTTCATGTTTGGTACAATTTATAATTAATTTTTAATCTAGACATCCAAACTGTTTTTCTTTCGTTCGTGTTTGAAAACATCAAAGAATGGAGTTTTTCTCCTTTATCCTTCCAGGACTTGAACTTTAGGAACTTACAGAGGTATATAAGATAAGTGAGATATTCGTATGTAATTGTTTGCATTGTATGGCTGAAAATTTATAATAGAATTATGTTTATGTTTTTTTATGTATAATGTACTATGATGCTTCTTTCTTCATAACATTGTTCAATAATGGTGCTGACGTGTTTTGTTATATTATATTTATGATGAGTTAATATATGTTGAATGCTAAGAATAAATGTTAAATGAATGTATGAAGAATTAATTTTGTGCCATCAGAGTCACGTGCCCACCATTCCGCTCTATTGCCTTGTCTTTCGAGAAAGGTCTATATTTGCCTAATCCTTAGGGAAAGGGTCTCTATTATATGTTTTGGTTAATTTTTTGGGAAGGCGTTAGCGTAACTGGTTCCATCTCTTTGAAGGTGCGGAGTAGTACTCTTGAGAAATGTCACTTGTACTTACCTCACAGCTAACAATTACCGACGGGTAATATACGGCGCGTGTGGAAAGCCGTGAGCGAGAAGGCCCCGTCGAGGGTGCCCAAGATCACTATAGCCCGTGGTCATTACAGGTAATCTCTATTCTAGGTGTGGTGGCGAACTATAATGGAGGCTAGCCAATGACTTTGTAAGAATGATTTGAAAAGTATGCATGTGTTACAATTTGCATGTGACTGTGAACGTTACTCTGTTTTACATATGTGATATTTTACTTACTGAGTATATTTTTATATACTCACTCCGTTTTATTATAAATTTTTAGATGGTGATAATAGTGATTATGAGTTTACTGTTGAAGAGGTCTAGAGTCTTTGGCATCGGACGAGTGTCATTAACTCCTATTTAAAAGTTCACAAAATTAGTTCTTTGCTATTGGGTTTTACTTAAATGAAATCGTGAGACTTTAAACACAAAATCTTAGGTTCTTGACTGTTTTATTAAGTAAGATTTCTATTTATGTAACTAGGAGTTTGATGGAGGATTTGATTTTCTTTATAATATATTAACCTATTTAATGTGAGTTTCTTGAATATTTTTATTAAAAAAATTTGACCTAACTTCCGCGATGTTTTTGGTAAAATATTTAACTAAAACTTGGTTAAATTTTTTGGATGTTACAGTTGGTATCAAGAAAATATGATTCTGTAGACAAAAGTATTTACTAAAAGTTTTCTAAAAACTGTAAGTCTTTTGACGAAATGATTTTGTAAATTTTTTTCTGAATTTTAAGAGTCCGTGCCAGAAATTAGGTTTGTGAAGTGTATTTGACAAAGATTTGTATTGGACTATTGATACATTATCTCTGAATGATTTGCCTGTCTGTATTAGCTTTGATTTTTTTTCAAATGATTATGGATCTACCGTTGATAATTGAGAAATTTATGACGAGGAGTCTGGTTACTCCCCATACCCTACAAGATTTACGAGAAGAATGCTATTGGATCCAAATTGTAAACGTCCAGTCATAGTTTGGAACCTGTGTATGATCAAGATAGGAGCTCATAACCGTGTTGTAGCATCGAGAAGAAGGGGCAGTACACTTCTAGACCTAGAGTTTTTCCCTAAGAGGAGGGAATTAGAGGTATTCGGGTGAGACGTGTTGGCAATCAAGATGAATCAGTTGGGTCTAACGATTTGGAGGTCACCCAACCCTTGCCTGCAGCTCCTAGATGACCACGAGCATGTGTTTCTGTAGTTAGGGACTATCCACCAGGTTGCAGTCCCAATGCACTGGTGATATCAAGAGTTCGCGAACCAGAGGAAGATCTAGAGGAAGAACCAGAGGAAGATCTAGAAGAGGATCAAGAAGAATACCTAGAAGAAGGTCTCCACTGAGTTTCTATGATTTCTATGGATAGTATGGACTTAGGTTTTGGATTTTATTTTCTGCTAAGTTCTCTAGGAAGTTGGATGTGGAATTGGTACCTCTTGAGCTTGAGATTTGTGTGTCCATCCGTTCAGATGGTGTTCTGTATACAGACAAGGGCATCAAGTCTTATCTTGTAGTGGTTGCTGATAGAGTGTTGGAGGCCATTCTTACTCTTTTGACTATGTAAGACTTTGATGTTATTTTTGGTATAGATTGGCTAGCTTCTAACTATGCCAATATTCTTTGTCATGAATGGGAGGTAATGTTTAACCCTCTAGGTGAGTCAAGTTTCAAGTTCAGAGAATCGCGTCTGCGTGCACTACCTCGAATCATTTCATCCCTACAAGCTAGGCGTTTGATTAACAATAATTGTTGGGACTACTCGGCTAGCGTGTTGGACACACGAAAGTTGGAGTTAGAGTTTAGGGATATCAAGGTGGTTAGAGATTTTGTGAAAGTTTTTCTTGGGTCGTTGCCAGGCGTGCCACCTGTTAGGGAGGTGAATTTCAATAACGAGTTAGTTCCCAGGACGATTTTAATATCGAAGGCCCCATACCGCATGGATCTGGCAGAGATGGAAGAACTCAAGGGACAACTGCAAGAATTATTGGACATGGGATTTACTCGCCCAAGTGTCCCACCGTAGGGTGCACACGTTCTCTTTGTAAAGAAGAAAGATGGATCAATGAGACTTTGTATCGACTATAGTGAATTGAACAAAGTTACCATTAAGAATAAGTACCCTCTACCCTGGATAGAAGATTTGTTTGATCAGCTTCAAGGAGCCTGTGTTTTCTCGAAGATTGACTTGTGGTCTGGGTATCACCATTTGAGAATCAAGGAAGACATGCCAAATACTATTTTTCGTACTCGTTACGGATATTACGAGTTCTTGGTCATGCCTTTTGGATTGACCAATGCCTTTGTCACCTTTATGGACTCGATGAATCAGTTTTTTCATTACTTCTTTAATCAGTTTGTCATTGTTTTCATAGATGACATTATTATCTACTCTAAGTCCGAGGAAGAACGCGAGGAACATCTCAGAATCACACTTCAGATTTTAGAGGAGCAGAGGTTGTATACCAAGTTTAGTAAGTGTGAGTTTTGGTTATCTAAGGTTGTTTTTTTAGGTCATGATGTTTTTAAAGAGGGTATATTAGTGGATCTGACAAAGATAGAAGCAATCATGAATTGGATCAGACCAACAAGTGTTATGGAAATTAGGAGTTTCCTAGGTCTGACAGGCTATTTTCAGAGCAATGGGTTTAGATTCTGTAGACTTTTCTTAATGAAAAATATGGCATGTTGCTCACCCTACTCCTCTATCACCTTACAAGTCAGTGTAATGGCTCCCCCTACAAGAAACAACTATCACGCATTTGTTGATTTTCTACTGTGAACCCTCCAACAACCATGATGAAAATATTATAAGAAGTTTTGGAGTTGTTGAGGTAGATAGCAACGGCTCACCCATCTCAACAATAGTAATTACAACAACCACAAGAGACACCAATGGACATACAATTGAAACAGACCTTAAGGAGGCTGAACCCACTGAAATTTGATGGCCATTTGTCCAACCCACTAATAGTCGATGACTAGATTTCCAGACTGGAGCATATTTTTCAGTACATGCTGTGTTCTGAATTTCAAAAGGTTAGCTATGCAACCTTCATGCTTACACGTGAAACTAAGAAATGGTGGGAGCTCATACAGAGATCGAGCTCATGACATCAAGCATAATCTAGTGACATGGACTAATAATGAGACCGAATTCATCAGGCTGATGTAAGGAAATTATGACTGTAGCTGAGTATGATAAAAAGTTTGTGGAATTATCTCGCTACGCCATGTATTATATTGATAGTGAGATCAAGAAGGCTCAGACGCTTGAAATGGGACTTCGTCTAGAAATAAAAGGTTCAGTGTCGCTCTATAAGCACACTACCTACATAGCGGTGGTTGAAGCAACATTGTTAATGGAGTAGAATCTTCCACCAAGAGAGCTGCCACGAAATGAGTCGCTAGAGAAAAGGAAGCTTCAAGATGACCATACTGATCAACAGGTTGCAAAGAAACAAGTTAGAGATTCTCATCCTGTTTACAACACTTACTACAAGAAGCACGCCGAACAATGTTATCGGAAGTTCAATGTTTGCTTCAAGTGTGAGAAAATTGGGCATTATCTAAAGGATTGTCCTATGATCAAACAAGGTCCAAACGACAACTCAACAATGATTAAGAAAAAAGGAAGTTTGATTGCTTTGACACCTCAGGAAGCTGTCGATTGGAACGTAGTTATCGCCGGTACACTTCTTGTTCTTGGGCATTTAATTTCCGCATTGGTTGAATCTCAATTTTTAATTTCTTCATTTGTGTTTGGTGCTTTACTGTTGGTTGGGTTTTGGATTCTTTTGGATCTTTCCAGTGTTTTAAATGTGGCATCTTCCTTTTGAGGATGAAAGTTTTTGTAAAATTGATTTGAAAGATAATGTGATTTTATAATTTGATTTTTTTGAAGGGATTATTTATAATTTTTGTAAAACTATTTAATTAGATATGATTTATTTTAAAATTGATTCCCTGAAATTTTAATAAGGGTTTTATTATATAATTTTAAATCCACTCACACATATATGCCTTTAACCCAAAGAAAACCCTAATCTAAACACTTTAAGCACCATATATCTTTCTGGCCATCTCTCTCTCTCTCACACGTGGCCTCCATCCTAGCAAAGAATTTTCTAACTCACACCAAATAATCATCACACTCAACTATCTCCCCCATTCTCTCATTTTATCTTTCATGAACCCCCTTTACTCTTTTTCTCTCTCAAGCAGCAAACACGTCCACCTCTCTCCCTCGTTTCCAGCAACTGCTCTCTGTCAATTTCCTTCCTTCTTCACGCTAAGCCTCTTCTCTAAGTCCTTGTTCCTCTCACTTTTGTCAATCCACCAAAGTTGATCTCGTGTAAGAATTTCCTTCTTCTTCATTCTCTTTTTTAAAATTCTTGTCTCTTTGCTCTCTTTTGCTAATTAATCACTCTTTGAAAGGAAATGTTTTTTTAAATTTCAGTTTTTTTAAACCTCATTCTCTTGCTCTGTTTCTACTCCACCGTCGCTTCATCGCTGTTCATTGATTCCGTAGCAAATCACCATCAATTCTTCCAACCATTCTTTGGTAAAATTATTTTTTTTCTTCATCTTAATTATACATATAGAATGTATCAGTTTAATGTCGTATGATATAGAGTTTAAGAGATAAAACGATTTTCGTTTAATAAGAATTTATTGATAAAAAATTCTGAAAATATTATTAATACCATATAAGACATTAATCTTACTCCTGTAAAAATTTCAGAATCTTAAAAAATTATTTGCATGGTCAGAACATTTTTACAATTCTGGCATTTGCATCATTTTAGCCCAAATATTTTACAGTAGTTTTTTTATCATATGTAAATATAGTTCTGTAGGTTTTTATAATTATTAGATAAGATATGATATACCAAATGAGTAACTAAACTTGTAAATATTTCATTTTACTACCAGAGAGACTCTAGTTGATGACAATTTTTCAATACGAAAATATTTTCACAAAATTTTAATACTTTAAATCAAGATCTATGAGACATGTATCAACGTCCAGAACTAAGTTAATTTTTCATGTTTGGTACAATTTATAATGAATTTTGAATCCAGACATCCATACTGTTTTTCTTTCGTTAGTGTTTGAAATCATCTAAGAATGGAATTTGTCTCCTTTATCCTTCCAGGACTTGAACTTTAGGAAGTTACAGAGGTATATAAGGTAAGTGAGATATCCGTATGTAATTGTTTGCATTGTATGGCTGAAAATTTATAATAGAACTATGTTTATGTTTTGTGATGTATAGTGTACTATGATGCTTCTTTCTTCATAACATTGTTCAATTATGATGCTGATGTGTTTTGTTATATTGTATGTTTGATGAGTTAATAGTGTTGAAAGCTAAGAATAAATGTTAAAAACATGCATGAAGAATTAGTTTTGTGCCATTAGAGTCGCGTGCCCACCATTCTGCTTTGTTTGCCTTGTCCTTCGAGAAAGATATTTGCCTAATCCTTAGGGAAAGGGTCTCTATTATATGCTTTGGTTAGTTTTGTGGGAAGGTGTTAGGGCAACTGGTTCCACCTCTTCGAAGGTGCGAAGTAGTACTCGTGAGAAAGGTCACCTGTACTTACCTCACAGCTAACAATTTCTGACGGGTAATATACAGTGCGCGTGGAAAGCCCGTGAGGGAGAAGGCCCCATAGAGGGAGCCCAAGATCAATAAAGCTCACAGTCGTTTAGGTAATCTCTATTCTAGGTGTTGTGGTGAACTCTAATAGAAGTTGGCCAGCAAACCTTGTAAGAATGATATGAAAAGTATGCATGTGTTACGATTTGCACATGACTGTGAACGTACTCTATTTTACATATGTGATATTTTACTTACTGAGTATATTTTTATATACTCACTCCATTTTATTATCAATTTTTAGATGTTTAAAACAGTGATGAGGATGAGTGTCATCGAGTCCTATTTAAAAGTTCACAAAAATTAGTTCTTTGCTGTTGGGTTTTATTTAAAATAAATCATGAGACTTCGAACATGTACTCTTGGGTTCTTGACCGTTTTATTACGTAAGATTTCTATTTATGTAACTAGGTGTTTGATGGAGGATTTGATTTTTTTATATTTCTATTTATGTAACTAGGTATTTGATGGACAATTTGATTGATTTATAATATATTAACCTATTTAATGTGTGTTTCTTGAATATTTTTATTAAAAAAAATTTGACCTAGCTTCCGCGATGTTTTTGGTAAAAGATTGAACTAAAAATTGGTTAAATTTTCAGGAGGTTACTGTCCAAGACTCCCCCTCAGCAATTGAAGGGAAAATCACACGTTCGTACTCTTCCCCAGTGGGCCTATGATCCCTTCATAGGATTCACAGGAACCGTTTGATAATGTGAACCTCAGTGATGACGAATAAACGAAAATAATCCACCTTTGGTAAAATGCCAATAAATGGAACCAATTAGTTTTGAAGATATTTGATGGTGACCCTAGAGCTCAATGCAAAGGTCATAGTAGTCTTCAAAGAATAGTCACAATGACTTCTCAATATTCATAAAGACAAAAGTCCAAGATAACAATTATAAATGATCAATAACAGTGCCTTCACCAGAACAAGCAACGACCAAAACACGAAGACCAAGATAGCAATTATCAAAGATCATTGTAATTTGTCGTTTTGTAATAATTATTCTAATTGCTGAAAAATAAGTGCATATTTATGGTTTTTAGTATTTCTAGTAAAAAATAAGACAAAAGTAGAAATGTAAAATGTTTTTACTTTTCTAGAATAGAATAGTTCAGGTAAGTGATATGTTCCCTGTGAACTCCACTTTACTTGGATATAAATAGTCAAGTAAGCTTTGTTTACAATACAAGGTTTGCTCTCAAATAAAACGGTCAAACACTTGTTTCGCAGAAACAGGGAACCTATCACTTACAAAATAGGAGAGGAAGAAAGCTTTGTTTACAATACAAGGTTTGCTCTCAAATAGTTAAGAATTAAAAACAAGCTCTAAGAAATAAATGGGAGAAGGCTAGCTATTTATAGCCAAGTAAAGTGGAGTTCTCGGGAGCCAATCACTTACCTGAGCTATTCTACTCTACAAAAGTAAGAACATTTGACATTTCTACTTTGTATACTTTTGACTAAGAATAATAAAAAATATAAATAGTTGCCTAATTATTTGACAACTAGTACAACTATTACAGAAAATGTTAAGTTACAAAGATTCCTCGATAATTATTTTCTCAGTCTTCGTGTCCTGATCGCTCTCGTGTTCTGGTTCAGCCATTATTGTTGATCCTTGATAATTGTTATCTTGGACTTTTGTGTCTTGATTGTTGATCATAGTTATTGTTTGGAAAATTCACTGTAACTTATTGTTATGCATTGGATTCTTGATTGTGGAGAAGCCATTATTACATATCTTGAAAATCATTATGACAGTGGAGAAGCCATCTTGTTTATCCCTACAAAAATTACCGGGTCATAAAATGAGGAACTGAATTATCAATGCCTTTAATGAATTCAATATCAAAATAAAAGATACTACGTATGGACTGCCATCTAGCACAAATTTATTTTGAAGCAATATTTTTAAGATCTTTCTCTAGAACATGTTTCGTAGATTTACAGTCAATCTTTAAAAGGAATTTTTATTTAATATTTCATCTTGGAATTTTTGTATATATAGAATAACTAATAAAATTTCCTTTTTAATTGTAATATAATTGATTTGTGATTAGGACCACGTTCCAGATGTGAACCTAACAATCTATTAAGGTGACTATGGAGAGATTTTCTGTAATAGGATACCTCCACATTAGTAAAAACATTTTACATTTCTACTTTTGTCTACTTTTGACTAAAAATAGTAAAAAGCATAAATAGTTGCCTAATTATTTGACAACTAGTACAACTATTATAGAAAATGACAAATTACAAAGATTCCTCGATAATTGTTATCTTAGTCTTTGTGTCTTGATCGTTTCTTTTTTCTGGTGCAGCCACTATTGTTGATCTTTGATAACTACTATCTTGGACCTTAGTGTCTTATTTTTGCTTTATTTTGTAGAGGGCACTGTTGTTGATCCTTGATAATTGTTATCTTGGATTCTTGTGTCCTGGTCGTTGATTTTGGAGAAATCATAATTATTGTCTGAAAAAGTTAGTGTGACTAATGCCATTGATAATTGCTTGTCTTTGAATATTATTATACGACCTTTGCATTGTTCTGAGGTGTAATCATGATACATGTTCAAGATTTCTTGATTCTTTGATTTTGATTATTTCAAACATTGACATTTTTCCAAAGGTGAATTATTTCTCTTTATTTATCATTACTGAGACTGATGTCATCAAATCGGTCCTTCAATTGTTGAAGGGTAATATTTCTGGATGATCGTCAATTTTGGATTTTTGGTTTGAATGTGAGACTTGACTCTTCAGATTATCCAAAGTCAGAATCGTCATTGTCTTTTAAAATGAGAAATATTTTCTTTTGGATCAATTTTTTCTTTAATTTGGACTTTGGCTTTTTGACTTTTGATTTACCATTTGAAGAGGGTTTGGACTTGGGTTTGGATAAATTTGGACTGGATGATTTGATTCATGGAGCTAGGTAAATGGGCTCATTAATCTTTAATGGAGCTTGGATAAAAGGATTTACTAGTCTCATAATGTGGTGAACACTCACAAATGCAATAATTTTCTGGGTATTCAACTCATCTCACATTTTAACTTAATATTCTCTAGTAGTGATTTCATTTTTATCCGAGTATTGCCATTTCAAAATCCAAGGTATTTTGTATTTTCTTGAAAAACATAGTATTTTGTGAAAGGAGGCCTCAATTGGTGAGGGCTTGTAAACCTTTGAAAATAAATTGAAACATTGTTGTAAATCAATTGGGAAAATTTCTAAGGTAAGACCATGAATGGACCACCATTTAAAGAACCAATTTGGAAATCAAATTTGAAATTCTTATCGAAATTCAAAAACCAAAAGTGAGAAAAAATACTATTTTGATGCAGAAAAATCATGTGCCATGCATCAGTATAGTCAAAATATTTATATTATTTTTTATTCAAAAGTATTTTGAAACTCGAAGGATGGATTTTCCAATCCTCCATTGTTATGATCTTGAGGACATAGAAAGAATGGTAAATGATTCTTTCCTCAGAATTTTTGATTGGGCTAATTTTTATGGATTTTGTTTCTAAGAGAATGTCTCTGTAGAAATTGAGATTTATTATTGTGTTCGGGGACATAATGGAGTTTGGGATGAAATGGGTTGTGGTAATTTATGTTGTATCCTTCAGATGAGTAAATGAAGGCCCAATATGAAACAGATTTTCACTGTGCATTATTTAAAAATGTGAAATTAGTTGGTCAAGTGATTGAGCTTTAAAAGATTGAGTATTTGGGAAAGGGTCAAATTATTTGACTAGAGTTGATTGATAATCGGGTCTGATGGAGTCAAGTATTGCTGATTGGGCTTGGTTAGGAGTAGAAGACTCCTATTTAATTTGGGCCCTAAAGGCTAATTGTTGAGTCAAAAACTCTGTTATTTTTTAACCATTCATCATATGATTTCTGAAAGTGATATTGATTCCTTTTATCAAGGATTCCTCAGCATGCTTGTGATATTTTTGAAATTCATCAGGCATGATGAAGAAAGTTTCTTCTAGTATAAAAATTATTTTATTGTTTTATTTGAAAATTCAATTTTGAAAATTGCTTGTCCCAATAGTTTCACAGTTAAAATTTTTCTGTTATGAAAACCTGTTTTCCACCCTTTTCATACCATTAAATTATTGTTGCATTAAAGTCATGCTTCAACCCAACATCTTCTAAAAAAATTTTCGATTCATAAATCATGTCATTTCTTGGATATTCAAATCCATTATGACTATAATTAATGAATGTGAGTTTTGAGTAAAAAGCGGTTGTCTTGCCATTGAGCTTCTTGATTGTAAAAGAGTTTTGATTGAGTATTCTGGATTATACCTTTCCGTATTCTAGCAGGTTGAATTCTTCTATTGAAGATTCTGGGAATGTTTTCCTGCAAAAGTTCATGAGAAAGAAAGTTAGGAGTTGAATTAATAATATGAGTAAATTAAATATTGAATAAAAAATGCTTAAAATAGATTGTTACCTGGCAAATTTTGTTTGGAAGGAATCTCGAAACATGTTTTGCAGATTCATAAACAATTAAAAAAATTATTTTAAAAAATAACTTGTATAATCTGATTAATCAAATAATAAAATTCAAATTATGGAAATTTAATTGATTGAAACAATTTGTTTTTTTCTTACAGAGGTAATTAAATTATTTTATTTTATTACTTTGGCAAGAAATTTAAAGTATTTCCAGTATTGTTTAACACATTTGCTAATACAAACAATCAAGAAATGAAAACCACTATTGTCTAATAAGAATATTATTAATGCAGACAATCGAGAAATCAGTAAATTGATTAAAGTGTTTAATAATTATATTCTGAATTTTACATGGAGCAAATTTAAGATCGAATGACATTATTTTTCATTTATAATGATTAAATATAATTTTTTATCTATCAATCTGGTTTTGCCGAAATCCAGATTTTATGTCAACAGTATCTCCAAGTCTGTTGATAAAGTCTCTTTTAGTTGATATTGGATATTTTATCCATTCTAGGACGTTGTTGTAAGGGTTAGTAATTAATGAGGAACTCTTCGTTTAAGATTTTAATTTGATTTTGAAGAGCTTGTTCTTCAATTTTGTCTTGCAGAAAACATAATTGTTTTCTTTTGCAAGAAATTAAGTTTATGGATTTGATGACATGATTTTATTTTAGAGTTTTCAATTTCTCATTGTGAGAAAAAAGAAGAAATTTGAATTTTACAGGTTCATTCATGGGATATGTAATTATCTCATCATGCTCTGTTGTAAATGGATACAACAAATAGATGAATGGTAAACCCAATATTATTTTGTCTGTCATATCTTTTACTAAGAAAAATGATGTTTTAAAACATATATTGTGTTGGTAAATATGAACTTTGGGGATTTCATATTTGATATACATACAAGTACCATTGGCAGATAACAAAGATTCTTTGGTCTTCTTGAAGTACTTGGTTGGAACGACTCCATCATGCATACAATTCAAGTCTGCTACTGAATTAACAAGAGCCATTGTTGTGAAATCCAAATCTTAAATTATTGTTTTGACTATTATGTGCCACTTTTTTATTTTGATCTCATTAAGAATTTAGATGAAATTGTCATTGTTTTGATGGTTGATAACAGGTTTTTCAACCTCATTATCAGAAAATGAAAATTTACTAGGTTCTCCTCATTCACTAGATTCCTGATTCTTAATTAAACTCTCTATTTTTATGAGGTTTAATTTTTCTATTATTTCTGTATTTGAATTTTTTGAATTTTTGAATTCTTTTATTTCAATTTTAATATTTTTAATTTCTTTCTGAAGTTCTGGTAGAGCAACTTCTTCTTCCTTTCCTTTAACCTTATTGAATTTTTCAAAGGTTTGTGAAAGGCCTGCGGTATTGTTATTATTAGACTTAGAATTTTGTTTCTTTTGAATTACTTTCTTAAGTCTTTCTAGTTATTATTGTTTTAATCTGGATTCTGAATTTTGCTAATTAAATCCAACAAGAGATTTTTTTGTTCTTCATTTTTATTTAAAACATTTATTTTTTTATAACAACTATTCCTACACCCTATTGAGATGTTAGGAGAATCATTGTGTGAACTTGAAGAGTCTGATTCAGAGGATTCAGGGGATTCAAATTCTCCTAAATCTTCATTACTACTCTCATAATATTCTATTGTTTCTATGATACTAAACAATTCTTGTTTATCTTCGTCAAAGATTTTTAATTGATTTTTAACAGATTGATCCGAATTTGTTCATTATCACTGAGATCAATATTATTGAATGGGTCATTCAATTGCTGAGGAGTAACCTCTCTAGATGATTGATCTTTTTGGATTGTTGGTTTAATTTGGTGACTTGATTCTGCAAATGATTCAGAGCCAGATTCATTATTGTCTTCTGAAAGGAGAAGCATTTTTTGGATTGATTTTTTCTCCAACTTGGATTTTGGCTTCGTGGCCCTGGATTTACCCTTTGAAGAGGGTTTGGATTCAGGTTTTGATTTGGGTTTGGGAGAATTCAAATTGGATAGTTTTATTGGTGGAGCTAGGTGAGTGGACTCATTAATTTCTAATGGAGCTTGGATGAAAAGATTTTCTAGTCTCATATTGGGATTGACACTCACAAATTCATGATTGATGGATGCAATAATTTTCTGGGTATTCAATTTATCCCACCATTTAACATAATATTGTCTGGTGAAGATTCCATTTCAATCGAGTATTGTCATTTCAAAATCTACAGTATTTTATATTTATTTAAAAAATAAAGTATTTGAGGAAAAGAAACTTCAATTGGTGAAGGTTCGTGTATTTCCAGAAATAAATTAAAAGTTTGTTGAAAATCGATTGGAGAAGAGTCTAAGGTAATATCATGAATGGACCACCATTTTAAGAACCAATTTGGAAAATCATTTTTGAAATTGTTATAAAAAATCACTACTTTATTCAAAGAAAATCTTGTGCCAAGCATCAATATAGAAAAAATAATTATGTTTTTTTATTTAAGAGTATTTTGAAATCTGAAGAATGGATTTTCCAATCCTCCATGGTCATGATTCTGAGATGTTGAAGGAATGATAGAATATATTTCCTTCAGAATTCTTTGTTGACCTAATTTTTGTAGAAATTAAGATTTTTGTCTTTGTGGCATGGGATGAAATGGAAAATTGGAAGGAAATAAGATTTTGCTATTTCACCAGGTTCTTTCATATGAGCAAATGGAGGCTCAATATGAAAGAGATTTTTACTGAGATTTTTCTGAAATATTGGGATGATTCGTTGTATTTTGTGATTGGTTGATTGAATGATTGGGCATTAAAAGGTTGAGTAATTGGGTCAAATTGGTTGACCATGATTGATTGGTAATTGAGTCTGATAGACCCAAATATTGCTGATTGGGCTTGGTTAGGAGTAGAAGACTCCTCGTTGATTTGGGCCTTAAGGGCCAATTGTTGAGTCGAAGACTCTTCTATTATTGAACCATTCATCATTCTCACATGATTTCTGAAACTGATGTTGATTCTTTTGGTTAAGAATTCCACGACATGCCTATGAATTTTTTGAAATCCATCAAGCATGATGAAGAAAGTTCCTTCCAACATTAGAAATTCTTTAATTGTTTTGTCCGAAAATTAAATTTTGAAAATTTCTTGTCCTAATAGGTTCACAGTTGAAATTTTGCTGTTATCATGACGGATTTCATTATCCTTGTGAAAACCTATTTTTCCTCATTTCTCATACCATTCTCACGGATTTCATCATTCTCACATGATTTCTGAAACTGATGTTGATTCTTTTGGTTAAGGATTTCACGGCATGCCTATGAATTTTTTGAAATCCATCAAGCATGATAAAGAAAGTTCCTTCCAACATTAGAAATTCTTTAATTGTTTTTTCCAAAAATTAAATTTTGAAAATTGCTTGTCCTAATATGTTCACAGTTAAAATTTTGCTGTTATCATAACGGATTTCATTATCCTTGTGAAAACCTATTTTTCCTCATTTCTCATACCATTGAATTAAGGATGTATTGAAATCATGCCACAATCCAATTTCTTCCAAATTTTTATCCAATTCATTAAT
Organism: Datisca glomerata; assembly: GCA_003255025.1. Classification (NCBI taxonomy): domain Eukaryota; kingdom Viridiplantae; phylum Streptophyta; class Magnoliopsida; order Cucurbitales; family Datiscaceae; genus Datisca; species Datisca glomerata. The sequence goes on from QANY01009007.1 coordinate 452,597, forward strand.
CCAGTCATCTCTTAAATATTCGAATCCATTATGACCATAATTAAAGGATGGAATTTTTTAGCAAAAATCGGCTGCCCTGCTATTGAGCTTCTTGATTTTAAAAGAATTTTGGTTGAGTGTTCTAGGCTCTACCTTTCCATATTCTAGTAGGCCAGATTCCTCAAATTGCTCCATCGCAGAATCTGAGTATGATTTCCTGTAAAAATTACAAGTAATGGAGTCAAGAATTTAATTATTTATAAATTAAATATTGAAATCAAAATTGCCAAAAATAGATTGTTACCTAGCAAAACTTTATTTGGAATTAATCTCAAAACATTTTTTGCAGATTCGTAATTAATCAAAATAAATTGTATGATTTGATCAATTATTTTAGGAATAATAAAATTTTAATCCTTGAAATATAATTTTAGATTGAAACAATTTGATTCTTTTTGTAGAGATAATTAAACTAGTTTGTTTTATTATCATGGAAAACAATTTAAAGCGTTTCCAATATTATTTAACATATTCAAAAATAATAATATTACTAACACAACAATCGAGAAATTCAACCCGTATATGCAGACAATTAAGAAATCAACGAATTGGTTGAAAATTCCATTTATTTTTCTTGGAGCATTTTTAAGACCAAATGGTATTATTTTCCATTTATAGTTACCAAATGTAATTTTGTACTTATCAATCCGGATTTGCCAGAATTCAAATTCAAAGAACACGATATCATTTCCCAATCTATTGATTAAGTCTCTTTTGTTTGGTATTGGATATCTTCTCCATCCCAAAATATGTTTGAGGGGCTTGTAATTGATCACTAAACGAGGAACTCCTCATTCAAAGATTTTATTTTAAAGAGCAGAATTTTGACGATGTTCCTTAGTTCTTTAGGATTTTATTCTATCTTGCAGAAAACATAGTTGTTTTTCTCTACAAAAAAGTTAGATTTACAGTTTTAAAAAAAAAAGAATTTTGGTTTAATGTTTTTAATTTCTCATTGTGAGAAAAAGAAAGAAATTTTAATTTAACAAGTTCGTCCATGGGATAAGTAGTTATCCCATCATGCTTTGTGGTAAAATGATACAATAGAGAAATGAATGATAAACCTAAAATAATTTTGTCAGTCATATTTTTTACTAAGACAAATGATGTTTTAAAATATACATTGTCTTTACAAATATGAACTTTAGGTATTTTATAATTGATATGCATACGACTACTATTGGTAAAATACAAAGATTCTTTTGTTTTCTTGAAGTACTTGATCAAATATAGTCCTTCCTGCATACAGTTTAAATCTGCTCCAGAATCAACAAGAGCTATTGTAGTGAAATCAAAATCTTGAATTATTATTCTGATCATTATGTTCTATTTTTTGATTTTGATATGATTAAGGATTTGGATGAAGTTATCATCGTTTTGATTATGGACAATAGGTTCTTCAACCTCATTATTCAAAATTAGAAATTTACTTGGTTCTCCTAGTTCACTTGATTTATGAATTTTAATTAAACTCTTTATTTTTAGAAGGTTTAATTATTCTTTTATATCTGTGTTTGAATTTTTTAATTCTTTTAATTCAAATTTAATATTTTTAATTTCCTTTTGAAGTTCTTGTAAAGTAATTTGTTTTTCCTTTCTTTTTACCTTGTTGAATTTTTCAAGCGTTTGTGAAAGGTTTACAGTATTGTTATTATTAGACTTAGTATATTCTTTCTTTAGAATTACATTTCAAAGTCTTCTAGGTATTCTTATTTTGATTCTGGATTTTTAATTTTACTAAATAGATCTAACAATAGATGTTCTTGTTTTTTATTTTTATTTAAAATATTAATTATTTGATAACAACTATCCCAACACCCCATTAAGATGTTAGAAGAGTCACTGTCAGAGCTTGAATTGTTATTTTCAGAGGATTCAGGGGATTTAAATTCTCCTAAATTTTCATTACTACTCTCACAATATTCTATTATTTCTAAGATTCTAAACAATTTTTATTTATCTTCTTCAGATATTTTTAATTGATTAATTTTATTTTTTGACTTGACAAGTGTTATAAAAATGACCATTCTAGCCACATTAACAATACTTAATTTTACTTTTATCAATAGATTTTTTTATTGAATTTTCTTCTAGAATAACTCTTATTCTTAGATAAACGTTTGTCAAAATTTTTATTCTTTAGAAATTATTGGTCAAAATTTTAATTTTTATTTTAGTGGTAATTTCTTCTATAAGGCTTGTGGGTCCTTCTAGGGCTTAAATGAGAATTTTTCCTATCTTTCTGGGAAAGAGCAATAGCGGATAAACCACACTGCTCGTAGAAATTGCCTAATTCATATTTGGCAGTTTTGATTTGTTTATTGATTTTAATATCAATGCACATTTTTAAACCTTCCTTTTGTATTGTAGTAATTATTGTACCCTAGGTAAGACTATTATAGTCCATGTTTCCTAGGTCATACTAAGAATAATTCTAATTTTATGTGCGAACAAATTGGGTAATCCGTTAATAAAATTTTCTTTCCTGAAGGGTTGATTACTGTCATCCCTTGTCAGTACTCTAGACAAAAATATATTTTTGTACCAATTAAAATCACTTAGTGTTAGACAACTAATATTGGTTTATTGATCATGGATACACGATGTAACATTACTTGGAGATCCAATGAAGTGTTCAATTATTATGTAAAGAAGTGTATTAATGGCATCAGGAATTGTTTCCTGCTCTTCTCCAATATGTGTGGTTCCTTCAACATCAATCTTTACTACTGAAAGGATGGTATTTTTGGATTCTTCTGTGAGATGTTTTTTCCACCAGGAATAAAACATTTCTATGAATCCTGTGACTAAAAGATTTATTACCTCATTGTGAAGTAACATGTGAATGGTGATGTAGCTGTTGGCTACCATCGCCATGTGTTATAATTTGTTGAGAACTTCATGCTAACAAATTCTATCAATATTTCATTCGTATAATTTCTCTGCAGACATAGAAAATTGATAAGCAAAAAATTTTTTAGGTGGATTCTGAACTATGGCTTTCCAATTTATTAATTTCTAAATTCTTGATGTATCTTCAATATTATTAATGTTTGAAGATTCATAGACTATGGATGACTCATAGGTGGATTCTGACCTATGGCTTTCTGATTCTAAACTACTGTCTTGGTTAATAACCTAAATAGAAGACGATGATTCAACAGATGTATGCTTCAATTCTTAAAGCATTTTATCAATATGTTTATTAAGAGGAACAATATTTAAAGTTATATTTTCTGAAAGATTTGTTAAGGCGTTTTCTTTCAGAGTTTCATTATGTTTAGGATCATGAATATCATTAACCTTATTTTCAAATTTATCTAATTATTTACCTATTATGATTAGACTTTGATTGGTGTAACTGAGTTGTTCAACTACTTTTTATTGGGTTCTTCCTTTGAAATCTTGAAAAGAAAAGTAGTGATCAAAGAATTTTGTGATTTATTATAATTTTTTCAGGTGGTGGATGACTAGCAGACACTACACTGGAGTCTTCCTTGATCCATCTAGATTTGGAAATTACTTTAATATTTTTATCATAAATATCCTCGATATAATCAAGGAAAAATATGTCAATTTTAAACTCTTGCATGAACGCCTTCCATTTAGCAAGGATAATTTTTCTTTTATCCATATTATATGAATCTCTCAACCTATTATGTCTATCAAGATTGGCTTGGTCATTATTTTCTTTGGTTAGACCTTCCTAATCTAGTTTGTATTCTTTGCTCAAGGTGCCTAAACTTAGAACTAAGAGTTGAGGATTAACAGGAGGTAAGGTTCCTTGGAAATATGATTCCCTGGGTGCTTTAGCTTCGTCAGATTGTTCAAACTTATTGTCAAAGACTCGCTGACTAACTTACGAATTTGTGGCTATGCTTTTAAGCCTTAGATTTTTAATTATTTAATTCTTGTTCTAATTGAATCCTAAGATCTTGATCATTATTGATGGATGATCCTGAAAAAGAATTCCTAGGGCTACTAGACTGGCTATACTCCCTAATTTGAGGATTAAAACTAGAAGATTGGAAGTTAATTTTGACAGTACCATCCATGTCCTGCTGGATATAATCTATATCTTCAATTGGTCTTTGAATTGGAGTGGGTTGGCTTTCATTAATTAAAAGCCAATTTGTAGGCAAAGTAATATTAGACCACCTAATTGTTTTAGGGACTCTAATATTGGCATTAATTTGGCTAGATTGAATAAATAGGGTTTGATTTTTGGGACTCCTATTGATGGCTTGAAAATTCATATTGGTTTTGGTAACTTTGTAGTGTATTCTAAAAATTAAAGCTAGGAGTTGTGCACCTTCTAGGATTTGGTAACCACTAGTTTTAATATTCAAAGTTAAAGATTTTTAAATGTGTGAATCTGTTAACTAACAGACAAATCTGGGGAACAATCAAAATGGATTGGTCCACTATACAATGAGGATTCCATTAATCCTAAAATACTATCATTAAAATTTATGAATCTTGCATCTCGCAAGGCTAACAAGACAGAGGTGTTTTGGCCTCTCATTGTGAGTGGATTAACTTCAATTTGGACTAAACCAAAATGAAGGAAATTATATCCTTCGTCAATGTGATGTTTAATTGCATTAGGGGAAAGCAATTGACAAGTTTCATGCCCTTTCCCAAGAGCATATATTTTTTCAATTATTTTTACATGATGTTGAGGCTTGAAGGAAGCAACATACCATGTTGATTTATAAATATTTTTATTAGAATTTTGGGTATATTCCATACCCTATGATCTTCTTGATCATCTACAAGGTATTCTAAATGTTCTTCGTTGATTATGTCTGAAATTGTATTCATTATAGACCTATTACCACAAGAAGAATTACTTCAAAACAATATACTCAATGCTCAAACGACTAAATTTTTATTATGATTGAAAACTTCATATTAGATTTTGATTAGCAATCTGCTATGACTTTTACAACCTCCTACCAGGTCGACTCTTCACGGCTTTGCCCCTACAACCACCCTACCCTCGAGATTTACGTCTCGAAGAAATCTTATTGTAATGTCTGAAGCTAACTAAATATAAATAGATACGTCAGCCTCTGGTAAACTAAATTTACAGATTATATAATCAAAGATTATAGAGAAATAATCAAGTATAAAAATAACTAGCCACTTGGATGGAGAGTGAGATTAAATAAAAGAAATTATTCAAAGAAGCAATTAAGTAACAATAAAAGCAATAACAAACCATAGAGGCACTGAAGAACAGTAATTATGAAGATATTGTATTGAAACAGTAAATACCCCTACTAGGTTTGGCTTTAATACCGAAAGGCACAAAATTGAATGTAATTTAAAGGAATTAATTATTGGAAATTAAAGAGTGGGTATTAAGAGTGCATAAAAACAGTAAGCTTCCAAAACAATTGATAAATAATAATAGCAATAACTAGGCATAACAAGCGGTGGACAGTTTAACTATGTAGATATTAATTTAAAATAGTTAATCTCCCCACCAGATTTGGCTTTAATACCAAAATGTGTGAAATTGAGTTTAATCTAAAGGAATTTAAAGACTGGGTATTAAAAGTGCACAAAAACAGTAAAAACTATATTAAGGTGTAAGATTCAAAACTGACACAAACAATAAATTTTATTAGCAACAATTAAATAGTGCTCCCGCTAACTATTTAATGTTGAAGGAAAAAGAAGAAGAAGATTACAAAAGAGGAGAAGAAGAAAGCTTTGTTTTCCAAAACAAATTTTGCTCTCAAATAGTTAAGAGTTGAAAACAAGTTCAGAGGAACAAAGTAAAAACATTTTACATTCCTACTTTAAATGGCTGCTATTTATAGCCAAGTATAGTGGAGTTCACCGGGAACCCATTACTTACATGTACTATTCTTTTCTACAAAAGTAAAAATATTTTACATTCCTACTTTTGACTAGAAAATGTAAAAAACATGAATATTGACCTAATTATTTGTAAAAATACAGTATAAAAATAACTAGTCACTTGGATGAAGAGTGAAATTAAATCAAAGTAATTATTCAAGAATTAAAGATTGGGAATTAAAAACTGGGTATTAAGAGTGCATAGTTTACTTCACAATGAGGTAATAAGTCTTTTTGTCATAGAATTCACAGGAATGCTTCATTCCTGGTGGAAAAAAATCTTACAGAAGAGTCTAAAAATACCATCATTTTAGCAGTTAAGATTGATGTTGAAGGAACCTCAATTATTGAAGAAGATCTGGAAACAACGCTTGATGTCATCAATACACTTCTCTATACAATAATTGAACACTTCATAGGAATTCCAAGTAATATTACTTCGCGTATCAATGATTAATTAACCAATCTTACGTGTCCAACCTTAAATGATTCCCACCGGTACTAAAATATATTTTTTTCTAGAGTTACTATCATCCTCTCTGGAAAGAAAAATTTATTAATGGATTACCCAATTTGTTCGCACATAAAATTAGAACTGCCCTAAGTAATGACCTAGATAATATAGACTATAATAGTCTCTCCTACGCTACAATAATTGCTACAATACAAAAAGAAGGTTTAAAAATGTGCAGTGATATCAAAATGAATAAACAAATAAAAAATGAAAATAAAACTGTCAAATATGAATTAGGCAATTTCTGCGAGCAATATGGTTTACCCGATATTGCTCCTTCCCAGAAAAGTAATAATTCAAATTTAAGCCCTAGAATGTCTCACAAGCCTTATATGAGACAATACCACAAAAATAAGCATAAAAACTTTGACTACTTTCCAAAGAATAAAAATTATTCTAGAAGCAAAATTAATAAAAAAAATTTGATAAGAGTAAAATTATGTGTTTTAAATGTGGTCAGAATGGTCATTTTTCTAATACTTGTCAAATCAAAAATAAAATTAATCAATTAAAAATCTCCGAAGAAGATAAACAAGAATTGTGTAGAATCTTAGAAACAATAGATTATTACGAGAGTAGTGATGAAGATTTAGGAGGATTTAAATCCTCTAAGTCTTCTGAATATAACTCTTCAAGTTCTGACAATAATTCTCCTAACATCTTAATGGAGTGCAGGGATAGTTGTTGTAAAAAATAGATGTTTTAAATAAAAATGAAGAACAAGAAAATCTCTTGTCAGACTTAATTAGGAAAATTGAGAATCTAGAATTAAAACAAGAATATCTTGAGAGACTTAGGAAAGTAATTCTAAAGAAAGAAAATATTAAGTCTAATAATAACAATACTGCAAGCCTTTCACAAACCCTTGAAAAATTCACTACAGTTAAAGGAAAGGAACAATAAGTTACCTTACAGGAACTTCAAAAAGAAATTAAAAATATTAAAGTTGAAATAAAAAAATTAAAAAAAAAATAAAACTCAAAAATAACAATAGAATTGAACCTTTTAAAAAATAGAATGTTTAATTAAAATCATGAATGTAGTGAACTGGGAGAACCTAGTCAACTCAATTCTGATAATGAGGTTGAAGAACGTATTATCAATAATTAAAATGATAATAACTTCATCCAAATTATTAATCATATAAAAATTAAGAATTGACACATAATATTCAAAATAATAATTCAAGATTTTGTGCTTCTTGTTGATTCAGGAGCAGACTTGAATTGTATGAATGAATGACTAGTTCCCCAAAGTACTTCAAGAAGATGAAATAGTCTTAGTCTTCTGCCAATGATACTCAGATGCATATCAATTATGAAATACCCAAAGTTCATATTTACCAAGACAGTGTATGTGTTAAAACATCGATTGTCTTAGTAAAAAAATATGACTGATAAAATTATTTTAGGTTTATCATTCATTTTGTTGTCGTATCCTTTTACAACAGAGTATGATGGGATAATTACTTATCCCATGGATGAACCTGTAAAATTCAAATTTTTTTCTTTTTCTCACAATGAGAAATTGAAAACATTAAAACAAAATTCTGTTTTTAAATCCCTAAATGTAATCTCTTGTAAAGAATATAATTGTGTTTTTTTACAAAAAAGAATAAAAAGAATTGAAGCAACTTCAAAATCTTGCTCTTATCTTTAAAGGAAGATTCCTTTGTTTAATGATTAATTACAAGCCCCTTAATAATATTTTAGAATGGATAAAATATCCTAAACCAAACAAAAGGGACTTAATCAACAGACTTGGAAATACTGGCGTATTCTCTGAGTTTGGCATAAAATCTTGATTTTGGCAAAACTAGATAAATGAAATTTTTTAAATAAAAAATTGCATTTGGTAGTTATAAATGGAAAATAATGTCAATTGATCTTCGAAATGCTCCAAGTACAATAAATGAAACTTTCAACCAATTCACTAATTTCTTAATTGTCTACATTAATAATATTAGACAATATTGGTTGAATTTGTCAATTATTTGTATTAGTGAATATGTTAAACAATTCTGGAAATACTTCAAATTGTTTGCCAAGATAATAAAACAAATAGTTTAATTATCTCTGCAAAAGAACAAAATTATTTCAATCAATTAGATTTCCAAGATTTGAATTTTATTCCCATTGATCAATTTGTTTTATTAAATCAAAATTTCTTTTGATTAATTACAAACCTGCAAAACATGTTCCAAACAAAGTTTTGCCAGGTAACATTCTATTTTTAGCAATGTTAATTTCAATATTCAATTCATCCAATACATTAATAATTAAATTCCTAACTTCCTTACTAGTAATTTTTGCAAGAAATCATTTCAAAATTTTGCAATGGAGGAATTTGAGGGTTCTCATCTCCTAGAATACGGAAAGGTAGAACCTAGAATACTTAATCAAAATTCTTTTAAAATCAATAAGCTCAATGACAGAGCAGCCACTTTTTGCTAAAATCCTAATTCATTAATTATGGTCATAATGGATTTGAATATCCTAAAAATGAATGGATTGATGGATTGGATAAAATTTTAGAAAATGTTGGGTTGAAGCATGACTTCAATGCAGCATTAATCCAATGGTATGAGAAATGTGGAAAAATAGGTTTCCACAGGGATAATGAAATCTGTTATGATAACAGTAGAATTTTAACTGTGAACCTATTAGGATAAGTAATTTTTAAATTTAATTTCCAAATAAAATAATCAAAGAATTTTTTATACTGGAAGTGACTTTCTTCATCATGCCTGATAGAATTTAAAAAGGTCATAGGCATGTTGTAGAATCTTAAAAAAAAAGAATCAGAATTACTTTCAAAAATCACGTAAGAAAGATGGTACAATAATAGAAGAGTTTCGACTTAACAATTGACCATTAAAACCCAAATCAACGAGAAGTCTTCTACTCCTAACCAAGCTCTATCAACAATACTCGGGTCCATCAGACCCAATCACCAATTAATCCTAGTTAACTAATTTGACCCACTTCCTAAATCTTTTAATGCCCAATCATCTAGTCAACCAATTTCACAATACAAGAAATCACAATTTGATTTTTAAAAAATGGCCAGTGAAAATTTCTTTCATATTAAACCTCTATTTGATCATGTTGAAGGATCCTGCTCAAATTGTCAAAACCCATTTCATTCCAAAATTCCATTATGGCCCCGAACATAATAACAAAAACCTCAGTTTCTACAGAGACATTTTCTTAGAAACAGAATCCATAAAAATTAGACCAATCAGAAATTCTGAGAAAAGAATCATTTACCATTCTTTCTTTATCCTCAGAATCATAACTATGGAGGATTGGAGAATCCATCCTTCAAGTTCCAAAATAGTTTTAAATAAAAAAACAATATAATTATTTTGACTATATTAATGCATGGCACAGGATTTTCTTGCATCAAAATAGTGATTTCTCTCTCTTTTAGTTTTTAAACTTTGATAATTTTTCAAATTGGTTCTTAAAATGGTTATACATTCATGATCTTAACTTAGAACTTTTTCCAATTATTTTACAACAATGTTTCAATTTGTTTTTAAAGGTTTACAAGCTTTCGCCAATTGAGGTTGCCTTTTCCCCCAATATTTTGTTTTTCAATAAAATACAAAATACCATGGATTTTGAATTGGAAATACTCGGTTGAAAATGGAATCCACACTTGAGAGTATTATATTCTATGGTGGGATAAGTTGAATATCCAGAAAATTATTACAACCATCAATTATGAAATTGCAAGTGTCCATCCCATTATGAGACTAGCAAATCCTTTTTACCCAAGCTCCATTAAAAACTAATGAGCCCATTAGCCTAGCTCCAAAAATAAAACAATCCAATTAAGATTCTTCCAATCAAAAATGAAAACCTGAATCCAAACCCTCTTCAAATGGTAAATCAAAGGCCACAAAGCCAAAGTCTAAATTGAAGTAGAAGTTAATACAAAAATGCTTCTCTTCCTTGAAGATAATCTTGATTATGACTCTAAATCATCAGTAGAGCCAAATTACCCAATTAAACTGAAAATCCAATCATCCAGAAAGGTTACTCATCAGAAATTGAAGGACCCATTCAATAATATCAATCTCAATGATAATAAACAAATTTAGAATCAATCAGTGAATGAACAGAAGAATTTTTCCTTGGAAAAATGCCAATATTTTAAATAATAAAAATTAAAGGGTCAAGAAATTTCGAAGAAATATCATGATGACAGCTCAGCACAATGCAACGGTCATAATGATCTTCAAGATTATCAATAGCAATAATGACTTCTCCAATCAATAGTCAAGACAACATCCAAGATAATAATTATTAAAGGATGACAATGATAGCTTCTCTATAATCAACAATAAATGCACGAGAATCCAAGATAGCAATTATCAAATAATCCAATGCACAACAATTGTCACAATGACATTTCAACGACAACAATCATGACATAGCAATTATGAAGACATGAAGACCAAGAAAACAATTAACGAGGAAATCTTTGTAATTTGTCTCTTTATATAATAAGTTTACTAGTTGTCAAATAATTAGACATATATTTATGCTTTTTACTATTCTTAGTCAAAAGTAGACAAAAGTAGAAATGTAAATTGTTTTTACTTTTATAGAATGGAATAGTTCATTTAAGTGATGAGTTTCCAGAGAACTCCACTTTACTTGGCTATAAATAGCTAGCCCTGTCCCATTTGTTTCTCAGAACTTATTTTCAACTTTTAACTATTTGAGAGCAAAACTTGTTTTGAAAAACAAAGCTTTATTCTTCTCCTCTTTTGTAATCTTCTTCTTCTTTTTCCTTCAACGTTAAATAGTGAGAGGGAGCACTATTTAATTGTTGCCAATAAACTTTACTATTTGTGTAAGTTTTGAATCTTATACCTTAATACAGTTTTACTATTTTTGTGCACTCTTAATACCCAGTCTTTAATTCCCTTAAGTTACACTCAATTTCGCGCCTTGTGGTATCAATTATTCCTTTAATAACCAGTCACTTGGGCGGAGAGTGAGATTCAATAAAAGTAATTATCACAGATTAAATAATCAAATATTACAGAGAAATAATCAAGCATAAAAATAACGAGCCACTTGGGCGAAGAGTGAGATTAAATAAAAGCAATTATTCAGGTAAGCAACTGATAAACAATAATACCAATAACCAGCCATAACAAACAGTGAATAGTTTAACTATGTAGATATTAATTTAAAACAATATGGAATTTTTAATCATAAGAATAATTTAGTTATTTGAGCAATGAGTAGATTATTTAGAAGTAATTTTTCTAGTAGCAATATGTCTACAATAACTTCAATACCTGACATAATAAATGAAGAACATTTAGAATACCCGGCAGATGATCAAGTAGATCATAGGGTATGGAATTTACCCAAAATCTCTAATAAATTTTCTTACAAATCAACATGGTTTGTTATTTCTTTCAAGTCTCAGCATCATGTAAAAAAAATTTAAAAATATATGCTCTTGGGAGAGAGCATGAAACTTATCAAGTACTTTCCCCTAATTCAATAAAATATCATATTGAAGAAGGTTGTAATTTCCTTCAATTTGGTATATTCCCGATTGGAGTTAAACCACTTACAAGGAGAGGACTAAATACCTCTGTCTTATTAGGTTTGCGTGATGCAAGATTCATATATTTTAATGATAGTATTTTAGGATTAATTGAATCCTCTATTTGTAATGGACCAATCCATTTCGATTATTTACCACATTTGTCTGTTAGTTTAACAGAACCCCATATTCTAAAATCTTTAACTCTGAATATTAAAACAAGTGGTTACCAAGTCCTAGAATGTACCTAACCCATAGCTTTCATTTTTAGAATGCATTACAAAGTTACCAAACCAATATGAATTTCCAAGCCATCAATACTAGTCCCAAATCAAACCCTATTGATTCAATCTAGCCAAAGTAATGCCAATATTAAAGTCCTTAAAACAATTAGGTGGTCTGATATTACTTTGCCTACAAATTGGCGTTTAACAAATGAAAGTCAGGCAACTCCAATTCAACACCCAATTGAAGAAGTAGAATACATCCAGCAGTACATGGATGATACAGTTAAAATAAACTTTCAATCTTCTAGTTCTAATCCTCAAATTAGTGAGTATAGCCAGTCTAGTACTCCTAGGAATTCCTTTTCTGAATCACCCATTAATAATGATCAAGATCTCGGGATTCAACAATTAGAACAAGAATTAAAAAAATTAAAAATTAAAATTTTAAAACTTAATGGAATAGCTACAAATTCTCAAGTTAGTCAGTCAGTCTTTGATAATATGTCTGAACAATGTGACGAATCAGAGGCACCCACTGAATCTGATTTCCAAGTCAATCCACAACTCTTAGTCCTAAATTAGGGACCCTGAACCAAGAATACAAACCTGATTGAATCATTTGCTAGGATAATAAATCAAAATGATTTAGTTATCTCTGTGAGTAAAATTAGATTATTTCAATCTCAGGTTAGGTTCCTAGGACTTGAAATACATCATTCTATAATAAACCAATTGATTGGGTAATACAATTTGCGGATAAATTCCCTGATGAAATCCTAGACAAAACACAATTACAAAGATTCCTAGGATCTTTAAATTACATATATGATTTTTATGATAAATTAAGAATTGATTGCAAGCCTCTCTTTGAAAGGCTAAAAAAGAATCCTCCTCCTTGGACATATGTCCATACCAATCTAATTAAAATAATTAAAACTCATGTTAAGACAATCCCTTGTCTCGGCATCCCCTCAAATAATTCATTTAAAATTATCCAGAATGATGCTTCTGAAATAGGATGTGGAGGTATCCTGTTACAAAAAATCTCTCCAGAGTCACCTGAACAAATTGTTAGGTTCACATTTGGAAGGTGGTCCCAATCACAAATCAATTATAGTACAATTAAAAAAGAAATTTTATCTATTGTTCTGTGTATAAAAAAATTCCAAGATGACCTATTAAATAAAAAATTTATTTTAAAGATTGACTCTAAATCTGCTAAACATGTTTTGGAGAAAGATATTAAAAATATTACTTCAAAACAATTTTTTGCTAGATTTTTTACTTTAAAACATACTTAGTATTTTTTATTTTGATATTGAATTCATTAAAGACATTCATAATTCAGTTCTTGACTTTTTGACCCATGAATTTTTACAGGGACAAACAAGATGGGGTCTAGGCCCCAGGCCTCGAAGAAAATAATCAAAGGAGAGTTACCAACTCTACAATTGGCCCTTAATGTCCGAGTCAAAGAGAAGTCTTCTACTCCAAGAAATACCCAAACTGCAATACTAGGGTCTATCACGCCTAATTACCAATATGCACCGGTCAACCAATTTGACCCATTTGCAGTCTCTAAGCCCTTTGACCCATAATTGTTCATCAACTAACCAATCACCAATTATAAAAGATCTTATCCTTATCACAGGAAGACCCGCCAGTAAAAATATATTCTACATTGAACCTTCATTTGCCAATTTAAAGAACCCGATTGAAATAGCGAAAGCTCATTTCCTTCCTGATTCTCATTTTGTCCCCGGGCATAAGGATAAAACCCTAAGTTTCTTCATAGATATTCTCTTAGAAATAAAATCAATAAATATTAAACCAATAAATAGTTCAGAAGGAAAAATATTTTATCATTCCTTTTACATCCTAAAAATAATAACCATGGAGGAATGAAAGATCCATCCTTCAGTGTTAACAGCCCTTTTAAATAAAAAAAATGCAACTATTTTGACTATATTGATCCTTGGAAAATAATTTCCCTGTATCATAACCAATTTGCCAAAATGGTTTTTAAGGTGGTGGTCAATCCATGGCCCTATCTTTGAAATTTTCCCAATTTAATTACAACAGAACTTTAACCTGCTTTTAAAATTATTTCAACCCTCAACAATTGATGATCATTTTCCCCCAATAATTTATTTCATGAATAAATCTAAAATTCCATGGATTCTGAAGTGGCAGTATGCTATCGATGATGAAGTCCTCACCAGACAATACTATATTAAATGGTAGGATAAGTTCAGCACTCTAAAAATATCTGTTGCCATAAATGATGAGTTTACAAAACCCATTCACAGCTAAAAGTACTCAAACCACCTCCAACGCCCCCTTAAAAATTAAGGAGCTAGACAACCAAAATTCACAAATAAACCAATCTAAATCATCAATTTTTTTCCAAGAATCAAAGCCTACATCAAAACCTTCCCCAAAAGGAAAGACCAAGGCTATAAAATCAAAAGCAAAATAGGAGTTAATACAGATGATGCTCCTGCTTCTTGAAGACAATAATGATTCTGACTCTGAATCCTTAGTAGAGTTGACCCAATTAATAATAAAAAGGTCCAATCGTCCAAGACTCCCTTTCAGGAATTGAAGGGAAAATCACACGTTCCCACTCCTCCCCAGTGGGCCTATGATCCCTTCCAGGATTCACAAGACCCATTCGATAATTTGGACCTCAGTGATGACGAATAAAAGAAAATAATCCACCTTTGGCAAAATGCCAATAAATGTAACCAAATAGTTTTGAAGATATATTGTGGTGACATCATAGCTCAATGCAAAGATCATAGTAGTCTTCAAAGAATAGTCACAATGCCTTCTCAATATTCAGAAAGACAAAAGTTCAAGATAACAATTATCAATGATCAATAACAGTGCCTCCACCAGAACGAAGCAGCGACCAAAACACGAAGACCAAGAGAGCAATTATCAAAGATCTTTGTAATTTGTCATTTAGTAATAATTCTTCTAATTCCAAAAAAATAAGGCAAATAATTATGCTTTTTACTATTTCTAGAAAAAATTAAGACAAAAGTAGAGATGTAAAATGCTTTTACTTTTGTAGAATAAAATAGTTCAAGTAACTGATAGCTTCCCGGTGAACTCCCCTTTACTTGGCTATAAATAGCCAACCTTCTCCCATTTATTTCGCAGAACTGGTTTTCAACTCTTCACTATTTGAGAGAAAAACTTCTTTTGGAAAACAAAGCTTTCTTCTTCTCCTCTTTCGTAATCTTCTTCTTTTTTTCCTTCAACGTTAAATAGTCAGCGGGAGCACTATTTAATTGTTTCCAATAAACTTTACTATTTATAGCCAAGTAAAGTGGAGTTCATCGGAAAACCCATCACTTACCTGAACTACTCTATTATGCAAAAGAAAAAATATTTTACATTTTTACTTATGTCTACTTTTGACTAGAAACAATAAAAAGCATAAATAGTTGCCTAATTATTTGACAACTAGTAGAATTATTATAAAAAATGACAAATTTCAAAGATTCCTCGATAATTTTTATCTCGATATTCATGTCTTGATCTTTGCTTTATTCTGGTGGAACCATTATTCTTGATCCTTGACAATTGCTATCTTCGACTTTTATGTATTGATTGTTGATCATAATTATTGTCTGGAAAAGTCATTGTGACTTATTTTTGTGCATTGGATTCTTGATTATGGAGAAGCCATTATTACTTATCTTGAAGATCATTATGACTGTTGCATTGTACCGAGGTTTCATTATGATTCATCAATTGATTCTTGGGTTTTTGGCATTTTGCCAAAGACAAATTCTTTGGTTCATTCATTGATTGATTCTTAATTTGTTTATTATCAGTGAGATTCATATTATTGAGTGGGTCCTTCAATTTCTAAGAAGTAACCTTTTTGGATGATTTGATTTTTGGTTTAATAGGGTGATTTGACTCTACTGATGATTCAAAGTCAGAATCAATATTATCTTCAAGAAAGAGAAGTATTTTTTGCATTAACTTCTACTTCAATTTAGACTTTGGGTTTATGGCCTTTGATTTGCCTTTTGAAAAGGGTTTGGATTCAGGTTTTGATTTGGGATTGGAAGAATCTAAACTGGATTATTTTATTTGTAGAGCTAGGTTAATGGGCTCATTAATCTTTAAGTCCTAGAAGGACCCACAAGCCTTATAGGAGAAATTACCATAAAAATAAATAATTTGACTAATAATTTTCAAAGAATAAAAATTTTGATAAACGTTTCTCTAAGAATAAAAATTATTCTAGAAGAAAAAACAACAAAAATTCTATTGATAAAAGTAAAATTAAATGTTCTAAATGTGGCAAGAATGGTCATTTTTCAAATACTCGTCAAGTTAAAAATAAAATTAATCAATTAAAAATCTCTGAAGAAGATAAACAAGAATTTTTTAGAATCATAGAAACAAAGGATTATTATGATAGTAATGATAAAGATTTGGAGAAGTTGATACACCTGAATCCTCTGAATATAACTCTTCAAATTATGACAGTGATTCTCCTAACATCTTAATGGGATGTAGGGATAGTTGTTGTCCAAAAATAAATGTTTTAAATAAAAATGAAGAACAAGAAAACCTCTTGTTAGACTTAAGTAATGAAATTGAGAATCCAGAATTAAAACAAGAATATCTGGAGAGACTTAGGAAAGTAATTCAAAAGAAAGAAAATACTAAGCCTAATAATAACAATACCGCAAGCCTTTCGCAAACCCTACAAAAACTCAATAAGGTTAAAGAAAAGGAAAAAGAAGTTAACTTACAGGAACTTCAGAAAGAAATTAAAAATATTAAAATTGAAATAAAAGAACTAAAAAATTCAAACTCAGAAAAAAAAAATTAAACCTTTTAAAAATAGAATGTTTAATTAAAAATCATGAATCTAGTGAATTATGAGAACCTAGTAAACTTAATTCTGATAATGAGGTTGAAGAACCTATTATCAATAATAAAAATGATGATAACTTCATCTAAATCCTAATCATATCAAAATTAAGAAAAGGCACATAATGGTCAAAATTATAATTCAAGATTTTGATTTCACTACAATGGTTCTTGTGTATTCAAGAGCAAAATTGAATTGTATGTAGGAAGGACGAGTTCCAACCAAGTACTTCAAGAAGATAAAAGAATCATTGTCCTCTGCTAATGATACTCGAATGCATATCAATTATGAAATCCCCAGAGTTCATATTTGCCAAGACAATGTATATTTCAAAATATCATTTGTCTTAGTGAAAAATATAACAGATAAAATCATTTTGGGTTTACCATTTATTTCTCTGTTGCATTCTTTTACCACAGAGTATGATGGGATAATTATTTATCTTATGGATGAAACTGTTAAATTCAAGTTTCTTTCTGTTTCTCACAACGAGAAATTGAAAACATTAAAAAAAATTCTATTTTTAAATCCATAAATTTAATTTCTTGTAAAGAAAGACAATTCTATTTTTCGCAAGACAAAATAAAATTCAAAAGAATTGAAGAATAACTTTAAAATACTACTCTCAAAGACAAATTAAAATCTTTAAAAAGAAAATTTGTAAAAATTTGTGTACTAACATTCTTAATACATCCAGGCAAATCCAGACAAATAAAATCGATAAACACAAAATTACATTTGGTCGTTATAAATGAAAAATAATACCATTTGATCCTCGATTTGCTTCAAGTAAATTTCAGAATATAATGATTGAATTATTTAATCAATTTACCGATTTCTTGATTATTTACATTATCAATATTCTTATTTCTCTAAATTGGTTAAACAATGCTGGTTGAATTTCTCAATTGTTTGTATTAGTAATATTTCCCCTAAATATGTTGAACAAAATTGGAAACATTTTAAATTGTTTGCCAATATAATAAAACAAAATAGTTTAGTTATCTTTGCAAGAAAAATCAAATTGTTTCAACTTAAGAATAGATTTCGAGAATTTGAAATTTATTATTCCAATATTAAGGCAATTAATCAAATCATATAATTTATTTTATTAAGTCAAAAATTTATTTCAATTAATTTCAAATCTACAAAACATGTTTTGAAATTACTTCCATACAAATTTTTGCCAGGTAACAATCTACTTTTAGCATTCTTTATCTCAATACTGAATTTATAGGAGATATTAATAATTTAAATACTGACTTTCTTTCTCATGAATTTATGCAGGAAATCATTTCAAGATTCTGCAATACAAGAATTAGAGGAATCTGGCGTACTAGAATATGGAAAGGTAGAACCAGATTACTCAATCAAAATTCTTTTAAAATAAAAAATCTCAAAGGTAGAACCAGGCCATCATGCTCTATGGAAAAAGGATACAACAGAGAAATGAATGGTAAATCCAAAATCATTTTATCCGTCATATTTTTTACTAAGACAAATGATGTTTTGAAACATACATTGTCTTGGCAAATATGAACTTTGAGGATTTCATAATTGATATGCATTCAAGTACCACTGGCAGAGGACAAGGATTCTTTTCTCTTCTTGAAGTACTTGGTTGGAACTAGTCATTCCTGCATACAATTCAAATCTGCTCCTGAATTAACAAGAGCCATTGTAGTGAAATCAAAATCTCAAATTATATATTTTACCATTATGTGTGATTTCTTGTTTTTGATATGATTAAAAATTTGGATGAAATTATCATCATTTTGATTATTGATAATAGGTTCTTCAACCTCATTATCAGAATTGAGTTTACTAAGTTCTCAAAGTTCACTAGATTCATGATTTTTAATTGAACATTCTATTTTTAAAAGGTTTAATTCTTTTGTTATTCTGAGTTTGAATTTTTTAATTCTTTTATTTTAATTTTAATATTTTTAATTTCTTTCTGAAGTTCCTGTGAGGTAACTTCTTTTAACCTTATTGATTTTTTCTAGGGTTTGTGAAAGGCTTGTGGTAATGTTATTATTAGGCTTAGTATTTTCTTTTTTTAGAATTACTTTCCTAAGTCTCTCCTGATATTCTTGTTGTATTTATGGATTCTCAATTTTGTAAATTAAGTCTAACAAGAGGTTTTCTTGTTCTTCATTTTATTTTAAAACATTTATTTTTTGACAACAGCTATCCCCACACCTCATTAAGATGTTAGGAGAATCATTGTCAGAACATTAAGAGTTAGATTCAGAGGATTCACGGGATTAAAATTCTCCTAAATATTCATCACTACTCTCGTAATAATCTATTGTTTCTAAGATTCTAAACAATTCTTGTTTATCTTATTCAGAGATATTTAATTGATTAATTTTTTTTAACTTGACAAGTGTTAGAAAAATCACCATTCTCGCCACATTTAAAACACTTAATTTTACGCTTATCAATTTTTTTTGTAATTTTTCTTCTGGGATAATTTTTATTCTTAGAGAAACGTTTATCAAATTTTTTATTCTTTGAAACGTATTGGTTCTTCTAGCGCTTAGATGGGAAATTTTCCTATTTTTTGGGGAAGGAGCAATAGCGGGTAAACCATATTGCTCGTAAAAATTGTCTAATTCATATTTGGCAATTTTATTTTTCTTTTTGATTTGTTTATTGATTTTCATAACAATACACATATTCAAACCTTCCTTCTGCATTGTAGTAATTATTGTATCGTAGGTAAGACTATGATAGTCTATGTTTCCTAGGTCATTACTAAGGACAATTCTTATTTTGAGTGCGAAAAAATTGGGTATCCATTTATAAATTTTTCTTTCCAAAAAGGTTGATTACTATCATCCCTTGTCATTACTCTAGACAAAAATACATTTTTGTACCAATGAAACTCACTTAGGGTTGAAAATCTAAGATTGGTTAATTGATCATGGATGCACAAAGTAATATTACTTGGCGGTCCAATAAAGTGTTCAATTATTATACAAAGAAGTGAATTGAGGGCAACAGGCGTTGTTTCATGATTTTCCCCAATAATTGGGGTTCCTTCAGCATCAATCTTAACTTCTAAAAAGATGGTATTTTTGGATTCTTTTGTAAGATGTGTTTCCAACAGGAATGAAGCATTCCTGTGAATCTAATGATGAATAGATGGATTACCTCATTGTGAGGTAAACTGTATGTGGTAATGTAGTTGTTAGCTACCATTGCCATGTGCTACAATTTATTGAGAACTTCCTGCTCACAAAGTCCACCAATATTCCATTCATACAATTTTTCTGCAGAAACAGAAAATTGATAAACAAAAGAATTTTTAAAAACTTGAATATCAGGAGGAATTGGCTTTTTATGCCATTTCCTTTCCAATTTATTAGTTTCTAAATATTTAAATGTATCTTCAATATTATTAATGTTTGAAGAATCATGGATTGTGGATGACTCATAGTTGGATTCTAACCTATGGCTTTCTGATTCTGAACTACTGTCTTGGTTAATAACCATAACAGAAGAAGATGATTCAATAGATATATTCTTCAATTCTTGAAGCATTTTATCTATTTTTTATTAAGGGGAACAATATTCAAAGTTATTTTGTCTGAAAGATTTATTAAAGATTTTTCTTTCAGAGTTTCACTAGATTTAGGCTCATGAAGGTCATCAACCCTATTCTCAATTTTTTCTAATTTTTCTCCTATTGTAGTTAAACTTTGATTTGTGTAATTGAGTTGTTCAACTAATTTTTTATTAGGTTCTTCTTCCTTTGAAATCTTGAAAGGAGAAGCAAAGATTAAACAATTTTTATGGTTAATTATAATAATTTCAAGTGGTGGATGACTAGTAATCACTACACTGGAGTCTTCCTTGACCCATTTAGATTTTGAAATTACATTAATATTTTTCTCATAAATATCCTTGATATAATCAAAGAAAAATATATCAACTCTAAATTATTACATGAACGCCTTTCATTCAGCAAGTATGATTCTTCTTTGATCCATATTAAATTTTTCTCTGAACCTATTACGTCTTTTTAGATTGGTTGGGTCATCACTGTGTTAAGTTAAACCTTCTCAATCAAGATTCTATTATTGGTTTAGGGTTCCTAAATTTAGGACTAAGAGTTGTGGATTGACTTGGAAATCAGATTCAGTGGGTGCCTCTGGTTCGTCAGATTGTTCACTAATTTTTGAATCCTAAAATCTTGATTATTATTAATGGATGATTCAGAAAAGGAATTTATAGGGGTACTAGATAGGCTATACTCCCTAATTTGAGGATTAGAACTAGAAGATTGGAAGTTTATTCTAACAGTACCATCCATGTACTACTGGATATATTCTACATCCTCAATTGGGTGTTGAATTGGAGTTGGCTGACTATCATTTGTTAAAACCCAATTTGTAGGTAAAGTAATATCAGACCACCTAATTATTTTAAGGACTCTAATATTGGCATTACTTTGGCTAGATTGAATCAACAAGGTTTGATTTTTGGGACTCATATTGATGGTTTAGAAATTCATATTGGTTTTGGTAACTTTATAATTATTCTAAAAATTAAAGCTAGGGGTTGGGTACGATCTAGGACTTGGTGACCACTAGTTTTAATAATCAAAGTTAAGGATTTTTTAATATGGTGGTTCGTTAAACTAACAGACAAATCTGGGAAACATTCAAAATGAATTGGTCCATTACAAAGAGATGATTCAATTAATCCTAAAATATTATTATTAAAATATGTGAATCTTACATCACGCAAGGCTAATAAAATAAGACAGAGGTATTTAGGCCTCTCCTTGTAAGTGGTTTAACTCCAATCTGGAATAAACCAAATTGAAGAAAATTACAACCTTCTTCAATATGATGTTTTATTGAATTACGTGAAAGTACTTGATATTTCCA
The DNA here is from genome assembly GCA_003255025.1 of Datisca glomerata. Taxonomy (NCBI): domain Eukaryota; kingdom Viridiplantae; phylum Streptophyta; class Magnoliopsida; order Cucurbitales; family Datiscaceae; genus Datisca; species Datisca glomerata. The sequence goes on from QANY01009007.1 coordinate 474,632, forward strand.
TGCTCTCTCCCAAGAGCATATATTTTTCAATTGTTTTTACATGATGATGAGGCTTGAAAGAAGCAACAGACCATGTTGATTTATAAATTTGTGCGAGCAGTATGGTTTACCCGCTATTGCTCCTTCCCAGAAAAATAGGAAAAATTTCTATTGTAGCCCTAGAATGACCCACAAGTCTCATAGGAGAAATTACCACAAAAATAAAATAAAAATTTTGATCAATACTTTTCGAAGAATAATAATTTTGATAAACATTTCTATAAGAAAATTCAATAAAACATTTACTGATAAAACTAAAATTAAGTGTTTTAAATGTGACCAAAATTATCATCTTTCTATCACTTGTCAAATCAAAATAAAATTAATCAATTAAAAATCTATGATGAAGATAAACAATAATTGTTTAGAATCATAGAAATAATAGAATATTATGAGAGTAGTAATGAAGAATTATGAGAATTTGAATCTCCTGAATCCTTTGAATTAGACTCTTCAATTACAGAAGATGATTGTTCTAACATCTTGATGGGGTGTAGGGATCGTTGTTATCAAAATATTAAGGTTTTAAACAAAAGTGAAGAACAAGAAAATCTCGTGTTAGATTTAATAACCAAAATTAAGACTCTAGAATTAAAATAAGAATATCTTGAAAGACGTAAGAAAGTAATTCAAAGGAAAGAAAATTATAAGTCTAACAATAATATTACTGCAAGCGTTTCACAAACCCTTAAAAAATTCAATAAGGTTAAAGGAAAGGAAAACGAAGTTACCTTATAGGAACTTCAGAAAGAAATTTAAAATATTAAAATTGAAATAAAAGAATTAAAAAATCAAACTCGGAAATAACAAAAGAATTAAACCTTTTAAAAATAAAATGTTTAATTAAAAATCATGAATTTGGTGAACTAGGAGAACCTAATAAACTCAATTCTAATAATGAGGTTGAAGAACCTATTATCAATAATCAAAATGATGATAACTTCATCAAAATTCTTAATCATATCAAAATCAAGAAATGGCACATAATGGTCAAAATTATATTTCAAGATTTTGATTTCACTACAATGGCTCTTGTTTATTCAGGAGCAGATTTGAATTGTATGCAGGAAGGACTCGTTCAAACCAAGTACTTCTAGAAGATAAATGAATCTTTGTCCTCTCCCAACGGTACTTAGATGCATATCAATTACGAAATTCTCAAAGTTAATATTTGTCAAGATAATGTATGTTTTAGAACATCATTTGTCTTAGTAAAAAATATGACAGACAAAATAATTGTAGGTTTACCATCCATTCTTTTGTTGTATCATTTTACAACAGAGCATAATTGGATAATTACTTATCCTATGGATGAACCTGTTAAATTTAAATTTCTTTTTTTCCTCACAATGAGAAATTGAAAACATTAAAACAAAAATCTATTTTCAAATCCATAAATTTGATTTCTTGTAAAATGAGACAATTATGTTTTCTATAAGACAAAATTAAAAAAGCAAACTCTTCAAAATCCAATAAAAATCATTGAACAAGGAGTTCCTCGGTTAGTAATCAATTACAAGCCCCTTAATGATGTCTTGGAATGGACAAAATATCCGATACCAAACAAGATAGTCTTAATCAACGAACATAGAGATGTTGATGTATTCTCTGAGATTGGCAGAAAATATGGATTTTGACAAATCTAGATAAATAAGATTGATAAATACAAGATTATATCTGATCATTATAAATGGAAAATAATGAAATTTGATCTTAAATTTGCTCCAAGTAAATTTTAAAAAATAATGATTGAATTCTTTAATCATTTTACTGGTTTCTCGACTGTCTGCATTAGTAACATTCTTATTAAACAATACTGGTTGAATTTCTTGATTGTCTATATTTGTGAATATGGAAAACAATATTGGAACTACTTTAAATTGTTTACCCAGAGAATAAAACAAAATAGTTCAATTATCTCTGCAAAAAGAATCAAATTGTTTCAATCAAAAATTAGATTTCCAAATTTTGGAACTTATTACCACTATTAATACAATTGATCATATCATACAATTTCTTTTACTTCATTAAAAATTGTAAAACATGTTTTGAAATTACTTCCAAACAAAGTTTTACCAGGTAATAATCTATTCTTAGCAATCCTGATTTCAATATTTAATTTCCTTATATTATTAATTCAATTCCTAACTTTCTTTCTCATAAATTTTTGCAAGAAATCATTTCAATAATCTACGATGGAAGAATTTGCCCTGGTAGAATACGAAAAGGTAGAACCTAGAGTACTCAATCAAAATTTTTTTAAAATCAAGAAGCTCAATGGCAAGTCAGCCATTTTTTGCTCAAAACTCTCATTCATTAATTATTGTCAAATGAATTGAAAAAAATTGGAAGATGTTAGGTTGAAGCATGAGCTCATTGCAGCATTAATTCAATGGTATGAAAGAGTGAAAAAATAGGTTTTCACAAAGATAATGAAATCTATTATGTTAACAGAAAATTTTTTCTGTGAACCTATTGGGACAAGTAATTTTCAAATAAAACAATAAAAAAAATTTATACTAGAAGGAATTTTCTTCATCATGCCTGATGGATTTCAAAAATATCATAAGCATGCTGAGTATTCGTTAATAAAAGGAATCAATATCACTTTAACAAATCATGTGATGAATAGTTCAAAAATAGCAGAGTCTTCAACTCAACAATTGACCCTTAAGTTCCAAATTAAATAGGGGTCTTCTACTCCTAACCAAGCCCAATCAGTAATACTTAGATCCATCAGACCCAATTACCAATCAACTCTAGTCAAACAATTTGACCCTTTTCCAAATACTCAATCATTTGATGCTCAATCACTTGACCAACCAATTTCATATTTTCAAATAATGCACAGCGAAAATCTCTTTCATATTGAGCTTTCATTTGCTCATCTGAAGGATCCATCACAAATTACCAAAGCCCATTTCATTCCTAAACACCATTATGTCCCTGAACACAATGAAAAAAATCTCAGTTTCTACAGAGACATTCTCTTAGAAACAAAATCTATAAAAATTAGTCCAATCAAAAATTCAAAGGAAAGAATCATTTACTATTTTTTTCTCTATCCTCAGGATCATAACTATGGAGGATTGAAAAATTCATCCTTCAAGTTTCAAAATACTTTTGAATAAAAAATAATATAATTATTCTGACTATGTTAATACATGGCACAATTTTGTCTTGCATTAAAATAGTGATTTTTCTCACTTTTGGGTTTTAAATTTTGATAACAATTTCAAAAATGACTTCCCAAATTGGTTCTTAAAATGGTGGTCCATTCATGGTCTTACTTTAGAACTTTTCCCAATTGATTTACAATAATGTTCTAATTTATTTTCAAAAGTTTACAAGCCCTCACCAATTGAGGCCTCCTTTCCCCATATACTTTGTTTTCAAACAAATACAAAATATCTTAGAATTTAAAATGGTAATACTCAATTAAGAATGAAATCCTCACCAGAGAATATCATGTTAAATGGTGGGATAAATTCTACACCTAGAAAATTATTGCCTCTATTAACCACAAATTTTCAAATTTACATCCTAGCCTAAAATTGGCCAACCCTTTTACCCAAGCTCCATTAAAAATTAATGAGCCAATTAACCTAGCTCCACAAATGAAAATATCTAGTTCGAATTCCTCCAAACCAAAGGGTAAATCAAAAGTCGAAAGCCTAAATTCAAATTGAAGAAAGAATTAATCCAAAAAATTCTTCTCCTTTGGGAAGACAATGACAAATCTGACTCTAAATCATCTGTAGAGTCAACTTACTAATCATCTAGAAAGGTTACTCTTCAGCAATTGAAGGACCCATTTGATAATATTAATATCAATAATGATGAATAAATTCAGATCAACCAGTGAATGAATTGAAGAATTCCCCTTGGTAAAATGCCAATGTTTGAACAAAATCAAAGAATCAAACTAATTTTGAAGATGTATTATGGTGACATCTCAGCACAATGCACCGATTATAATGATCTTCAAGGCAAGCAATAATTAATATCACTAGTCACAATGATTTTTACATGCAGTAATTATGATTTCTCAAAATCAACCATCAAAGCACAAGAATCCAAGATATCAATTATCAAAGAATCCAATGTGCAACAGTTTCAATGACATTTCAACAACAACAATCATGATAAAGCAATTATGAAGACACGAAGATCGAGATAACAATTATCGAGGAATCTTTACATTTTGTCTTCTTCTGTAATAATTGTACTAGTTGTCTAATTATTAGGTAATTATTTAGGCATTTTACTATTTTTGGTCAAAAGTAGATAAAAGTAGAAATGTAAAATGTTTGTACTTTTATAGAATATAATAGTACAGGTAAGTAATGGGTTCCCGGTGAACTCCACTTTACTTGGCTATGAATAACCAGTCTTCTCTCATTTGTTCCTCAGAATTGGTTTTCAACTCTTAACTATTTAAGAGCAAAATTTATTTTGGAAAACAAAGCTTTCTTCTTATCCTTTTTTGTAATTTCTTCTTCTTTTTCCTTCAACGTTAAATAGTGAGGGGGATCACTATATAATTGTTTCTAATTAATTTTACTATTTATGTAAGTCCTTAATCTTACACTTCAATACAATTTTTACTATTTTCTTGTTCAATTCTTTTATCTTAATACCCCCTCTTTAATTTCTCATAATTACACTTGGGTATGGTGGACCCAAATACTGTTGATTGGGATTCTTTTTTAGTAGAATACCCCCTCTTTAATTTCTCATAATTATACGTAATTCTACTGCTCTTAGTATCAAAGTCAAACCTGATGAGGAGATTTACTGTTTACTTCAATCTCTACATAATTAATTTGTTCACCGCCTGTTATGGCTGGTTTTTGTTATTAATTTTTATCAATTTCTTACCTGAATAATTGCTTTTACTTAATCTCACTCTCATCCCAAGTGGCCGGTTATTCTTACAATTAATTATTTCTCTATATATTTATTTATCTAATCTGTGAATCTGTTTTATCAGATGCTGACATATCAGCTTCTATTTGTTTAGCTTTGGGCACCTCAATAAGACCTCTTAGATATATAAATCTGGAGGGTAGGGTGGTTGTAGGAACAAAGAGGTGAAGAGAGAACCTGGTAAGAGGTTGTAAAAAACATAGCAGATTAGGAATCAAAATACAGTATGAAATTTTTAACCAAAAGAATAATTTAGTTATTTGAGCCATGAATAAATTATCTAGAAGTTGTTCTTCTAGGAAAATTGGGTCTACAATAACTTTTGTATCTAACATAGTAGATGAAGAATATTTTGAATTAACAGATGATCAAGTAGATCATTAGGTATGGAATATACGCAGAATCCCTAATAAAAATATTTACAAATCTACATGGATGCTTCCCACAAGCCTCAGCATCATGAAAAAATATTTAAAAGAATATATGCTCTTGGGAAAGAGCATAAAGCCTGCAAAATATTTTCTTCTAATAAAATTAAAAATATTAATAACATCCAGCAGTACATGAATGGTACTGATAAAATCATGGAGTATAGCTAGTCTAGTACCCCTATGAATTCTTTTTCTAGATCATCTACTAATAATCAAGATCTTAGGATTCGAATAGAGCAATAATTAAAAAATTAAAAAATTAAAAGTTTAAAACTTAAAGGCATAGCCACAAGTTCCCAAGTTAGTCATTTAGTCTTTGATAAAAAGGCTAAATAATCCAACAAAGTTAAAACACCCATTAATAATCAAGATCTTAGGATTCTAAAATTAGACCAAGAATTAAAAAATTCTAAAACTTGATTTTGGATACCTTGAACCAAGAATACAAACCAGATTGGGCAAGTCTAAGTCAACATAGTAATGACCCAGCCAATCTTGATAAACGTAATAGGTTCAGAGATTCATATAATATGGATCAAAGAAAAATCATACTTTCTGAATGGAAGGCGTTCATGCAAAAATATAGAGTTGACATATTTTTCCTTGATTGTTATGAACCAAATAATAGGGTAATTCCCAAACCTAAAGAAGAATCAAAAGAATCTTTTGAAATTAGACATGAAATATTTCATGATGAATTACTTAAAGAATTAAAAATCTATTGGAGAGACGATATCTCAGGACAAGACAACCATAGGATAGAATCCACTTAAGAGCTATCCACAATTGATGAATCTTCAAATAATATTGAGGAACCATCCAAAGATTTAGAAATCAAATCATATGTTTAGGTTATTAACCAATAGAGTAGCTCTGAATTAGATAACCATAGGATAGAGTCTACCTATGAATCTTCCACAATCAATGAATCTTCAAATTCAATAAAATTGAAAAAACATTAAAGAATTCAGAAACTAACAAACCAAATAAAAAGTATTTGAACAACTCAATTACACCAATCAAAGTCTAATTCCAATAGGAAAACAATTAGACAATATTGAAAATAAGGTTGATAATCTTAATGATCTTAAACCAAGAAGGCCTGAGATAGTAATTTAGAATTTGAAAATAAGTGCTTTCAGATAAAAGCACTTTAAATATTGTCCCTATTAATAAACAGATTGATAAAATGCTTCAAAAATTAAATAATAAATCTATTGAGTTATCTTCCTCTATTAAGGTTGTTAACCAAGACAGTAATTTAGAATTTGAAATCAAATCTGAAAAAATTATTGATAATATACCTCAAGAATTGAATGTAATTAATCAAAAAAAATTCAGATTCAGAAAATCATAAGTCAGAATCCAACTACGAATCTTCCACAATAAATGAATCTTAAAACATTAATAATATTTAAGAATCATTTAGAAATTTAGAAATTCATAAATTAGAAAGGAAATGGCCGAAAAAGCATATTCCTCCTGATATTCAAACTTCAGAAAATTCTTTAATAAATAAATTTTCTGTGTCTGTAGAGAAATTATAAGAATGAAATATTGATGGACTTTCTGAACAGAAACTTCTCAACAAGTTATAGCACATGGCAATGGTAGCTAACAACAACATCACCATACACAGTTTGCCTCACAATGAGATAATCAATCTTTTAGTCACAAGATTCACAGGAATGTTTCATTTCTAGTGGAAAAACATCTCACATAAGAATCCAAAAATACCGTTCTCTCAATAGTTAAGATTGATGCTGAAGGAATCCCAATTATTGGAGAGGATCAAGAAACAATGTATGATGCCATCAATACACTCTTTTACACAATAATTGAGCACTTCATTGGAACGCCAAGTAATATTACTTCGTGCATCCACTATCAATTAACCAATCTTAGGTGTCCAACCCTAAGTGATTTCCACTAGTACAAAAATATATTTTTGTTCAGAGTAATGACAAGGGATGATAGTAATCAACCCTTACGTAAAGAAAAATTTATTAATGAATTACCCAATTTGTTCGCATACAAAATTAGAACTATCCTTATTAATGACCTAGGAAACATAGATTATAATAGTCTTACATACGGTACAATAATTACTATAATACAAAAAGAAGGTTTAAGAATGTGCATTAATATGAAATCAATAAACAAATTAAAAAAGAAAATAAAACTGTCAAATGTGAATTAGGTAATTTTGCGAGCAATATAATTTACCCGCTATTGCTTCTTCCCAGAGAAATAGCAAAAATTTCTATTTAAGCCCTAGAAGGAATCATAAGCCTCATATGAGACAATACCACAAAAATAAGAATAAAAATTTTGACCATTACTTTTCAAAAAAATAAAAAATTTAACAAACACTTTTCTAATAATAAAAATTATTCTAAAAGAAAGTTCAATAAAAAAATATTTTGATAAAAGTAAACTTAAGTGTTTCAAATGTAGCCAGAATGGTCATTTTGTAAATACTTGTTATGTTAAAAATAAAATTAATCAATTAAAAATATCTTATGAAGATAGACAAGAATTGTTTAGAATCATAGAATCAATAGAATACTATGAGAGTAATAGTGAATATTAAGGAGAATTTGAATATACAGAATCCTCAGAGTCTAACTCATCCAATTCTGACAGTGATTCTCCTTACATCTTAATGGGGTGTACGGATAGTTGTTGTAAAAAATTAATATTTTAAACAAGAAAACCTTTGTTAGATTTAATAACGAAAATGAAAAATTCACAATTAAAACAAGAATATCTTGAAAGACTTAAGAAAGTAATTCAAAGGAAAGAAAATAATACGGCAAGCCTTTCACAAACCCTTAAAAATTCAATAAGGATAAAGAAGAGGAAAAAGAAGTTACCTTAATAGAACTTTAGAAAGAAATTAAAAATATTAAAATTTAAATAAAAGAATTAAAAGATAGTGTGTTTAATTAAAATCATGAATCTAATGAATTAGGAGAACCTAGTAAATTCCCAATTTCTGATAATGAGGTTAAAGAATCTATTATCAATAACCAAGGCGATGAAAACTTCATCCAAATTCTTAATCATATCAAAATCAAAAAATGGCAATGGTCAAAATAATGATTCAAGATTTTGATTTCACAACAATGGCTCTTGTTGATTCAAGAGCAGACTTGAATTGTATATAAAAATGACTCGTTCCTACCAAGTACTTCAAGAAAATGAAAGAATATTTGTCTTCTGCCAATGGTACTCAGATGCATATGAATTATGAAATCCCGAAATTTCATATTTGCCAAGACAATGTATGATTCTCCTTACATCTTAATTGTCTGCATTCTTATTAAACAATACTTGATGAATTTCTCGATTGTTTGCATTAGTAACATTATAATTTTCTCTAAATATGTTAAACAATACTAGAAACACTTTAAGTTATTTGTCATGATAATAAAACAAAATAATTTAGTTATCTTTGGAGAAAGAATCAAATTGTTGCAATCTAAGAATAGATTTCCAGGACTTGAGTTTTATTATTTCATTATTAAAACAATTGATCAAATCATACAACTTTTTTTATTAATTAAAAATATGTAAAACATCTTTTGAAATTAATAGCACGTAAGGTTTTTCCAGGTAACAATCTATTTTTGGTAATTTTAATTTTCAATATTTAATTTATCCAATGTATAAAAAATTAAATTCCTCACTTCCTTACTTATAATCTTTTTCAGGAAATCATTTCAAGGTTTCGCCATGGAAGAATTTGAGGAATTTGAGGAATCTGGCCTACTAGAATACGGAAAGGTAGAACCTAGATTACTCAACCAAAATTCTTCTAAAATTAAGAAGCTCAATGACAGGGCAACTGCTTTTTGTTTAAAATTCCCATTCATTAATTATGGTCTTAATGGATTTGAATATCCAAGAAATGACTGGATTTTTGAATTGGATAAAATTTTAGAAAATGTTAGGTTGAAGCATGACTTCAATATAGCATTAATTCAATAGTATGAAAAAAATGGAAAAATAGGTTTTCACAAAGACAATGAAATCTGTTATGATAACACAATAATTTTAACTGTGAATCTTTTGGGTCAAGCAATATTTAAAATTGAATTTCCAAATAAAACAATCAAAGAATTTTTTATATTGGAAGGAACTTTCTTCGTCATGCCTGACAGATTTCACAAAAGTCACAGGCATATATTGTGGGATCCTTAACTAATAGAATCAGTATCACTTTTAGAAATCATGTGTGAATGATGAATGGTTCAATAAGAGAAGAGTGTATGACTCAACAATTGGCCCTTCAGGACCAAATTAAAAAGGAGTCTTCTACTCCTAACCAAACTCAATCAACAATAATTAGGTCCATCACACCCGATTACAATCAACTCTGGTCAAACAATTTGACCCATTCTCAAATGCCCAATCCTTTAATGTTTAATCACTTGACCAACCAATTTCACATTTTCAAATAATGCACAGCGAAAATCTCTTTTATATTGAGCTTTCATTTGCTCATCTGAAGGATCCAGCACAAATAGCTAAAAACCCATTTCATTCCTAAATTTCATTATGTCCCTAGACACAATAATAAAAATCTCAGTTTCTATAGAGACATTCTCTGAGAAACGAAATCCATAAAAATTAGTCCAACCAAAATTCTGAAGAAAGAATCACTTACCATTCTTTCTCCATCCTGAGGATCATAACTATGAAGGATTGGAAAATTCATCCTTCAAGTTTGAAATTACTTTTGAATAAAAAATAATATAATTATTTTGACTATGTCGATGCATGGCACAAGATTTTCTTGCATCAAAATAGTGATTTTTCTTACTTTTGGGTTTTAAGTTTTGATAACAATTTCAAAATTGACTTTCCAAATTGGTTCTTAAAATGGTGGTCCATTCATGGTCTTACATTATAACTTTTTCCAATTGATTTACAACAATGTTTTAATTTATTTTTAAAAGTTTATAAGCCCTCACCAATTGAGGCCTCCTTTCCTCATATACTTTATTTTTCAAACAAATACAAAATACCTTGGATTTTAAAATGAAAATACTCAATTAAGAATGGAATCCTCACCAGAGAATATCATGTTAAATGGGGGGATAAATTCTAATTCCAAATTGGAGAAAGAATTAATCTAAAAGATGCTTCTCCTTTTGGAAGACAATGACAAATCTGACTCTAAATCATCCGAAGAGTCAAGTTACTAATCATCCAGAACGGTTACTCTTCAGCAAATTAAGTACCCATTTGATAATAATAATATCAATCATGATGAATAAGTCCAGTTCAATAAGTGAATGAATCAAAGAATTCACCCTTGGCAAAATGCCAATGTTTGAACAAAATCAAAGAATCAAAGTAATTTTGAAGATATATTATGGTGACATATTACCACAATGCAACGGTCATAATGGTCTTTAAGGCAAGAAATTATCAATAGCACTAGTCACAATGACTTTTGCAGACAGTCATTATGATTTATCCAAAATCAATAATCAAAGCACAAGAATCCATGATAGCAATTATCAAGGAATCCAATGTGCAGTAGTCTCAATGACATCTCAACAACAACAATCATGACAAAGAAATTATGAAGACACAAAGACCGAGATAATAATTATTGAGGAATCTTTACATTTTGTCTTCTTCTGTAATAATTGCACTAGTTGTCAAATAATTAGGCAATTATTTATGGATTTTTCTATTTCTAGTCAAAAGTAGAAATGTAAAATGTTTTTACTTTTATAGAATAGAATAGCTTAGGTAAGTTATGGGTACATAGTGAACTTCACTTTACTTGGCTATAAATAGTCAGCCTTCTCTCATTCGTTCCTCAGAATTTATTTTCAACTCTTAACTATTTAAGAGCAAAACTTGTTTTGTAAACAAAGCTTTCTTCCACTCCTCTTTTGTAAATCTTTTCATTTATTTTTTCCTTCAACATTAAATAGTGAGCGGGAGCACTATTTAATTGTTACCAATAAACTTTACTATTTGTTTAACTTTTTAATCATACACCTTAATACAATTTTTACTATTCTTGCGTTCATATCTTGCACTCTTAATACCCACTATTTAAACTACACTTGATTTTACGCCTTATTGTATCAGTCATAACAGGTGGTGAAGAGTTTAATTTTGCAGATATTAAGTAACCAGTAAATCTCCCCGCCAGATTTGACTCTGATACCAAGAGGCATATTTTTCCAGTGAAAACCTATGTTTCCACCCCTTTCATACCATTGAATTAATGTTGCAATGAAGTCATGCTTCAACCCAGCATCTTCTAAAAAAATTTCCCAATTCATCAATAAGGTTATTTCTTGGATATTCAATTATAGCCTTAATTAATGAGTGGAAGTTTTGAGCAAAAGTGGTGTCTTGCCATTGAGCTTCTTGATTTAAAAAGAATTTTGATGAGTATTCTAGTTTTTACCTTTTTCATATTCTAGAAGGTCAAATTCTTCCACTGTAGATTCTTGGAATGATTTCCTGTAAAAATTCATGAGAAAGAAAGTTAGGAATTGAATTAATAATATGAGTAAATTAAATATTGAAATCAGGATTGCTAAGAATAGATTATTACCTGGCAAAACTTTGTTTGGAAGTAATTTCTAAACATGTTTTGCAGATTTGTAGTTAATCAAATTAAATTATATGATTTGATCAATTGTTTTAATCGCGGAATAATAAATTCCAAATTCTGGAAATACTTTCAGATTGAAACAATTTGATTCTTTTTGCAGAGATAATTAAACTATTTTATTTTATTATCTGGCAAACAATTTAAAGTAGTTCTAGTATTGTTTAACATATTCAAAAATACAAACAATCAAGAAATTCAACTGGTATTGTTTAATAAGAATGTTATTAATGCAGACAATCGAGAAATCAGTAAATTGATTAAAGAATTCAATCATTATTTTTTGAAATTTACTTGGAGCGAACTTAAGATCAAATGGAATTATTTTCTATTTATATTGATCAAATATAATCTTGTATTTATCAATCTTATTTATCTGTATTTGCCAACATCTAGATTTTTTATGTCAATCTTAGAGAATATATCAGCATCTCTAAGTCTGTTGATTAAGACTCTCTTGTTTGGTATTGGATATTTTTTCCATTTCAAAACATAATTAAGGGGCTTGTAATTGATTACTAAATGAGGAACTCCTCGTTCATAGATTTTAATTTGATTTTGAAGATTTTTCTTTTTAATTTTGTCTTGTAGAAAAAAAATTGTCTCCTTTTACAAGAATTAAATTTACGAATTTGAAAACAAATTTTTGTTTTAATGTTTTTAATTTCTCATTGTGAGGAAAAGAAAGAAATTTAAATTTAACAGGTTCATCCATGGCATAAGTAATTATCTCATCATGCTCTGTTGTAAAAGGATACAACAAATGAAGGAATCGTAAACCTAAAATTATTTTGTCTGTCATGTTTTTTACCTAGATAAATGATATTTGAAAACATACATTATCTTAGCAAATATGAACTTTGGGGATTTCGTAATTGATATGCATCCGAGTACGATTGGCAGAGGATAAAGATTCTTTTTTCTTCTTGAAGTACTTGGTTGGAACAGGTCATTTCTGCATACAATTCAAATATGCTCCTGAATCAACAAGAGCCACTGTAGTGAAATCAAAATCTTGAATTATAATTTTGACTATTATGTGTCATTTTTTTATTTTGATATGATTAAGAATTTAGATGAAGCTATCATCATTTCGATTATTGATAGTAGGTTTTTCAACCTCATTATCAAAATTGAGTTTACTAGGCTCTCTTAGTTCACTAAATTCATGATTTTTAATTAAACATTCTGTTTTTAAAAGGTTTAATTCCTTTTTTATTACTGAGTTTGAATTTTTTAATTCTTTTATTTCAATTTGAATATTTTAAATTTCTTTCTGAAGTTCTCGTAAAGTAATTTCTTTTTCCTTTCCGTTAACCTTATTGAATTTTTCAAGGGTTTAAGAAAGGCTTGCAGTATTATTATTGTTAGACTTAGAATTTTCTTTCCTTTGAATTACTTTCTTAAGTCTTTCAAGATATTCTTATTTTAATTCTAGATTTTTAATTTGGTTATTAAATCTAACAAGAGGTTTTCTTATTCTTCATTTTTGTTTAAAACATTAATTTTTTTTTACAACAACTATCCATAAACCCCCATCAAGATGTTAGGAGAGTGGTGATGAAGATTTAGGAGAATTTAAATCCCTTGAATCCTCTGAATATAACTTTTCAAGTTCCGACAGTGATTCTTCTAACATCTTAATGGGGTGTAGGGGATAGATGTTGTCCAAAAATAAATATTTTAAATAAAAATGAAGAACAAGAAAATCCTTGTTAGATTTAATTACCAAAATTGAAATCCAGAATTAAAACAAGAATACTTAGAAAGTCTTAGGAAAGTAATTCAAAAGAAAGAAAATATTAAGTCTAATAATAACAATAATGCAAGCCTACAGGGAACCCTTCAAAAATTCAATAAGGTTAAAGGAAAGAAAAAGGAAGTTACCTTACAGGAACTTCAAAATAAAATTGAAAATATTAAAATTGAAATAAAATAATTAAAAGAATCAAACACAAAAATAACAAAAGAATTAAACCTTTTAAAAATATAGAGTTTAATTAAAAATCATGAATCTAGTGAACTAGGAGAACCTAGTAGATTCCCAATTTCTGATAATGAGGTTGAAGAACCTATTATCAATAATATCAAGATGATGATAACTTCATCCAAATTCTTAATCATATAAAAAGCAAAATATGGCACATAATGGTCAGAATAATAACTCAAGATTTTGATTTTACCACAATAGCTCTTGTTGATTCAGGAGCAGACTTGAATTATATGCAGGAAGGACTAGTTCCTTCAAAGTACTTCAAGAAAATGAAAGAGTCTATATCTTCTACCAATGGTACTCGGATGCATATTAATTATAAAATACCCAAAGTTCATATTTACCAAGACACTATATGTTTTAAAACATCGTTTGTCTTAGTAAAAAATATGACTGATAAAATTATTTTAGGTTTACCATGCATTTCTTTGTTGTATCCTTTTACAACAGAGCATGGTGGGATAATTACTTATCTCATGGATGAACCTGTTAAACTTAAATTTATTTCTTTTTCTCACAATAAAAAATTGAAAACTTTGAAACAAAATTCTGTTTTTTAAGTCCATAAACTTAATTTCTCGTAGGAGAAACCAATTATGTTTTCTGCAAAAAAAAATTGAAAAGCATGCTTCTCAAAATCAAGTTAAAATCATTGAACGAAGTATTCATTGTTTAGTAATTAAATAAATTTGACTGAACAATTCTTGTTTATCTTCATCAGATATTTTTAATTGATTAATTTTATTTTTGACTTGACAAGTGTTCGAAAGATGACATTTTTTGCCACATTTAAAACACTTAATTTTACTTTTATCAATAAATGGTTTATTGAATTTTCTTCTAGAATAATTCTTATTCTTAGAGAAACATTTGTCAAAATTTTTGTTTTTTGAAATGTATTGGTCAATTTTTTTATGCATATTCTTGTGGTATTGTATCCTATAAGGTTTCTCAGGCCTTCTTGGACTTAAATAAGAATTTTTCATATTTTTCTAAGCAGGGGAAATAGCAGGTAAACCATAATGCTCGCAGAAATTACCTAATTCATATTTGGCAATTTTATTTTCTATTTTGATTTGTTTATTGATTTTCATATCCATGCACATTCTTAAACTTTCCTTTTGATTGTAGTAATTATTGTATCATTTTTGAAACTATTATAGTCTATATTATATAGGTCATTACTAAGGACTATTCTAATTTTATGTGCGAACAAATTGGGTAATCCATTAATAAATTTTTTTCCATTGACTGCTGAAAGGATGGTATTTTTGGATTCTTCTGTGAGATATTTTTCCCACGAGGAATGAAGCATTTCATGTGAATCCTATGACTAAAAGATTGACTACCTCATTGTGAGGCAAATTATGTATGGTGATGTAGTTGTTGGCTACCATTGCCATGTGTTGTAACTTTTTGAGAACTTCCTACTCAGAAAGTCCATCAATATTTCATTCGTATAATTTCTCTACAAAAATTGAAAATTGGCTTTTTATGCCATTTCTATTTCCAATTTATTAATTTTTAAAATTTTAAATGATTCTTCAATATTATTAATGTTTGAAGATTCACTTATTGTGGAAGATTCATAGGTGGACTCTAACATATAGCTTTCTGAATCTGAATTATTGTTTTGATTAATTACCTTCAATTCTTAAGGTATATGATCAATACTTTTTTCAGATTTGATTTCAAATTTTGAACTACTGTCTTGGTTAACAACCTTAAGAGAAAAAGATGGCTCAATAAATTTATTAATTTCTAAACTTTTTAATGTTTCTTCAATATTATTAATGTTTGAAGATTCATCAATTGTGGAAGCATCATAGGTGGATTCTGACCTATGGTTTTCTGAATCTGAACTACTATCTTGATTGATTACCTTCAATTGTGGAAGCATCATCAGTGGATTCTAACCTATGGTTTTCTGAAAAACTTATTAAAGGTTCTTCTTTCAGTTATTCACTAGATTTAGGTTCATGAAGATCATTAACCTGTTAAATTCAAATTTCTTTCTTTTTTCTCACAATAAGAAATTGAAAGCTTTGTGTACAAAATGTGTTTTGCTCTCAAATAGTTAGGAGTTGAAAACAAGTTCTACGGATCAAATGGGAGAAGTCTATCTATTTATAACCAAGTAAAGTGGAGTTCACTGGAAACCTATCACTTACCTGAACTATTATATTCTAAAAAGTAAAAATATTTTACATTTCTACTTTTGTCTACTTCTGACTAGAAATAGTAAAAAGCATCAATAGTTGCCTCATTATTTGACAACTAGTACAATTATTATAGAATTGACAAATTATAAAGATTCCTAGATAATTGTTATCTTGATTTTTGTGTCTTGATTGTTTGCTTTATTCTGGCGAGGGCAGTGTTGTTAGTCCTTGATAATTGCTATATTGGATTCTTGTGACCTGATTGTTGAGAAGTCATTGTGACTTTTTCTTGTCTTGTAAATCTATTATGACCATTGCATTGTGCTGAGATGTCTTCATAATACATCTTCAAACATTCATAATATTGAACAATCATTAAAAAAATTAGAAATTAATAAACCCATTGAGTCATCTTCTTCTTTTAAGGTTGTTAACAAAGACAGTAGCTCAGAATTTGAAATCAAATTTGAAAAATTTATTGATAGTATACCTCAAGAATTGAAGGTAATTAGTCAAAATAATAATTCATATTCAAAACGCCATAGGTCAGAATCCACCTATGAATCTTCCACAATAAGTGAATCTTAAAACATTAATAATGTTGAAGAATCATTTAGAAATTAATAAACTATAAAGGAAATGGCCTAAAAAGCCTATTCCTCCTAATATTCAAATTTCTGAAAATTCTTTAGTTAATCCATTTTTTGTTTCTGCAGAGAAATTATACGAATGGAATATTGATGGACTTCTGAGCAGGAAGTTCTTAATAAATTGCAACACATGGCAATGGTAGCTCACAGCTAACACATAATTTACTTCACAATGAGGTAATGAATCTTCTAGTCATAGGATTCACAGAAATGCTTCATTCCTGGTAAAACATCTCACAGAAGAATCTAAAAATATCATTGTTTCAGCAAGGAAGATTGATGCTGAAGGAACCCCAATTATTGGAGATGATCAGAAAACAATACTTGATGCCATCAATACACTCCTTATACAATAATTGAACACTTCATTGGAACACCAAGTAATGTTACTTCGCGTATCCATGATCAATTGACCAATCTTAGATGTCCAACCCTAAGTGGTTTTTAATTAGTACAAAAATATTTTTTTGTCCAGAGTAATGACAAGGGATGATAGTAATCAACCTTTTTGAAAAGAAAAAAATTATAAATGGATTACCCAATTTGTTCGCACACAAAATAAGAACAGTACTTAATAATGACCTAGGAAACATAGACTATGATAGTCTTACCTACGATACAATAATTACTATAATATAAAAGGAAGGTTTGAAAATGTGTATTGATATGAAAATCAATAAACAAATAAAAAAAATAATAAAACTGCCAAATACAAATTAGGTAATTTTTGGAAGCAGTGGTTTACCCGCTATTGCTCCTTCCCAGAAAAATAGAAAAAAATTCCATTTAAGCCCTAGGACCCACAACCCTTATAGGAGAAATTACCATAAAAATAACAACGTTGACCAATACTTTTCAAAGAATACAAATTTTGATAAACGTTTCTCTAAAAAAAATTATTATAGAAAAAAATTAATAAAAATTTTGATAAATGTAAAATTAGGTGTTTTAAATGTAGTCAAAATGGTCATCTTTCTAACACTTGTCAAGTCAAAAATAAAATTAATCAATTAAAAATCTCTGATGAAGATAAAAATAATTGTTTAGAATCATAGAAACAATAGAATATTATGAAAGTAGTAATGAAGATTTAGGAGAACTTGAATCTTTTGAATCCCCTAAATCAGACTCTTCAAGTTCAGACAGTGATTCTCCTAACATCTCAATTGAGTGTAGGGATAGTTATTGTCAAAAAATAAATATTTTAAATAAAAATGAAGAACAAGAAAACTTCTTGTTAGACTTAATTAGTAAAATTGAGAATCCAAAATTAAAACAAGAATATCGGGAGAAACATAGGAATGTTATTCTAAAGAAAGAAAATACTAAGTCTAATAATAACAATAACGCAAGCCTATCGCAAACCCTTGAAAAAATCAATAAGGGTAAAGGAAAGCAAAAAGAAGTTACCATATAGGAACTTCAAAAATAAATTAAAATATTAAAATTGAAATAAAAGAATTAAAATATTCAAACTCAGAAATAGAAAAAGAATAAAACCTTTTAAAAATAGAATGTTTTATTAAAAATCAAGAATCTAGTGAACATAGAGAACCTAGTAAACTCAATTCTGATAATGAGGTTGAAGAATCTATTATCAATAATCAAAATTATGATAACTTTTTCCAAATTCTTAATCATATTAAAATCAAGAAAAGGCACATAATGCTCAAAATTATAATTCAAGATTTTGATTTCACTACAATGGCTCTTGTTGATTCAGGAGCATATTTGAATTGTATGTAGGAAAGACTCGTTCCAACCAAGTACTTCAAGAAGATAGAAGAATCTTTGTCATCTCCCAATGGTACTCGGATGCATATCAATGATGAAATTCTCAAAGTTCATATTTGTCAAGATAATGTATGTTTTAAAACATCATTTGTCGTAGTAAAAAATATGACTGATAAAATAATTTGGGGTTTACCATTCATTTCTTTATTGTATCCTTTAACAACAGAGTATGATGGGATAGTTACTTACACCATGAATGAACATTTAAATTCAAATTTCTTTCTTTTCCTCATAATGGAGAAATAAAAAACTCTAAAAGAAAAATATGTTTCTAAATTTATAAATCAAATTTCCTGTAAAGAAAAACGATTATGTTTTTTACAGGATGAATTGAAATTTAAAAAAATTGATGAACTACTTCAGAATCATGTTTTTCAGAAACAAATAAAGGCTTTTGAACAAAGAATTTACAAAGAATTATGTTGTAACATTCCTAAAACTTTCTGGCACAGTAAGCAACAAATTGTCAGCCTGCCTTAAGGGATTTGACGAAAAGAATATCCCTACGAAAGCATGACCAATTCAGATGAATTCTGAAATGCTCGAGTTCTGTAAAAAGGAAATTACATAACTTCTCAATAAAAATATCATTAGAAGAAGCAAGTCTCCGTGGTCCTGCTCAGCCTTTTATGTCCAAAAGACCAGTGAAATCAAACGAGGAGTTCCTCGTTTAGTAATCAATTATAAACCCCTTAATAAATTTTTAGAATGGATAAGATATCCAATTTCAAACAAAAAGGATATAATTAATAGACTGTGAAATGCAGTTGTATTCTCTAAGTTTGATATGAAATCTGGATTTTGACAAATCCAGATAAATAAAAATGACAAATATAAAATTGCTTTTGTAACGCCATTTGGACATTACGAGTGAAATGTAATGCCATTTGGCCTTAAGAATGCGTCCAGCGAATTTCTAAATATAATGACTGAAGTCTTTAATCAATTTACTGATTTCTCAATTGTTTACGTTGATGATGTTCTCAATTTTTCTAAATCCATAGAAAAACATTGGAGACATCTTGAATCATTTGCTAGGATAATAAAGCAAAATAGTTTAGTTATCTCTGTGAGTAAAATTTGATTATTTCAATCTAAGGTTAGATTCCTAGGATTTGAAATACATCATTTTATAATTAAACCAATTGATCGGATAATACGATTTACAGATAAATTCCCTGATGAAGTCTTAGACAAAACACAATTACAAAGATTTTTAGGATCTTTAAATTACATATCTGATTTTTATGATAAATTAAGATTTGATTGCAAGCCTCTCTTTGAGAGGCTCAAAAAGAATCCTCCTCCTTGGACATCTATCCATACCAATCAAATTAAAAGAATTAAAACTCATGTTAAGACACTTCCTTGTCTTGGAATCCGCTCGAATAAATCTTTTAAAATTGTTCAGACTGATGCTTCTGAATTAGGATATGGAAGTATCATGTTAAAAAAATCTCTCCAAAGTCACCTGAACAGATTGTTAGGTTCACATCTGGAACGTGGTCCCAATCATTAATTAATTTTAGTACAATTAAATAGAAAATTTTATTTGTTGTTCTATGTATACAAAAATTCCAGGATGACTTGTTAAATCAAAAATTCCTTTTAAAGATTGACTGCAAATTTGCGAAACATGTTCTAGAGAAAGATGTTAAAAATATTGCTTCAAAACAATTTTTTTCTAGATGGCAGTCCATACTTAGTATTTTTTTCTTTGATATTGAATTCATTAAAGGCATTAATAATTCAGTTCTTGACTTTTTGACCCGTGAATTTTTGCAGGAACAACAAGATGGGGTCTACGCCTCAGGCCTCGAAGAAAATAATCAAAGGGGAGTCATCGACTCCACAATTGGCCCTTAAGGCCCAACTCAAAGAAGAGCCTTCTACTCGAAGAAACACCCAAATGACAATACTCAGGTCTAATAGGCCTAATTACCAATCTGCATTGGTCAACCAATTTGACCCATTTGCAGTCTCTAAGCCCTTTGACCCATAATTGGTCATCAACCAGCCAATCGTCAATTACAAAAAGTCTTCTCCTTATCACAGGAAGACCCGAGTATGAATTTCTTTTACATTGAACCTTCATTTGCCAATTTAAAGAACTGATTGAAATAGCGAAAACTCATTTCCTTCCTGATTCTCATTTTGTCCCCAGGCTTAAGGACAAAACTCTCAGTTTCTATAGAGATATTCTCTTACAAACTAAATCAATGAATATCAAACCAATTAACAGTTCAGAAGGAAAAATCATCTATCATTCCTTCTACATCCTAAAAATAATAACCATGAAAGAATTAAAAATCCATCCATCAGGGTTAAAACCCCTTTTAAATAAAAAAAATACAACTATATTGACTATATTGATGCTTGGCAAACAATTTTCTTGCATCAAAATAGTAAATTTGCTCAATCTCAGTTTTGAACTTTGATAAGAATTTCAAAACCAATTTGCCAAAATGATTTTTAAGGAGGTTGTCAATCCATGGCCCTATCTTTAAAATTTTCTCAATTGAATTACAACAGAATTTTAAGTTGTTTTTAAAATTATTTAAACCCTCAACAATTGAGCTCATTTTCCCCCAATAATTTATTTCATGAATAAATATAAAATTCTATGGATTCTAAAGCGGCAGTATGCTATCAAAGATGAAGTCCTCACCATACAATACTACATTAAATGGTGGGACAAGTTCAGTACTCTAAAAATATCTACTGCCACAAACAATGAGTTTACAAGAACCCATTCATAACTAAAATTACTTAAACCACCTCCAATGGCCCCATTAAAAATTAAGGAGCTAGACCGCCAAAATCCACAAATGAACCAATCTAAATCATCAAATTCTTCCTAAAAATCAAAGCCTACATCAAAACCTTCCACAAAAGAAAGACCAAGGCTACCAAATCAAAAGCAAAGCAGGATTTAATACAAAGGATGCTTCTTCTTCATGAAAACAATACGGGTTCTGAAACTGAATTCTTAGTACAGTCGAATCACCGAATGAAAAATGAAAAGGGTCAATCGTCCAAGACTCCCACTTAGCAATTGAAGGGAACATCACATGTTCGCATTCTTCCCCAGTGGGCCTATGATCCTTTTCAGGATTCACAAGACCCGTTTGATAATGTGAACCTCAGTGATGACGAATAAAAGAAAATAATCCACCTTTGGCAAAATGCCAATAAATGGAACCAAATAGTTTTTAAGATATATTGTGGTGACACCAGATCTCAATACAAAGGTCATAATAGTCTTCAAGAAATAGTCACAATGCCTTCTCAATAATCAGAAAGACAAAAGTTCAAAATAAAAATTATCAATGATCAATAACAGTGCCTTTTCCAGAACGAGGCCGAGATAACAATTATCAAAGATCTTCGTAATTTGTCATTTTGTAATAATTGTACTAACTGCCGAAAACTAAGGCAAATATTTATGGTTTTTACTATTCTTAGTCAAAAGTAGAAATGAAAAATATTTTTACTTTTGTAAAATAGAATAGAATAGTTCTTGTAAGTCATGGGTTCCTGGTGAACTCCACTTTACTTGGCTATAAATAGGTAACCCTCTCCCATTTGTTCCTCAGAACTTATTTTCAACTCTTAACTATTTGAGAGTAAAACTTGTTTTGGAAAACAAATCTTTCTTCTTCTCCCCTTTTGTAATCTCTTCTTCTTTTTCCTTCAACGTTAAATAGTGAGCGGGAACACTATTTAATTATTGCCAATTAATTTTATTGTTTGTGTATGTCCGTAATCGTATACCTTAATACAGTTTTTACTGTCTCTTGTTCAATCCTTACATCTTAATACCCCTTGTTTAATGTCTCATAATTACACTTAATTTAGCGCCACTTGGTATCAAAGCAATAACCAGCCATAACAGACGATGAACAATAAATCTCCACACCAGGTTTGGCTATGATACCAAGAGGCGCAGAATCAAGTGTAATTTAAAGACTAGGTATTAAGAGTGCAAGATATGAACACAAGAAAAGTTTATTTATGCAGATATTCAATAGTAAAACTATATTAAGGTGTAAGATAAAAAGCTTACACGAATAGTAAAATTTATTGGCAACAACTAAACAGTGCTCCCGCTCACTATTTAATGTTGAAGGAAAGAGAAAAAGAAGAGATTTACAAAAGAGGAGAGGAAGAAAGCTTTGTTTATAAAACAATTTTTCCTCTCAAATAGTTAAGAGTTGAAAACAAGTTCTAAGAAACAAATGGAAGAAAGCTATCTATTTATAGCCAAGTAAAGTGGAATTCACTGGGAACCCATCACTTACCTAAACTATTATATTCGACAAAAGTAAAAATATTTTACATTTCTACTTTTGACTAGAAATAGTAAAAAGCATAAATAATTACCTAATTATTTGATAACTAGTACAATTATTATAGAAATCGACAAATAAAAAGATTCCTAGATAATTGTTTTCTTGGTCTTCGGTTCTTGATCGTTTGCTTTATTCTAGCGAGGGCACTGTTGTTAGTCTTTGATAATGTCTATCTTGGATTCTTGTGTCCTGAATGTTGAGAATTCATTGTGACTTTTGTTTGTCTTGTAAATCTATTATGACTGTTGCATTGTCTGAGGTGTCTTTACAATACATCTTCAACACTATTTGGTTCCAATTATTGGCATTTTTCCAAAGGTGGATTATTTTCTTTCACTGAAGTTCACATTATCGAATGGGTCTTGTGATTTGACTGTTAGAGGACTTAAAGTCTGAATCTGTATTATCTTCAAGAAGAAGGAGCATCCTTTGTATTAACTCATGTTTTGCTTTTGATTTTGTATCCTTGGTCTTTCCTTTTGGGGAAGGTTTTGATGTAGGCTTTGATTCTCGGGAAGAATTTGATGACTTAGATTGGTTTATTTATGGACTTTGGCCGTCTGGCTCCTTAAGTTTTTAAGGGGGCCATTGGAGGTGGTTTGATTAATTTTAATTGTGAGCGGGTCTTCGTAAACTCATCATTAATGGCAGCAGATATTTTTAGAATACTGAACTCCTCCCACCATTTAACGTAGTATTGTGTGGTCAGAATCCATGGAAGTTTATATTTATTCATGAATAATTTATTGGGGGAAAAGAAGCCTCAATTATTGAGAGTTTAAATAATTTTAAAAATAAGTTAAAATTTTTTTGTAATTCAATAGGAAAAAATTCAAAGATAAGGCCATGGATTGACCACCACCTTAAAACTATTTTGGTAAATTGGCTTTAAAATTCTTATCAAAGTTCAAAAACCAGGAGCGAAAAAATTCATTATTTTGATGCAAGAAAATTATTTGCCAAGAATCAATATAGTCAAACTAGTTGTATTATTTTTTATTTAAAAAGGGTTTTAACCTTGAAGGATGGATTTTACATTCCTCCATGGTTATTATTTTTAGGATGTAGAAGGAATGATAGAGGATTTTTCGTTCTGAACTGTTTATTGGTTTGATATTTATTGATTTTGTTTCTAAAAGAATATCCATGTAGATACTGAGAGTTTTGTCCTTATGCTCGGGAACAAAATGAAAATCAGAGAGAAAATGAGCTTTCACTATTTCAATTGGGTTTTTTAAATTGGCAAATGAAGATTCAATGTAAAAGAGATTCTTACCTGAGTATTGTCATTTGAGTATTTCTTGGAGTAGAATGATCCTCTTTGACTTGGGCCTTAAAGGCCAATTGTGGAGTCGATGACTCCTCTTTCATTATTTTCTTCGAGGCCTTGGGCCTGGACCTTATCTTGTTGCCTTGCAAAAATTCACGGGTCAAAAGTCAATAACTGAATTATTAATCCCTTTGATGAATCCAATATCAAAATCAAAAATACTAAGAATGGACTGTCATCTAGCAAAAATTTGTTTTGAAGCAACATTTTTAACAACTTTCTCCAAAATATATTCTGTAGATTTACAGTCAATCTTTAAAAGGAATTTTCATTTAACAAGTCATCCTAGAATTTTTGTATATACAGAACAACTAACAAGATTTCCTTTTTAATTATGTTATAATTAATTTATGATTGGGACCACGTTCCAGATGTGAACCTAACAATCTGTTCAGGTGATTCTGGAGAGATTTTTTGTAAAAAGATACCTCCATATCCTATTTCAGAAGCATC
Organism: Datisca glomerata; assembly: GCA_003255025.1. Classification (NCBI taxonomy): domain Eukaryota; kingdom Viridiplantae; phylum Streptophyta; class Magnoliopsida; order Cucurbitales; family Datiscaceae; genus Datisca; species Datisca glomerata. Next base: position 499,414 of record QANY01009007.1, read on the forward strand.
AAACTGGACAATTTTAAAAAAATTATTAGAGGATGCCAGAACAAGGGAGTGTCTTAACATGTGTTTTAATTTTTCTTATTAGATTGGTGTGAACAGATGTCCACGATGGAGGATTCTTCTTGAGCCTTTCAAAGAGAGGCTTGTAATCAATTCTTAATTTAGCATAAAAATCATATATGTAATTTAAGGATCCTAGAAATCTTTGCAATTGGGTCTTGTATAGGATTTCATCAGGTAATATGTCGGCAACTTGTATTACTTGATCAATTAGTTTAATTATAGAATGGTGTATTTCAAATCCTAGGAATCTAATCTTGGATTGAAACATTTTGATTTTACTTGCAGAGATAGCCAAACCATTTTGATTTATTATCTTAGCAAATGATTCAAGATGTTTCCAATGTTGTTCTATTGACCTAAAAAAAGAGAACATCATCAATGTAAACAATTGAGAATCAGTAAATTGACTAAAGATTTCATTCATTATATTTTGAAATTCACTAGAAGCATTCTTAAGGCCAATTTGTGTGCGAACAAATTGGGTAATCCATTAATAAATTTTTCATTCCAAAATGGTTGATTACAATCATCTCTTGTCATTACTCTGGACAAAAATATATTTTTGTACCGATTAAAATCACTTAGGGTTGGACACCTAAGATTGATCAATTGATCAATCTTAGATGTTCCAATGAAGTGTTCAATTATCATATAAAGGATACTCGGCGTTCCAATGAAGTGTTCAATTATCATATAGAGGGGTGTATTGATTGCATCAGTTATTGTTTCCTGATTATCTTTAATAAGTAGGGTTCTTTCAGCATCAATCTTCACTGCTGAAAGAATGATATTTTTATATTCTTCTATGAGATGTTTTTCCCACCAGGAATGAAGCATTCCTGTTAATTCTGTGACTAGAAGATTTATTACCTTATTGTGAAGTAAATTATGTGTGGTAATGTAGCTTTTAGCTACCATTGTCATGTGCTGCAATTTATTATGAACTTCCTGCTAAGAAAGTCCATCAATATTACATTCATACTATTTTTCTGCGAAAACAAAAAATTGATTAACTAAAGAATTTTCAATAATTTGAATGTTAGGAGGAATAGACTTTTTGTGCCACTTCCTTTCTAATTTATTAATTTTTAAATTTTTAAATGTATCTTCAATATTGTTAATGTTTCAAGATTTATGGATTGTGGATGACTCATAGGTGGATTTTGAAACCTATGACGTTCTGATTCTGAACTACGGTTTTGGTTAATGAATTATAATTTTTTTAGGTGGTGGATGACTAGCAGTCACCACACTGGAGCCTTCCTTGACCCATTTGGGTTTGGAAATATCTTTAATATTCTTTTCGTATATATCCTTGATATAATCAAGAAAAAACATGACAACTCTGAATTCTTGCATGAATGTCTTCCAGTCAGCAAGTATGATTTTTCTTTGATTCATATTATATGAATCTCTAAGCCTATTACGTCCATTAAGATTGGCTGGGTCACTATTGTGTTGGGCTAGACCTTCACAATATGGTTTGTATTCTTGGCTCATGGTGCCTAAATTTAGGACTAAGAGTTAACAGGAGGAATGGTTCCTTGAAAATCCGATTCATTAGGTTCTTCGACTTCGTCAAATTGTTCATACCTATTGTCAAAGATTGGCTGACTGACTTGAGAATTTATGGTTATGCTTTAAGTCTTAAATTTTTAATTTTTAAATTTTTTGTTCTAATTGTTGAATGCTAAGATCTTGATCATTATTAATAGATGATCCAGAAAAAGAATTTCTAGGGGCACTAAACTGGCTATACTCCCTAATTTGAGGATTATAACTAGAAAATTGAAAATTAATTTTAACAGTATCATCCATGTACTGCAGGATGTTATTTAAATCTTCAATTGGTCATTGTACTGGAGTGAATTGGATTTCATTGGTTAAAAGCCAATTTGAAGGCAAAGTAATATCAGACAATCCAATTAGTTTACGGACTCTAATATTGGCATTACTTTGGCTAGATTGGATCAATAGAGTTTGAATTTTTAGACTCCTATTGATGGCTTGAAAATTCATATTAGTTTTGGTGATTTTGTAATGTACTCTAAAAGTTAAAGCTAGGATTTGGGTTCCTTCTAAGACTTGGTAACCACTAGTTTTAATATTCAAAATTAAATATTTTAGAAGATAAGGGTATGTTAAACTAACAGAAAAATCTGAGAAACAATCGAAATAAATTGGACCATTACAAAATGAAGATTCAATTAATCTTAAATACTATCATTAAAATTAGTAAATCATGCATCATGCAAAGCCAACAAGACAGAGTTATTTAAGTCTCTCCTTGTGATTTAACTCTAATCTGGACTAAACCAAAATGAAAAAAATTATAACTTTCTTCAATATGATGTTTTATTGAATTTGGGGAAAGTAATTGACAAGTTTCATACTATTTCTCAAGAACATATATTTCTCAATTGTTTTTACATGATGTTGAGGCTTGAAAGAAGCAATAGACCATGTTGATTTGTAAATATTTTTATTAGAGATTTTGGGTATATTTTATACCATGTGATCTACTTGATCATCTACTGGGTATTCTAAATGTTCTTCATTTATTATGTTAGGTATTAAGGTTATTGTAGACCTATTGCTACTAGAAGAATTACTTCTAATAATCTACTCGTTGCTCAAAAAAACTAAATTATTCTTATGATTGAAAATTTCATATTGTATTTTGATTATTTAATCAGTTGTGACTTCTACAACCTCATATTAGAATCGCTCTTCTCCAACCTGCCTCTACAATCATCCTACCCTCGGTATTTATGGTCTCTAAGAGGTCTTACTGAGGTATCTGAAGCTAACCAAATAGAAGCTGATACGTCAGCATCTGATAAAATAAATTCACATATTAGATAAACAAATATTACAAATAAATAATCAAGCATAAAAATAACCAGCCACTTGGGAAGAGAGTGAGATTAAATAAAATTAATTATTCTGGTAAGCAAGTGATAAACAATAATAGCAATAACTAGTAATAGTAGGAGGTGAACAGTAAATCTCCCTACCAGATTTGGTTTTGATATCAAGAGGCAGGTAATTAAGTGTAATTTAAAGACTGGGTATTAAGAGTATATATTTTCTCAATTGTCAAAGATTGTCAAAGATTGTTCATACCTCTATATATATATAATATATAACCATAATAAGAGTTAGACGAAGAGAGAGATTGAGAGAGAGAGATTGAGAGAGAGAGATTGAGAGATTGAGAGAGAGAGAAACGAAGAGAGAGATGATAACTATTAGATAATTATGAAATTTCGGAGAGAGATAGAGGACACACTAGCAACTACAAAAATAGAAACTCTATTAAATTTAAATCAAATTGCTATAATTGATAAGTATTTTCTAAAAGTGCTATATTTAATATTTTTAAAAACTTGTGACAAAATTATATTTAAAATAGAAAACTTATCTACATATCATCAATTCTATAGAAATTCTAGATATCATCAATTCTACAGAAATTAAGATGATAGGCTTTTCTTATGCAGTCTGTGTAAACAGATTGGGCAAAGATGATAGGCATTTCTTATGCAGTCTCTTTCTCTATGTAAAATGATTGGGCCTATCTTCGTAAGCTGGGCGATATTCGTCCACGGCTAAACTCTAGCTGGAACAATTTTTTGTAATTTTCGTTTCAGATGTTGTTATGTTTTGGCAAGAACAACTATATTATAAAAATAGTACACACGGAGGTGTCAGACTATGCCATAGCTCGTGTAATTTGCAAAAATAATTTCTAAAAACTAATAGTTATATATATAACTGAATAACTAATACTACATACTGACTAAAATAACTATTAGCTCAATAACTCTACATTAACTTTAAGACTTTCTAAATTAAATATGGTTATAATTGTATATACACTACAATAAATGGGTTGATAGATGATGGTGAAAACTCATCAATATACCTCTATATTGACGGGTAACTCACTGTCATCTACACAGCCGACATCTAAACTCTTTTAAAAAAATCATCAAAATAGATTTGCCACGAAAAGGAGTTAGTTGATGGGGAATTCTCGTCAACAAAGGGTACCGCGAAAAGGAGTTAGTTGACAGGGATTTCCTGTCAACAAAGGTTGCCGCGAAAATGAGTTAGTTGATGGGGAATCCTCGTCAACAAAGGGTGCCGCAAAATGGTATTATATGATGGGGAATCCCCGTCATTGAAATTTGTAGAAAAAGAAAAAAATTAAAAGATTTTATTTCAATATGGTGTCGAAGCATGCTGACAATATTATCGATTCTAAAAGCCCTGCCAATGAGATAATTTATAAATTCTAAATAGTTTTGATACCAAGAATAACATCAGTCCTAGATAGTTTCCCTAGCAATAATATATATCATAGAATCAACCAACAACATATACACTAATCTCATCAACACTAGTAATTGATAAAAATACCAAGTGTTAGCTACATATCAGACACAAACAAACCTTGATTTCCAAGTGGCTACCAAGGTTCTGAGTAACTTTGCTGCATCACTAGGTGTCAGTGACTTAACAGTTGCTCTCAATTGAGAGAAAAACTACCATAGTCAGTGATCAAAACCGAGACAGGTACAGTGAAAAAGGAAGAACAACTAAAATCACAAGTACCACTTGAAAGACAATACTTGTTTCAAATCCTCCTAAAAGAACAAACCTTTTTTGGCGTATATTAGCTTCAAGATCAATGTTTTCAATTATTGTATAATCAATTGACGAGTTAATAAAGAGATCTTCACTTTCAAGTATCCCCAATGATCTCAACTTGTCCTCCATGCAAATTGACTCGGAGTCCACTTCCAGAATGTCATCTGCACATAGTAGCAAAAAAACAAATAAAAAACAATCATGTCTAAATATTTTTAGTCTTACAATACAAAAGGAAGTAGATATAGAACAAATGATAATAGGCCAGAGAAATATGGAAAAGGAATCAGTTAAGGTAATCGTTTGTAACTTAGGCATTCATTGACATGTTGGAGTTTATAGGTGTTTTTTGTCTTTCTTATATTATCTCATAAACTCTACGTACTCTTTCCAATATGAAGAGAAGCAATTATTGGTTTTCGCTCTGGTAGCATAATATTTCTCCATGCATCGTGAAACAATATTATGTTAATCCATATCTCTTACCTCCTCAATACTAGTTCGCCTCACTTGTTAAAAGCATAAGCACCACACCATTGCAGTAACCAATTTACAGCAAAGCACATGTTTATTAGATTACTTTAGTTGCACAAGTTACACAAGGAATGCCCCTCAATTATGTTTGTGCAGTGAGGAGATCTTATACTAATCCATATCTCGTATATCAAAGAATATTCAATTTCAAAAACTGGTATGCAATATATTTTCTCAAGAGCCACATGCGTTCAATAAAAAATGAGCAAGTATCTCCATAATCATGGCAAAAACAAACTATTTCTTTGGGGCAAGCCATCGGAAGCCAATTTTTTGAGAACTTTTCAAGTCCTCTATAGTTAACCTCATATGACTATAAGAAAGAATATAATCCACATCTGAACTTCAATATAAAGACGGGAAGCTTCAACAGGAATCTCCTTAAAGACATTAAACTACTTACCAGACATTTTACCACTTAGTTTCTTCTTAGACAGGTTGAGAGGAATAACAATGGTGGAGTTTTGTGACATTTGACACCTGACCAAGTGCACGAATAGAATTTCCCTGATGGGTTTTCTCCAGAAGGCAGAGTCCAGTCCCTCAAACTATCATAATCGTCAATAAGTTCAGATTTTAATATGAGAAGTGCCTCTGAGAAGATACCAATAGCTTGTGCTACTCCATAAAAATTTGAATCAAGAAGAAGATACAAGTGCAAGCATCCGAAACTTTCCATTGCAACTCAAAAATAGAAGAAGTGCAGAAAAGAGGTAAGTATTTTAGCCAAATCTATTTAAGATAAGTTTTTTACTACAAGATCGATGAGTACTGGAAAAACAAAAGTTTAAAGGACTTCTGGGCATGATACCCACCTAAAGAAACATTGACAAAATTTTATAAAATTTTCTAAAAGTTCCCTTCAATGACCCAAGTCCCAAGCACAGAAACCATATCTTCTATCACATTATAACTCCATCCAACGAGTCCCCACAAATAAACAGAATCAAGTGCAAGATCGTAGACCAAGCTAGAAAAACAGTAAAAAAAATAAAGTAATTAGCCACGCTGGGAACACAAGGTTGTAAATTACTCCAACATTAACTCCCAGTAACATGCATGGCTCAAATCCAAAAAATATAATATTCAAACCTTACAACCAAATGGAGAAACCAAAGAAATCAGAAAATTCTAAACCCTAACTCTAAATCTAAACCCTAAATAAATCAGAAAATATGAAACCCTAACTTAAAATCTAAACCCTAAATCTCAATAAAACTAAATCAGAACAAATAACACTAAATAAAGCTAACAAAAACTACAAACTCACCACGAGAGAGCGAGAACCGTCGTTTGAGGTTGAGATTCAAGAGAGAGAACAGATCAGAGACGAGCGAGTAGCAGAGGGAGGGGGAGAGATAGAGAAAGAGAGAGCGATGTAGAGGAAAGCTCGAGAGGGGGCGAAAGAGATTAAGCAGGTTGAGAATGTGAGAGAGCGGGCTGAGAGTGAGAGAGGAGTTTGAGTTCGTTCTAGAGATAATTCTTCTAGAGGAGGGATTCTGATTTAGAGAGGATATGAGAAATATTAGTATTATATAGGTGGCATTTATATAATTAAGATAAATGAGTATATATAACTATGACAGTGATTATTATACCTGTCATAGTAGATAATACATTATTGACAGCTAATTCTTTTAGTTGTCATCTCATCCAAATTATTCCACCCTACTCTAATTTCCTGACAGATTTTAGAGACTTGTCATTGTATTATATATGTGATTGTCATTTTAAGCCAAGATTATAGTAATGATAAAAAATAAGTGTTATTCTTGCATGTAAAACATTAAAATAGGTCATGCCCCAACATTTTTCGTATTTTCTTATTCATTTCGTTTCATATGTTAAGATAACCAACTGCAGAGGGAAAGTTCAATTTGGGTCGCTCATACAGATCTGAACTAGCCAAGATCGAATGATTGAAAAAAAAAATGCAAAAAAAAAATTGGATTGCATGTTATTAGATATTTGACCGTTCAAAAACGGATTGAGCCCAGATAACACAAACTGCCTCGACAGTTGGCAAATCTAATGTAATTTTATTTTAATATTTTTATCAAACTTATTGTTCAGTTTGTTATTAACATTGTAACACCATACTTTAATATAAGTAAAGAATAGTCTTTTTGATAACATCATAATATTTAAGGTGTCGTTTGGTATGAGATTGAGACTAAATTATTTTCACAATTTCTTATACGGGGTCAAAGATTTTCATAATTTGTCATACCTAACAAGGGTCCCCACATTCCAATTATTTGAGAAAATATCCCCTTATGCCAAGGATTTTTGTATTTTAAGGTATTTTCTAAAAAAATTATTCAAAATACCTCACTTTTGAAACTATATTTCAATTTTAAGGTAGTTTTGGACACACAACTTATTCAAATGACGATCTTCAAACAATGTGTGGTATCTGAAGAAATGATTTTATCCCAAGTAAATATTGTCTATTCAAAAGACAGTATCTATTAAAGTAGATATCGTATTTTAAAAAGATGATTTTAACTAGGCATCTTTTGGCCCCTAGCAATAAGTAAATATAGTCTTTTGACAATATTATAGCTTCTTAAGGGTCATTTCGTATGAGATTAAGATAAAATGATTTTCTCACAATAAGATGGTGAGAATATGATTGTGGGAAGTATAATGACCGAATGTTAAGATACTATATTTGGTGAACAACTGAGAATCTTATGATATAATGGTAGTGATGTTAAATTTTTTTATGGAACCTACAGGAGAATGTTGTAAATAGAAGAAAAAATTGTTCGAAGATGTCGGGCATAAAGATATGCACTAATTTAGGGTATCAATATACTCTCAAGTGAGGAAATCTTCACATTCTAAGTATCAAAAAATGTTTATAACTTCTCATACTCAACAAGGGCATCCCTCACTTTCCCTTACATTCTACATATTTGAGTAAAGATCCTCTCATACCAAGAATTTTTAGCATTTTAACATATTCTAAAAAATATTATTTGAAATACCTCACTACTAAAACTATTTCCAAGTAGTTGTGGTCATGCCAACTGAAAATTATCTTTTAAAAAGACGATCGAAAGGTTGACAATTAGCTAGAGCAACAAGTGGCGCAACAAAACTGATTGCAAAATAGGGAAAATTGGCCGCATTAAAATTACTTTTTGGGAAGGTCCGTTTGATATCAAAAAATTGCTCAGCAATAGTCGGACAAGCGTGGAATGCTGGGATGAAAAGGTTTTGGTTCTACTTGGTGATAAATAAAGCATTCACGCTTTTTTATCTCGCAAAAAATTCATAAAATGGGTTTTCTAGAGCGGGAAGGGACGGGGCAGGACGAGTATTTTGGGTAACAATTTTAAGAGTTAAAATTAAAATTAGTTTAAAAATTAAAAGGTTAAAAATTAAAAAATTAAGGGTCAAATTTAAAAAAATAAAAATTTTGAGATATTTATAAAGAAATCGGGACGGGTCAGGATAAAAAATTAGTCTCGTGTCCCATCTCATCCCATCCCGCTAAGAGTAAAAATCACGTCTCATTCCACTCAATTCGGAACGATTTCTCAAGACGGAACAACTCCGATCATCTATTGTAATCTATAAGGAGAACGTCAACAGTTAAAAAGGAAGGAAGTGCGATCAACACAGAATTGCGAGTAGGGAAAGAAATTTTTTATTAATTATCTGTTCCGATATTTTTCTGCAAGAAAAAACTAAGAGATATATTATTAATTATGGGTTATATGCTATATGATAACTTCTTTTTTTGTAATCTATAAGGAGAACGTCAACAGTTAAAAAGGAAGGAAGTGCAATCAACAGAATGCGAGTAGGGAAAGAAATTTTTTATTAATTATCTGTTCCGATATTTTTCTGCAAGAAAAAACTAAGAGATATATTATTAATTATGGGTTATATGCTATATGAAAACTTCTTTTTTAAAACATATGATATGATATTTCGAATACCATTTATATGGAGCATCATATATTAAATTGTCTCATCTCCCTGCGTTCTCTTAAGAGCACTATTGGATCGGACATGTCTTGTCTCTCAGGTTCACGTGGCTTTGATGTGACAAGCCACTCAGTAATTGGCACATATGTGCTTAATATCCCATAAGTGCTCCCACATTGCCTTTGTTGTTGCCCTTCCTTTTATTATTGTGGGCATCACGCCATTGAAGTCCTGTTAGTACTATCTAAATAACTTAAATAACATTTAATGTGTATAGTCTATATATATACACGCATATGCGCATATACGTATAAACAAATTAAAAAAGATTGTGGTTCCCATTGCATTACTTCCAAAATCTCCTTTTAAATTTATGCATTAGATAATAAAAATGTTAGGATATATGATTAGCACATTACCCTTAATAAACTTAATAATTATTGGTAGTCGTATTTTGAAATATAATAACATTTTCCTCTTTTCACAACTCGCATTAAATATTTAATAATTAGTTTATCAATAATAAAGTGCAAAAGTTTACTCACTCCATAAAAAATGTCCCATTGATAGCAATAAATGTCTTCCATCTCTTTCAACAAACCCTTTGGCATAAAATGTTAGAACAGCTTATTACCATGTATATTGGAAAATATCTTTGTTAAAAAAATTTAGACTATGTGATGTTTATAAATAATATATTATTAGTTATATAGATGATCATTTTATGAACAATTTTATGAAACTTATAATTCATTATTTCAATCCTATCTTTTATTATTTTGATGCGGCTCAATATAATTGGTTTGCATATACATCCACTGAAATGGTTTACTTGATAAAATTAAAATGAAATATCTCATTATCCTTAAGAATATACTAGTCATTGGTGGTTTATTCTTTCTTTTTTTATGGAAGATTTTGTGTCTATTTGTGTAGACTTTGATCCACTTGATCTATGGTACTTGGTTGTTTTCCTCTCTTCAGATCTGATTCTTTTGAAATTTTTGGGGCCTGTTTTAAGTGCATCACAATTAGATTTTTCATATCTGTTCAAGGGTATCTCGCTCTTCATACATATATGTTTTTGCAGTGTTAGTTAGCCGAGCTGATTGTACTCTATATTTATGTGCAGTTTACGTACATGATTCCCTCATTAGACTTCAGTATGTTTTTACTAGTCTTATCTAGTATATATAAGCACGTATTTGTATTTAGATCTGATACTTTGAGTCAGATTCTAGTATTATCCTTATCTTTTCTTTGATTATGAATGCAATATTTACCTTAAGACAAAAAGAATATACTAGTCATTATGTTTAATTAATTAATACTTAAAAGACAATTTCTTGTGTTTATTATAGATATATGAATCTCGTAGTGGTAAGTTTGTCTTTTTTATTCCGTTTTGCTTTAATTACAAAAAAAAAAAGTTTTTTGCTCTAATACATTATCTAGTTGGCATGTCATGTAAGTTTAGATAATGCAAAACTCTATGAGATGAGAAATATGTTAAATCATGGAATATTTGCTAGTGATGTGTAGAGGAGCCAAGACTGGTATTCTTTCAACTTGGGATTTTATTTTTCAATGCATTCTCCAATCCAATCCAATAACTCAGTCATCTAAGTTACAGATTATGTTGACTCATAGAATCTCATTCATGATAACCAAGCTATTTAATATGAGTTTATATATCTTTCAAGATTATTAAGAGCACTCATAATATAATAGCATTGAGTCAGGATTTTTTTAAGATTATATTTTATCAAAAATTAGACTCATTAGTCATTTTTATGCATTATAAATACACTAGGACATTAGTGAGATACTCCACCTACTGACCATGATAAGTCATTCATTGTCTTTCTTTATGAAGCATGTGTGCTCTTTATTTTTTAACATCAACAGTTGATTCCAAATGCGAGAATAACTAGTAGGTCATCCCAAACTCTTGTCTATATGGTCTGTGATATGTGGGTTCTAAATATATGTCAACTCACTTTTTCTTCCATCTAAGAATCAAGTTCCAAAGATGGAACTCCTAGTTGTGAATGCACCTTAGCTTCATCCCTTTAAAGAATGAATTATTGTTTGGAAGTGCTAATCCCAAGCTGTGACTAAAGAGATCTCGTGCAGATTTTGTAATTATAGTAGTTAACTCTCTGTTCCGTTGCGGGTGAAACGAGTAGTTAAATATTTTAGTTCCTTTGAGAGAACGGAAAGGAACTGGGAGTACAGAATGTTTAAAATTATTTTGGTCAATTATTAAGCCAAACCAAATACAATTACAAAGTAGCATTGGTCCAGTCATGCTAGGCGTTACATTTGGCTCACCCCTTTCCTTCATGTCCCCAGTTCAAGTTCCATCCAGTGCAAAATGAGTTTTTGTGTTTTTTTCTTTACTAACAATCTTTTCTTCTCTTTTCTTCCTTCAACTTTAATATTCTCTTTTATGAATAAAATTTCAGTAACTAAAAATTAATTATATGCTTTTTAATGAGAATTATGTGTTTATGTTAACTAAAAAAAATTTGTATTTTAATTAATCATTATTCAAACTTTATTTGTTATATTATTCTTAATATATTTTATAATATTAATTTATATGTTTGAAATGTTTTTGAACGGACTACCAAAACCTCGAAATATCTAAAATGTTATATTTTTTTCAAAAATAAAATGACTATCCTAATGGATTTGACTACTATACTTGTAACAGATTCAATAAATCTCTGACATGAGAAAAAATAATCTGAAAAGAAGAGAAGATGTGAAAATCGCCAAATGAACTGAACTTTACTGACATGTATATTAAGCGATGAGCTCTTAGGCTTGTTTGATAACCTACATTGTACAGTACTAAAGTCAGGACAGTACTAAAATAGTATTATCTGATGTTTGATAAAAATATGAGACTCGCACTAGCTAATACGGTGGGACTTTTTAGTCACACTCACACTGTATAATTTAGTCTAGGGGACTAAACGAGACTAAAACCATTCTGCCCACATGAAGACTTCTTCGTTCCACCAAAGAAGACCCCGACATTGCTCAGACCCACCGACGAAGACAGACCCATCAATGAAGACTTCTTCGTTCCTCCCGTCAATAGACCCACCGAAGAAGACCCAAATCTGATTTTTGTGTTTGTTTTGATTTTTGTTAGGAATTTGGAAACTGCGTTTTCATCTACAGAGGAGGAGCTGATTTTATTTTTGTTAGATCTGGTTTTTGTGTTACATCTAGTTTTTATGTTAGATATGATTTTAGATCTGATTTTTTACCCCTTCTCTCCCTACCAATTGCATGGATATGAGCAACTAAGGGCATGGATTCGAGCCTCACACCCATAGCTTGAGGGCATGGATTCGAGCCTCACACCCATAGTTTGAGGGCATGGATTCAAGTAGTTGTATCCCAAATTCCAGTAGAATGTTTGACTTTGAAAAGGTACTCGATTTAGCTCTTTTACTTCTTCTAAGCTCGGGTTCAGATTCTTCATCAATCTGAGCTCTATAAGAACTTTCTTCTAAACCTCATTTCGCAGTTTGACTGTGTCTTCCTTCCTTAATGGAAACACATTCTCAAAGAATTCAGCATTGATAGATTTCATAATAGTGTTGGTACTTATGTCAGGAATCTCTGACCTAATAACCAAAAATCTATATGCAGCAATGTTCAATGCATATCCTATGAAAACACAGTCTATCATCTTAGGTCTAAGCTTTACTCTTTTTAGGCAACGGTACTTGTACATTTGCGAGACACCCCCACACTTTTAGGATTTTATAGGATGGTAACTTCCCTTTCCACTCTTCATAAGGAGACTTATTGGTCTTCTTATGTAGAATCCCGTTAAGTATGGTGTTTGCTATAAGCAAGGTCTCCCCCCACAAACTTTAAGGTAATCCAGAACTGTTCAACATACAGTTCACCATATTTTTTAAAGTTCTATTCTTTCTTTCAGACACCCCATTCTGTTGAAGCGTGTAAGGTGCAGTAGTTTGATGCACAATTCCATACTGAGCACAGAATTTAGACAGCATAGTGGAGTCATACTCTCCACCTCGGTCAGATCTAAGCACTTTGATATTTTTACCAAGTTGGTTTTCAACTTCAGACTTGTATGTCTTAAACATATCCAAAGTCTCATCATTTGAATGAAGCAGATATACATAGCAATATTTACTTAAATCATCAATAAATGTAACAAAGTATTTTCTACCTCCTCTACTAGGTGTTAATTTTAAAATCACATAAATCGTTGTACCAAATCAAGTAAGACATTTGTTCTTTCTACAGATTTGAATGATTTACTTACAAATTTAGATTCTACGCATATTTCACATTTATTTCCTTTTCCTAGAGTAAAACTAGGCAAAAGTTCTAAATTAATCATTTGTTATAAGGATCGAAAATTAACATGTCCTAATCTAGCATGCCAAATATTAGGCAGTTCAGCGATATAAACAAAAGAAGCATAATTATTATTAATAAAAGTAGGAGATACAACAGACATATTATGTTTAAAAAGACCATCAAAATTATAACGCTTCCCAACAAACATCCCTCCCTTAGTCAGAATGAACTCACCAGCATCAAAGACAAGCTTAAATCCACTCTTACATAAACGAGATCCTGAAACCAAATTCCTACGAATTTCAGGCACATTCAGGACGTCCAGGAGAGTGAGTTATTTTCTGGATATGAACTTCAGCACAACATTTCCCTTTCCCTTAACAGCAGCTTTTGAGGCGTTCCCTATATAGAGAACTTCATCCTTTTCAACCTCTGTATAAGTTGAAAAAATATTTCGATCACTACACACGTGCTTCGTCGCACCAGTGTCAACCCACCATTCCTTGGTGTCAGTGACCACACAGATCTCAGAAATCATAGCACAGAGATCATCTATCTCCATCATATTTGCTTGATTCATTTTCCCACTGTTACGGGGTTGGTTACCATCATTCTGATCTTTCTTAAAACGGCAGTCCTTTGCCTTGTGTCCGACTTTACCGTACACCCAGCAACTGCCCTTAATACGTTTCACTGAGTTACTTTTCTGAGCACTGCTCGGCGGTGTCTTCTTGTTCTTGCTCGGTTGATTGGATTTGTTTCCTTCCACCACGTTAGCTTTCATTTTGTAGGTTGCCCACATTACTTTCTTTTCATTTTTCTGGTTGTCCTCCTCTATCCTCAGCTGAACAATCAGATCCTTCCACGACGGCGGTAGCTTCTCAATGATGGACGCGACTTGGAACGGTTCATTCATGATCATCCCCTTGACCTTCATGTTGTTGAAGATGATATGCAACTCCTCCACTTGACTTATTACCGTGTTCTTATCATTCATCTTCTGTTGCCATTATTTGAAGTCGTCCCCCTTGAACTTCTCAGGTCTCTCAGCGTGCAAAGTCTTGATTCCAGCAGATTATTCCATAATTATTGTCTTTAAATTGTTGTTCGTAGTGATGGAATAAGATGCTTTCATGAATCAACAATACAATGAAATGGAACAAATTCAACTTAAACGCAATAGAAACGATTACAATGAAAATTATCAGAACTCATACATGGAAATACGAAAATAAATAGAAAATAAATACAACTGAAATTTCAATAATTAAAGCAGAATTAGATGAAGATCGAGGATTTCTCATGAGCAATGTCCTAAAGACAATAATCGTCCTCCATAGGATGTTTGAAGACTACGATGAATCGCATCTGTAGGATACAACGATCCAAGTCTGAGTATAGCAACCAATTACTCAAACTCTCTCAGAACTCTCTGTATCTCTCTCTCTCTCTCTCAATATGCAGATGTTTGATGATGGTGATGAAAATGAGGTTTTCTAATAGTGATAAAAATGAACTATTTTCTGTGTGCTCACACACTGCCTTTTTAAAAATGTGTACAGCTTGGGGAGCAAGTCAAAAATGTTGGTTAGTGTTGCTGATAAGGTCATGCACGAAAATGGAGACAATTGATTTTCTAATTATTTTCTGCAGATAATCCAACACAGATTCTATGAAAATAATCAAAAGAAATTTTGTCCAAAGAATTTCTCTGATTCGGACCGAGCTGAGCCGGTCGGATGGTGGCGCGCGTGAGGGGAAGACCATGTGTCATCTAGGTCCTCCCTTCCCCACAAAAATGTGGGGTGCCCCTTGGTGCTAACCCCAATGCATGAGAGTTTGGTTTATAAACCCAACATCTTTTTCTTGAGTTTTCAATGTGGGACTAAATCTCATTCTATTTCACACCACACACTTTCATTCACACTTTTTCTTTTATTTCTTTCTTTTAACTTCTATTTCCTTTACTATCTCCAACAAAACTAACTTGGAGTTGAATTTTTCATTATCTTCCATTCTTCAAAGCGTTGCATGCTTTCTGAGTTTAAAGACATATATTGGATATGCCCACTCGTAAATGACTCGTCCACTCTTACGTTCGTCATCTCTTAAATTTGACTCTTCCTGAAGCTGCTACTCGTCCCTGAAAACTCCATGTTCTAGCTGTAAGTACTCGACACTTCTAAGAAATCATAGTCAAATTAAAAAAGTTCAATTAGTGCTACGAATTTCGAGGATTATTAAAAAAAATAAAAAGCATGACATAAGTTGAATTTAAAGGTTGTCTAAGAAAAAAATCATTGAATTTAAACGTTGTCTAAGAAGAAAATCAAAGAGAAATTTCAATGTTGTGGATATGAAAGCATATTTTGTAATGCTTTGGTGGATGAGTTTTTTTGTATGAATATTATTGTAAATTATGAAAATGAATGATGATATTTTTAAGAACTTTTTTGGAGTATTTTAATTATTATTATCATTGAATGGTTGAATGAATGTTTATTTTATAGTTGAAAATATTAAATAATATGTTAATGAGTTCTAAATAAACTTGTGTAAATCAAATTATCACAAAAAATTTTACAATAATCTAGTATTATGATGTGTCAAATATTGTACAAGTAATACAGTTTTTTAACAAATACAACACCAAACATTAGATAGTATTATTTAATCCAGTACAGTACAGTCTAACAGATTTAGGACAGTACTATACTGACAGCCAAACGAGCCCTTAAGAGTTTATTTTAATAACTATAAGATTTTTCCGTCTATGTTAAAAATGTGAATTAATGAAATACACCTTTTTGAAGTCTTTTTCTACAACTTATTTTCAAAGAAAAATTGATTCTGGCTTTGTCTAGCTCTAAGGCGCTCGTACACAAAGTTCTCATCTGAGCCCTCGAGTTAATCATATGCAGTAAAGGAAGTCTTGAACTTTGCCCTCGAGATAGGCAAGTAAAAATGGAAGCCTCGATTTTGGTAGACAAAAATGGATGCCATGAACCATGCCCTTAAGTTAGGAAAGCAAAAAAGGAAATTCTAACCTATGTGGTCGAGCTAGGCCAGAAAAAAAAAGGGAATTCTGAACTACGCTCTTGAGCTAGCCAAGCAAAACAAGAAGTCATGGCCTAACCTTCATGGCAGAGCAAAGTGCTCGTACTAGGCATATATAACAAAGCTACCTAAACCTAAGCGCCAGTGCTAAGGATGCATGGAGAAGGTTACCATGGCTTAAGCCATCGTGTCATGTAGGTCAAACATACGTAATTGTGGCCTAAGCCCTTCTGTTAGGGAAGGACATCTAAGGAAAAATCAGAGCCAAAATCAAGGTCTTCAAACTCAAACTGAAGAACGAGCTTTAGTTAAAATGGCCTCGCTCTAGTTTAAGCTCAAACTCAACATCTAGGTCTAAATACAAATCAAGCTCAACTCAAGATCAAGGTCTCCAAGCTCAAGCTCAACCACAAGTCTTTGAGGTTGAGTTAATGACGTCTAGTTCTAGTTTGAGATCAAGCTCAACACCCAGGGCTAGATATAAATCGAGCTCCAGCTCAAGATCGGAATCTTCAAGCTCAAGAATAAGTTTTTCAATCTCCAATTAAATAAGTCTAGCTCTAGTTTGAGCTGAAGATCAACATCGAGGTTTAGATACAGAGTGAGCTCAAGCTCAAGATCAAGGTCTTTAACCATCAGCTCAAGCTCAAGATTAAAGAATCGAGTGCATATCATTCAAAGATAGTACAATGTCACAAAAAAGTGCAATGTGACAAGCTCATTTCCTTATGAATAATTAAAATAAACAATGACTAGTCACCATGATGCTCAACATACACGAAACATGCATATCTTGAATAATGTACAAATCACTAAACCAGGAAAATCCCAAGGGTCAAAAAGCTTGGCTTCCTTGCTCATCTCAGTGATTGGGAAACTGTTATAGGTACTTTTTAAGAGGTCATGGATGCATGTCATGTGTCATTAATCGTAGCTCATGTATACTAGCTCATAAGGTTTCCAACTCTTAACTCTTAGGTCGTGAGTATTAGCTTGAGTGTACCATCTCTTGAGCCCTCACTCGAGTGTACCAGCTTAAGTATCCCCGGTAGGGTCAGCAGGTCAAGATAAGTGGACCAAGTTAGGTCAAATCATAATTGGGACGTTAGAGAATCTTCCACATGATAGGATATAAATGGACCACCATAAAGTATATCCCCAATTATCAACTGACATGCCAGCATCGTCTACGTTACGCCAGCCTTATCATTAATATCAAATGGCTATTCCACGTTGCATACATCTATCAGACCACTTCAGCTTGTCCTAATTATCACTTTCCATATCAAAGCATCTCTTTTATATCAGCTTAGGGTAATTCACGTTAATGTTACCTCTCTTTAAACCAACCAAAGCACAATGGTATATACTTAGAACTTCTTAACAAGCATTGACAATGTTTGCCTTCTTTATAAATTCTTCATCCATCTCTTTGTAAAGGTAAGTCCAGCTCGTCCTCAGGTCTACTATGTTAATTTACACAAATACTTACTTGACATTAAAGGCTCTTTAGCAAGGTCCACAACCTTATGGTGTGAACTTATCCCTAGGTTCCTTATCTTCTTGCGTGCATGATATTAAATTCCTTAGTATGAAACACGTGTTCTCTCCATTTTTAGGCATCAAACTTTTTCATATGAAAATTAATTCTTTGCTCATTATTAAGGATTCTTTTACTTATGTTAAAATAAAATATTAGTTTACATAAAAATGGATAAAATTACATTGTACATATAAAAATAAAACACAAGTTGTCACTCCACATGTAACTGGAGTATGCTATTAGTAAATAAATCTAGACTGACTAAGGTTAGATTAAGTATATCTGACCCATTGATATTTCAACATTATTTTTTATAATTTCACTAACTAAGTAATAAATAATTGACAAAATATATAGTTAAATAAAATTTTATCGATCATTTTTTTAAATATATCTATAACTAATTTGGTATAAAATTATTTTATATTAATAGTGCTAAAATGAAGAGAAATGAGTAAAGTGGATTTGGCAAAGTCGCTTTCCATGCCAAAAGAGAAGGGGTCACCGATTTTAATATCAGTGGGCTGTGCTTGGTCTCTTATTCAGTTCTCTATATTCATTCCCTATTTATCAATTTTTTATTAAATACAACTATATACCCCCTAACTTTAGTGTTTTGACAATTCATACGAGTGAATTTTTAAAATTAATAAATTTAGTCTTCTAAATTTACTAATTCACAAAATTGGTCCTTCGATAATTTTGTCAGTCAAATGCTTAATGCTTAGTTAAGAAAAATTATCACAAGTGTTATTTAACAACTAATTTGTGACAGGATGGGTAATTTTGCTTACTTATATTTAATAATTTTTCTTAATTGGACGTTAAATATTTGACAGACCGGACTATTTAAGGATTAAATTATAAAAATTATAAAATTCAGGGGTGTAAGTTGTATTTTAATAGTTTTATTTATCGCAAAAAATGGTGGTCTTAGTCGAGTACACCAATAATTGTTGCCTCTGCTCCACCTTTATCAATAGCTGACACGTCTTGTTTCCTATGTGGTCACTGCCAATTCCCTTGGAATCTCTTTCCCATTGCCATTGTTATTTGTGGGCCATACCATACATGTCTTCATCATTGATTTTGACGCTTTTCTATTTTTATATTTCTCCCACTGACTATTTTACCTTTCGCTATAATCATATTGGGATCTGCTTTTATTCTTTTTCAAAAATCAAGATTTGATATTTATTTTAGTGATTCTATACTGATATATAAAAACTATGATGATACTCTTGAAATATCTTACTCACTTAAATAAAAAATTAATATTTGATAAAAAGTAAAAAATTTAACATTTTTATTAAGTGTCAATTTTTTTAAGAGAATATGATATTCTTATAATACTATAAAATTTTCACTGATTATATACATTAAGTTTTAATTAATCAATTAAATAAATGTACAATTATTTTGTATAATAAAATACGGATAAAAGTAGAAAACACTTTACTTGATCAATTTAAATTTAATCACTCTAATTTTACATTTTTTATAAGAAAACACTTTACTTGATCATGTATGCCAAGTAAATATTGATAATTATAGATTTTTCACACTTATTTTGATGAATAATTATATTTATTATTTCAAATGAGATCTATCATTTTTTATTTAAATATAAATTAAATTAATTATAATACATGAAATAAGTTTATTAGCTCCTATCAATAATAAGAAGGGCTCTTGCTCTTGGTCACCTGGTGAAAAGCCAATTATTATTCTATTTTGAAGCTTTTAAAATAAATTTATTTAATTAACTTTAGCAATTATATCCCATATAATTCCAAACGGAAACCATGGGCTTAAGTGCACCCACTCCATTATTAAATTAGACCCCATCTTTCACAAACAAACAACATTCACTCACCTTTCTTTCTTCTTTTGAGAATCTGTGATTTATAAAGACAACCCCCACTAATTCCATTTATTCTTCACAAGCTTTGTTACAACCTCTCTCTCTCTCTCTCTCTCTCTCTCTCTCTCTCTCTCTCTCTCTCTCTCTCTCTCTCTCTCTTCTGTTTTCCCTAAAGGGTACCGGCCGATGATCGGGAAACTGTCGGAGTTGTTGGTTTCCGGCTACTTTGGTGGAGTTTCAGACATCGCCACCACCAGCAGCCCCAGAAGCCAACTGAACCTAAAGATGCAATCTCCAAGAGGTTTAAAGAATTATAATCATGGTGGGGTTGGGCTTGGCATTGTTGCCTCTCTTGACAAATCCTGTGACGGCGGATGTGAAATTTTAGAAAAGCATTCGATCTCCATCCCAAAGAGCTGGAATCGGTCCAACCCAATTCCAGTCATCTACGTTAAAAACGATGATGGGTTCTTCAGGGGAGGTGTTAATGGAGAATCTGACATGGGCAGCATGGAGAGTTACACATACGTCACCTGTCATAAACCTGGAAAGTCTTTCACTAAGGTTTATTATGACGGAGTTGATGGTATCACCGCCACACACGGCGGAGTTTTTGAAAAATCACCTTCTCCGCCGGCGAGATTCTCCGATTTTAATAAACCGGATTACCCAAGCTCCAGTTTCTTGAGTTCATGTCATTTGTGCAGGAAAAGTCTAGACGGGAAAGACATATACATGTACAGGTAGAAATTAATCAATTGCATCCCATTTTTTCTAAGAATTATTTTGAATTGCCTTCTTAAAATTTGATTATCTTTAAGAAAATATTATAGAAATCTAATGAGGGGATAAAATAATTGAATTATGCAGAGGAGAAAAGGGATTTTGTAGCACAGAGTGCAGATCAAGGCAAATAATGAAGGATGAAAGGAAAGAAGGAGAAGGGTGTGGATCAGAGGCTTCAAGAGCAGGGGATCATATTTCAGCTTCAACTTATAATTATAACAATAAAAATAGAGCAAATATTTTCTCAACTGGAATTCTTGCTATGTAATTTAAGTTTTAAACTCAGTCAATCAGAGCATATAAATGTATACGGCAATATATTTATACATAAATGAGAATGCACAATTTTCAATTGAAGCAACGATTGAAAAGAAAGAAGGAAATTTTATTCCAGTTTTTGAAGTCAGAGAGCTTAGAGTTATTCAACTTTGGAACATCTTGGAATATCATTAATTATGATATATAAATAATAATAATAATAATAATAATAATAATAATAATATTTTTTAGTTATAGGTATTGTTATATTTATATAAGTTATATTTAACATTATATTTGTTTTGAATTATGTTAGTGATATTAAAAAATATTATATTATAATTTATATATATAATATTATTCAATCAAGTTGGAGAATGTCAAACATGTTTTTTGAAAAAGAAATAGTATAAAGTTGAAATGTGCTCTCAAAACTAAAATAAAGAGTGATGTCATTATAATTAAATTATCTATTTTATGTTTTATTTTTACTTTTCACTTGTATTGCAAATTTCTTTTTTGATAATTTTTTGGTAACTATATTTACATAGCATATCAATTATATTAACATATAAAATATAATATAAATAAATTTTCTAAAAATGTGTTATAATTTAATTATATTTTAAATTTTATTATTTAAGTTTTATGGAGATAATTATTTTTCCTCTACATTAAAAATAAGAAAAATAGCAGGAAAAGATAGATTTCGGGGGTCGAGTTGTAAAAATGACCGAAATTTTTTTTATTTATAAAAATGGCCGAAATATGACCGCGGAAATACTTTTTTTACCAAAATTACACGGTGGTAAGTAAATTATTTACTATATTTTGGTCATTTTTGCAATAAAATTTTTTTTAGATTTTTACAACTTGAGCTAGAAAATGGGTCATTTTTACAGTTCTCCCAAAATTAGTACAAAATTGAGTTTCCTCAATATAACTTCTTATTATTGTGTCTGATTTATGTATTTTGGTTGTTAAGATTTTCTATTGATCTTTTGAGATTTAATTTATTTTTATTGATAAATTTATATTTTCTTGTCATTATATTGATCTACATATGTACTCTTTTTCTGAAATGACTGAAATCTTTGTAAAAAAAGTTGTCAATTAAAATTATTTTATTAAACAAATGAATAAATTTTAAAACTAATGCCTACTTGATCAATTTATTATAATATTAAAAATAACAAATTATTAAATGACACATGTAACTTATCAGATTGTTTTGGGTAATGCATCAATAGTAAGTGGAAAACATTCTTCAAAAACGATTTTCATCTACTCCATACTTTTAATATATTATAGAATATAGATAATTACTGTAATTTTAAAATAATAAAATATAATAATATAATGTATTTTATTTTGCTATTGTATTTAGGTACTATATATTATTATTCTTGGTTTATTTTATTAGTGAATATATTTTAAGATACTATATAATATTTTATAAAATCAATCAAAAGTTAAAAATAAATTTCATATAACATTCTTTCAGTGTGTTAATAACATTATTGTTTATTTAAAATATAATATTATCCTATTCTACAATAATGTTATTCTAATAATTTAAATTTAGTTTCTTATATAACAAACATTTTACCCTGTCACAGTACCGTGATGATATTTCTACCGTTCTTGCATTGTTTTTTTCTTTCAAACTTTTTCTCAGATTATAGAATATATTTTTTTGTATAAAATTATTAATTATAAAAATTAATAGGTGCATCACAATGTTACAATTAGATTGCCATGTGTAGTAAATCTACATATTATTATAATAAAACAAATAAGTTAAAATATATAAAAAATAATCAGCAAAACAAAAAACAATGCGCTGACAAATATCATGAATTTTATAAATTGATAGCTCTCGGTAAACTCAATAAGAAAAAAAAAAGAAAAAAGAAAAAAAACAAGAGCAGAGTTTGTTCTCTTTCTAGGTACTGTATAATGAGTGGTTGACAGCTTTGAAAATTTCAAAACAGTTTTATAAATTTCCTATCAACGAATAAGACAAAACAACGTCGTCATCCATGTGGGCCCACATGTGCCCTTGTGGTCCCCGCTACAAGACAAACGCTCATACCAGTTTAATCAATTATTCACATTTCTTTTATTTTTTCTTTATTTCTTTTTAAGACTAATGATTGATATTTCTTACCACTACGAATTTTCTATTACGATTACTACTAATTACATTGAACGTAAAATATTTTAAGTAATTAAACAAATTTCATTTGACAAATCCAAATTACATTAACCATCGTTTTCTCTCTCTTGAAACTTCATTATTATTTTAATTAAATATCTCCAAACTCTAATGAAAGTAAAATGCAACTTACATAAACTCTTTTTTATGTGGTGGATTCATCTCATTATTTCTTATGTAGGGCAGAAAATATGATTCAAGTCGGATATGCCTTGACATTGTTGAAGTGTCATTATGATGTTTAGCACCGTGATACTTTTAATAATTAAGTCGGTTGTTGATCACGTGTAACATGACACGTAATGAACACATATGAGGGTAAGTTTAAGAGCTCGTCAATAATCATTAAAAGGTCAACATTTGTTCCTCGTGCATATTGTGTCATGCCACCACCTGCTATTTACAACGCCATAAGTACCAAACCAGGTGAACAACCAAAGGTAACTATTTTCTTCTAGAAAATACTACTATATATTTTGTTGCGACAATGACTAATTTAATCGTTGAAAACTCTTTGATAAGACTCTACCACTTTTGTTGGACTTATCTTATAATTGATCTTACAGGTTCTCGGCACTGAGTTGAAACATCAAACAATTGAAGATTTATCTCTCAATAATATTATTTATATCTTTTACAAAAAAAATTATACATTCGCTAATTTGTTAGGTTGACGAGTTGAAAATAAAAATTTATTTTCAAAAGCCTTATGTGGGGAATCAAAACAAATAAAGAAATAAAAAAAACATTGTATGAGCTTTTTCTAACTCAATCAAAAGGGAAACAATGGGAGAGGAACTTTGCAGCATTCATTGATAGGGTCAGAAAGTGATATCTTTCCAAGATTCCAAGAATAGAACTAATTATTCGAATAATTTCGTTTAATCAGCACTCCTTAATATCGATTACGAAAAGAAGTTCGGAGTAAAAGTAATTAATAGAAAATACTCCTAAAATAATAACTATGAATACACTAACTGAAATAATTAAAAACAAAGAACTTTATAATTAATTTAAAACCTTAAGAAATGATCATTATCTCTTAAAAAAATACAAAAATTATTGTTACACTGAGATCATACACTAACATTTCCATGTTGTGCCCCAACAAAAAAAACAAATAATTAGCGTCGAATTGGCTGGCTTTACACTTAATTTTGATTATAATGATCGAAAAATCTACTCTTAACGATAGACAGTTAAACAACCATATTTTAAATATTTTAGAAGTGTTTTGGGCTAATAGTTTTAACCCAAATCCGAATAATTTTTTATTTAATAAATAAAAAGTTCACTTGCGTTGATGCTATTTCGTAGGAGAGAATTAGGATACTAGCAATTCATCACTGTTTTATATAAGAAACAAAGAATGCAACAGATAACCAATAATAATGGATAAAAAAGCTTAGAGTAAAGAGAAATATAGGTATCCATTTCAAAGCATAGATAGAACACACTATTCATACAAACACCAGATAGGTACCTAAATCGAAACCAATAGATATAAAGGAGAGATGCAAAGAAAATAAAAGAAGAAAAAACTGAAAAAAAAAAATCCTACAGACTTTTTTAAACACTTAGTGCTCCCCAGTCACAGTATAATGGGAGTTTTCTCTTTTTTTATATAAATATATAATTTAATATTACTGGTAATACATAAGTTGCTGCGTTGTGGCAATGTTTTGGTACCCACCATCATAAATAGCCTGACTAGAACCAGCACCACCCATTCCCATGGCCGCCTGCTTAAGGACATGCTGAGCCTGTGGATGCATGAGTGCATGTGCACCTCCCATTTTGCTATATGCCATTTGCCGCTCATAAATAGCTGCAAGATCAGCAGCTGACAAATTGGGCATATATCCGGCTGCTGGTGGTGGTAGAGGGGCAGAATTTGTCCCTGGCGGAGTTGGCTTGTTGCCCCATGAGCACTGCGATAAACAGATCAAAACCAAATAAAATAAGCAGCACATTAAGATATTGATAACCATGTAAAAACAAATCCTGAAATGGACCAAATTTTTGTGGGTAAACATTACAAATTAATAGGATGCACCAATTTATAATTGATAGATTCACAATTTATTTTATAAAACATAACAATTTACAAATTTAATTACTATTAAAAGGATTGGCATGTCAAAGATATTAAACTTCAACTTAAGCTCCAAACAAACATCCCAACGTCTCTTCTACCAGGCCCAGTGTATGTTTTGCCTATACCACTAACCAAAGAGTCCAGATAATCAGATAATTAAGAAATACACATTAACTGGGCAATTCAAGTAAAAGAAAATATAATCTGCACATACCTTAACAGGTTTACCACAGAGAATCCTTGCATTACCCAGCTGGATAGCTAGAGCTGCTTCGGCATGTGTACTGTATCTAACAAACCCAAATCCCTTATCTCGTTGCACCCTAACATCTTCAATAGTTCCGGCTCCAAGGGCATGGAAATGACGGTGGAGATCAACCGAAGTAACCTGCAGGGGTGTCTTACGTACTTGAATATCCGGTTGTACAATAAATTTCATCACAAGAACAAAGAAATGGTATTCACTTTGATGCAGTCCAGAATTTATAATATTATTCTCGTCGGAGTACTTTGCGATATTAATCAACATCTCTGGCCAATGCTACATTCAGTTGACTAGATAAAACCTTGAAAATTTGCAAGCAGCGGTGAATTCCAGCGAAAACCAACAATCCAAAGGTATAGAGGAATTTTTATCATATGCCCAAAGCTACTAGTGCTATCGGGTCCAAGTATATCAGTAAGGAAGACATGAATTATGAGAGCTTATCAAACAAAAGTAGCTAGCCATGAGTGAAGGACATTACTTTTTTGATCAGTTAGTGAAGGATATTACATACTCGCATTCCCTCTTTTCCTCAATAAATAGACTGGAAAGTCCATACCAAAGATGCATAAAACTAATAGCAAGCATAAAAAAATCATAAGTAACTGTATTGACAGGGGCATATCCTTGCCTCTGGAGAAAGATTGCCAACATAAACAGTGGTATATTGAGAATTATTCTCCGGAGTATCTTCATTAGTCTTCTCTTGACCATCGTCTGCAAATTGAGAAAGTTAGCATCACAAGCAAATAAACAAACAAGACTGGTTACTATAAATAAACAGCCTGGACTAGAGTAACAACACAGTGTTACTATGGAACTCCAAGTCCAAATGCCAATATAGATAGAGATGTACTAATCTATGACTTATGAGAACAGTGTTTTTTAAGAATCTATGAGACGACAATATATACATAGTAACATACACAAATACAAATGTAATATATTATAGGCAAGACAATACAATCCAATACAATCTAATTTTGGACTAAAAGATAGATCAAGAAGCAAGATAGAACATATAGGCTTGAACAGATCAGTAAAACAGTATACTTACAATAACCAGACATAATAGATGCAAAAAATAACAAAAGACTCTAACTCACCACTCACCACACTAACCAAAGAGCCCATCAGGGAAAAATATGATACTTCACTTACTTTCCAACAATATTAAGACAAGACACTCATAAAGTCCAACATTCATGTGATGCTCACCTGACATTCCATTAGTCAGCTCCACAACACTTTTTGCATCAGAGCTCTGCTTGTCATCACTAGTACCAGCACCTTTAGAGGCCCAATTACACCTAATCTGTCTACTACCCAGCCATTTTCCTGTAATGACAAAAAGAAAGCATCAGAAAAATCCAAAGTTATAGTAGATGAAAATGGATTGGTATAAACCACTCTGACACGATACTTGATATCAATCCATAAATATTTGTCGGGCAGGTTTTATTTAATTCTTCAACCTTTTGCATCAATAAAACTAGAGATCTTCTGGATAAACACAAGTTTTTGAAAGGTTTTGTCTGCATAAATAGCTTCTCATCTCCCCAAACTCCTAGTTGATGTCTACGGCCTCCAATTCTCACTTCCTTTGAACCACTATTTCTCTATTTAATGCATTGTTAAAATTGTTTCTAAGGTTTTAGCCGTGCAAAGAATAATCTAAATGGTCCATAAACCAGCAGCACAACAATAAAAATTACCGAACTATAACTTCCAAAAATAAAGACTAAGGAAACATGACCCTTGACTTTATATCTCGAGACTTCAAACAAAAATAAAGAATGCACTTGAAATGAAAAACTTCACCTACCATTTAAATCATTTATAGCGCTTTGGGCGTCCTGAAACGAATAGGTAAATAGCTTTCATAACACAAAGATGACAAATAGATAAACAAAAGAATAATATATTGACTGAGCAAAAATAGAATAATATATTGTTTTGCCTGTTCTTCTATCAATGTGTGTTTGTGTGTGTGTGTGTTTGTGTGTGTGTGTGTGTGTGTGTGTGTGGTGTGTTCTTTTATTTGGGAGGGGGTGGGAAAGGAAATGCATGACAGTAGGATAAAATCATCTTAGCACCTGTTGATTCCGAAAAGAAACAAATCCATAACCCCTGGAACGACCAGTTTTCTGATCCCACATAACCCTAGCATCACTGCCACAAGTGGACACAAATTTAGCCAAAAAGTACCTAAAAATGAACTGCTTGTGTTCTGATAGAAATGGAATTATGGCCCACAGATCAAGACTAATGAATACAGAACTTACGAACAAGTAGAGTAAACAGAGAAGCATGCGAACAATGTAGCATCAGTAACCTCAGGGCTAAGATCACCAACGAATACATTATGGTGACCTGCATGACAAAGTTAAATTACAATAAGCTAAATTACATTAAACATGAAATAATCACTCGGAGAGATAGAAAAACACAAAAAAAAAATCACAATCAGAATGAAGATCAACCTGAACACACAAAATAAAAATAAAGAATCAATATCAGATGAAGATCAACCTGAAGTATCCTCCCTCTGACTACTCGCATATGCCCAATTCACTTTGATAGGCTGCCCAAACCTGTAGAAGCAGGCAAGATCAAATACAGGAATAACCAATAGGCAGTAAGAACTATGCAGAGGTTTTTACTCACAGATGCCTTCCATTAAGAGTTACAATAGCAAGTGCAGCTGACCTGCGATCAAAGTAGTCCACAAAACCATAGGATGACTGCATAGATGGGAGAGAAAATTTCAGTGGCAGTTGACTCATGAGCAAAGAAATGTATTGAAGCCCCAATGATGGGTGTTAAAAAACTATATCAAAACTAACAAGGTCACTTAATATGGAACTTAGTTCCAAATTGATTTAGACCAAAAATTGCATCTAGTTTATGAAAGACAGAACCTGACCTTCTCTTTCCGTATGAGCTTGCATCCTTCAACAAGCCCGATATTTGCAAAAATCTCTTGAAGCAGCGGTTCGGTGACCTGAGGATGAATATTACCAACATACCTGCATTTTCTCAAAAGTAAAGAACAAGCTAAAGAAATAAAGATCTAAGATGAGAAAGCATAAGCGAAATATGCATAAAAAATGTATCCAAATTAACAGAACCATAATAATACATCAGCTACCAAAAAGTTCTTTTATCATCAGGTTCAGTATAATCTAGTGTCAGAGAGACACTGAAGCAAATATTTAGAACTGAAACTAATTATACTAAAAAAGAAAAAAGATGAGTGCACCAAAATTTCAAAAGCATCCTAGCAAATAGAATAAAAAACTACAAAAATAATAACAAAAGGAAAATCTAAAAAAAAAGAAGGAAAAATTATCTAGTCAACACTCACACACTGCGGCATGTGGCTGAATCAAAACCAGGAGGCAGGTTTCCACTCAAGATAGGCTCTATCTGCAAAATAAAAGTGTAAAAAACAAGAAAAGAAATAAAAGAAACTGGTCCTACGTTATATATCCTCACTCCTCGCACGAATTTCAGCAGATAAAAATGAAAAAGACGTCAGATAAAGAGTCAACACTCATCCTCACTGTAACTTAACATCCTTAAGACCCAAAAAATGAAAATCAACTACTTACATCTTTAATAAATCAAGAGTAAGTAAGCTAACTAAGAAACAAAGGCCTAACATGAGCTCCAACGTTACCTGGGTAAATTTTATGAAAATAGTCATATCTTTCTTTACTTACAGTTGTAAAGAATCATTAAAGGAAAAATGAAATGTTGAATACTATTGCTTAAAGAAATTCCCGCTGACATCCTTAGACGATTAGACAGAAGCACGAACAAAAAAAGCAAGCAGATAAACAGATTCATTCTGAAAGTATACTAAAACCAGGAGTAAAATAATAGACCATAGTACCCAATAGGTAAAAACATATTTATCCCCCAGAGAACGTATGACAGCCAACTCAAACAAATGCTGTAACATAACCCATTTGTCAGTAATAACAAATGGAAACAAAGTGAAAAAGGTGAGGATTTGCAGATCCCAGAATACAGAAAACAATATTCTTAGCACAGTACAGTAACAAAATTCAAACGCTAACAAAATTTAACAGTCAAAGAGAAGATGCCAGCTTCCTAGGCGAAAAACAGTCTCTTAAAAATCTAAAATCGAACGGGAAAATCAAACAAACTTCGAACTACCCAGACATAGCATGCAAAAAGAAAAGGACTAGAACGAGTTTGTGTAAATAAAGGGGAAAATGGAGAAAAAGCGAAAACCTGAGGAGGTGCCAAGAGACCAGGGTGATGGTAGAGAGACTGATGCATCATCGCCTGCTGTTTTACCCTCTGGTGTTGCATCTTCCAGGAGAGATTAAGATAGAAATGGGTGAAGATTCTAGGCTTAGGGTTTCAGAAAATTAGACAAGCAGCAGCAAATACACACAAAAGAAATGGAAATTAAAACTTAGACAAGAAAAAAAAAAGAAAAAAGGGGAAAAAAAGAAAAAAAAAACAAAGAAAAAGAAAACCCTCGAATGGGAGGGTAAGATGAGACGAAGAGAGAAGAAGATGGAGAAAGCAGAGAGGGAGAGATTTTCTGAGCTAAGACGAAAAGTGCTCTGATTCTGGTTTTATATATGTCCTGCTTTTATTACATTATTGCAACATATTATTTGATTATTGTGTTATTCAAATGGTACCTCTAAAATTATAATATTTGATAATTTATATCCTACACTATGAATTGAGTCAATTTCACCGTTAATCTTATAACTAATATTTATCAGTAAGTTATTTTTTAAAATCAAAACACTATTTGCGTTGTTCTTTTCTCATCTTCCTTCCCTCTCTCTCACTATTTCTTTCTCTCTCTATGTTTTCTATCTCTCCGTTTTTCTCTTTCTTCATTCTCTTATATAGAAATGACTATCAATAGATTATTAATTATAAAATTAACGGTGTTTATGTTTAGGAGTCAAATTGACGAATTCATATATATTAAAGATATATGATGATAAATTCATAGTTTAGGAATATAAACTATCAAATACTAAAATTTTAAGGATATGATTTAGATTTAACACTTATTTATTATTTAGAAAGAAATTGAGAATAAAAAAACAAAAAACTAAGCATAACCGTGCCGAGTGCCTATAATGGGCTGCATTTGGGCTTTTGAAATTAGACTTTGTTTTTAGCCTACTATTCACTGTGAAGTCAGAATGCTCGTTTAGTAAAGTATTTCATTTTGAAACATAAGCAAGGAAATAACTGAAAAATGTTGTATTTACAAAAAGAATCTCTTTTTAATTGAAAAACTTTTATGTACAGATATACTACGGTATCTTTTCATATGCATAACATATTTTAATATATCATATATATCTCAGAGATAGATTTTTGAATCATTATACTCTTATTTCATCGACAAGTTAGTTTCAGGGAGAGGTTTCTAAGTCACAACCCCTAATTACATAAAACGAGCAGAGTGAATTGTAACTCCTTCCCTTTCGCTCACCCAAATCATAAGAATGAAGATGATAGAGAGAAATGGAGAGAGCACGACAGAGACAGAGAAAGAGGGAAGGAGCGCGATTGAGAAAAACAAAGAGAACGCAAGAGAGACATAGAAAGAGAGAAAGAGTATGACATATTGATCCGAGAATAAACTAAAACAATAATCAAGAAACTAAAATGACAAAAGAAGCAACAAATAATCAGGATTAAAGAAGATATTAGAATGTAAAAGCAAAACTAGATATGGTTCGTTAAAGAAGTTGAGTAATGCATATCTGATGAGACGTGCGTATGATTCATTCTTCTACTATAAGCTTCAAAGAGAACTACATAAATGAATTATAATGCAACAACCAGAAAGAGGACGATACGTATAAGAAAAGTTGGATGAATTTTTCGAGGGTTGAAAGTTGATCTGTTACGCTTGTTATGATAAAAGACTTGGATATATTCTTTTTGAATTTCTAGGCTTCAAGCTTGTTTAGAGATCAATCAAACTCGTTATGTAGCTTGAACGTCTTGAACTTAAGATAAAACTTTCACTAATACGAAAATGGGTTTTAATGACAGCACGATATTGGTTTTGATGGCAAGCCTCTTAAACTTGTCATTGAAAAAAGGGCATTTTTTTACGTTTTGCTATTAGGTCAGGTTTTAAATAACATGTCATCATACGCTTATCAATAATGATAGGTAATTCTTAAATTTATCAAAATCTTTTTTTATTTAATTATATTTTACACGCTTTATTTACCAAAATTACATGTTATAACCTAATCTAAACCAAATTCCCTCTTGAGCCTCTCCCTCAACTCCATCTCTCTCTCTGACTCTCTCTCTCTCCCTCTCTCGCTCTCTCTCTCTCTTGACCTCTTGCTCAGGCGTCATCGCCATCTCTCTCTGTCTACTTCGATCTGGTAGTGGTGCACGAAGTTGAGCTCACCACCAAGAAGCTCTCTCTCTCTCTCTCTCTATCCTCTCTCTCTCTCTCTTTTTGTCTCTCTCTCTCTATAAGCCCTAACCCGATCATAAGTGAAAGAAATCAGCTTCTTCGATCTCGTCCGGAGATCGAACGGTGAAGGAAAAGCATAACGAAAAGAATAGAAAAAGTCCTTATCGACGAAAACCAGTAAGGTTCGAGCATCACACCTATTGATAAAGCACCAGGGCTCTAGACGACCAGCCTCTTGGAAGGATCTCAAAGGCCGAGTCATCAAGAACACCACCCATGATGAAGCCGTCTCTCAACTTAAGGCTTTCCGAGAGGATATCATTTCTGGAAAGGCTAAGTTCAAGGATCTTGACTCTCGCTTCTCTGACTGTAGCTCCGTCAAGCGCGGTGGTGATCTAGGTATATTCCGTTGCCTCCAAAATTATCTTTTTTGTTTTACTTACTGATTGATTACCGGAAAAAGGAAATTTGTTTATCTTTTCCATTTTGTAATGTTCCCTGAAAATCTTGATTTTCGGTCCCTGAAATTCCCTAGGAAGCTCTAGATGTTGTTCACATCAGCAAAGAAAGACCAACAAAGTGTTAATGCTTGCTGTAGTGTTATGGCTAGGAGATATTTCTTTTACTGTGATAGACAATGAAACCACGTTGAAGTATGGTAGATGAAGGTAAGATGCTTCCAGAATTTTTTATTTATTTTATGGAATAGATGTTTCTGGTTCTATTGCGGAATCTCACATATCATGATAACTACCAGGACATTCTTATACATCGTTTAACACATCTAAGCACTTTGTTTATTTTACAATAAACATGTTAGTTATTTGTTACTCTGATACACAATTAACGCTCTATAGTTTGGTCAATGGCCCTATGTATGGTAACTCATGCACTCCTAGATGAGTCAGAACTAAGCTCATACTGTTACTGGGGAAGTAGGCAAATTAACTAAAGATCTTAAGTAGTAAGGGACTAAGTGTTGGTCCATTAGTTGTACCTTGTGTATGCTTCAACTATACCCACTGACAGATATGTGTTTGTCATTTGTTTCATCCACTCTATAAATTAAAATCTATATCACTTCCTGCATATGTTTTAATGAGCTAATAGTAGGTTAGACTTTTACTTGCATAAAGTTGTAAGTAGTTTGTTTACTTAATGGGGTTACATTATCCATGCTCAGTTGTTTGTTGATGGCTTAATGACTTATGAGGTTGGCTGTTTCATTTCATCAGGTCTATCTACTGTTGCAAAACTTATTGGGTGTGATATTGAGGAGCTCAACCTGGCTTTATCAACTCGAAAAAATGAGGGTTTGTGAACGATAATATTATCCAAAAGCTAATCCTCGCACAAGTAAGAAAACTCCATTGGTATTGTGTCATTTTTTATGGTAAAAATTGTTCACTGTATTAAAGAAGAGGTCACGAAAAATCAATGCATTGAATCTCTCTTTAAATGTCATTCCAGTAGTTAATTGGCATTAGGCCTCTCTTTGAATGTCTTTCTAGCACTTAATTAATGTATATTCAATACTATGTAGTGTCTTTAAATTGGCTGTTGAACAGTATCCGGTTGCTGAAAAAAGTGCTCAGAAATTATGCGCCATTGAATTTGGTTGTATTGCTAACTCTTAGTGTTTGTGAATATAAATATTTATTGGCATCGATTTCACTCTGTAAAAACATCGATATAAATTATGCTTGAGCTTTAAGGAAATAGGAAAAAGGTGGTACACAAAGCTTAGGTAAAAAGCCTGAGGTTTGTGAATATGATCCAGACAGTTAAAATGATGCCTTCCCTCAAGCCTGTTTTATTATGATATTATTTATAATAGAATTTTGGTCCCACCCTTCCACCAAAAAAATATCCAACCTTATGTCATGGCAAGCTCTAGTTAGTGTGGAACTATAACTAATTTCAGGATTTTGTGAAGTTGAAATTTATATTTCTAAAATATGACTATCGAGTACTGTCCACTTGGTTGAATCTATAGTTAGAGTTTCTCCACCTTGAGATTTCAATTCTGTTTTATCTTGCAGGCAATTGATACAAGAGATGCTTTGGCCAAGTCAATTTATTCTTGCTTGTTTGACTGGCTGGTTGACCAAATCAACAAATCTTTTGTTGTAAGCAAATGACATAGCGGCAGATCCATTAGTATTATTGATATTTATGGCTTCGAATCATTTGATGTATGTTAGATTACTTTATTCTCCTCTCCCTCTCTAATCATTTGATGTATGTTAGATTACTTTAACCNNTTTATTTTTTTTCCCCCCCCCCCCCCCCCGACATATTTTATATTTTGTCAAATTCAGAGGAATAGCTTTGAGCAGTTCTGCATTAATTATGCAAATGAGAGATTGCATCAGCATTTCAATCGCCATTTGTTCAAACTGGAATAAGAGGTAAGATTACAGTTACTCTCTAGAAAATAAATTGATTCATTATAGTTTATGCTACCATCCGACATCAAAACATTGTGGCTTTCTAGTTTTGAACAATAGACTATAAGGTTTCTCGGATCAGATTTCTTTACTAGTGTTATCGAACGTGCAGATTCTAGGAGAGTAGGATCCAGCTTTGTTTGTTATAACAAATTTAGTTTATTTCATTATATTGTCTTCATTTTTCCACTTCATAAATTTCCCTCTTTGCTATTTAGTAGATAAGTTGTATGAATTCTGACCTATTGACATTCTTTGGCAGGAATACATCCAAGATGATATTGATTGGACAAAAGTTGATTTTGATGACAACCAAGATTGTTTGAGTCTTTTTTAGAAGGTATAACTTTTTCAATGTATGCGTTTGATCGTTGTTGTATTAGCATGGCCTCAATAAAGTATTCATAGATATGTTAATAGGTAAAATTTGCTGAAGCATTTAATTCTTCAATGAAAGCATTTTGCATAATATTAATTTATACTTAAGCTTCAGAATACTTGAAGAGGATTGAGGAATAGATTGTGTCAACTATCATGTTTAATTGAGAAAATTAAAGAAACGAAGCTGGAGGCTCAAAATGTAATAAAGCACAACGAGGCACAAAATGGATTCATGAGGAACTCAATGGAGGGGTTTTCTCCTAAATATATACTTTAATGGAATCATTATGGAGGAAATTAATTACAAAACAGATAACTAGGCTAGAAACTTGAGATATTTCATTAAGAACCCTTTTTTGTCTTGAATTAACTATCTCATTGAGACATTGCTGTTAATAAAATGTTGGTTATGTAGGGTCAATTATTCCAACTGATGCAAATACTAGGAACTACAATACCTTATTTCATACTTTGTATAAAACCTAACAACCTTCAATCTCCTGGATTGTATAAACAAGGACTTGTATCGCAGCAGTTGAGATGTTGTGGAGTCCTAGAAGTTGTTAGTATATCATGATCTAGTTTTCCTACCAGAATGTCCCACCAAAAGTTTGCTAGAAGGTGAATGAATGTCGAGCTTTTTTTTCTGTTCTTCCTTTTAGTTTCTAGTATCTACTATTCATTATCTTCTAATTCTTACCTTTTTCTTTGAGGGGGTCTATCAGGTCTGATTTTCTTTTATTGGAGAATGTTGCATCTCATGATCTATTTAGCGTTTCAGTCACGATACTTCATCAGTTCAATATTTTGCCGGAGATGTATCAAGTTGGATTTACAAAACTGTTATTCCGAACTGGACATGTATATTACTGGACAATTGGTTGCTATGTAGTCATCTATAATTCTAGAATTGGTTATAACCTTCAGGATCTGTAAGAATATAACCATAGATAGTAAATTGAATGCTTATAAAACTGTTAGACGCAGAGGTTTAAAGGGAAGTCAGAAAATGTATCTTAACCCAGTAGAAATTTCTTAAAAAATTATTATGTTCTCTTATTAGCATACTTGACGTGTATATGTGCATCTAAAATGGTTTAAAATATATTGTTCTGGATGAGTTGTTCGATAGATGATACCCACTAGGATGGTGAATCCACTGTCATTGAAAGGCATTTTTACCTGTCAATGACATTTTTTTTAAAAATGAATTGACCCTATAGTGACGGGGATTCTCCATCATCTATGTTCTTTTGGCGGCAACTAAGATGACGGGGATTCTCCGTCATCTAAAGTCTATGGGGAGTAACTTTATATAACGGGGATTCCCCATCATCTATCTATTTTCCGTGGTACTTACGATGACGAGGATTCCCCGTCATTGTACCCCCTTATAATGACATTTTTTCTAAACGACTAAAGATGGTACGGTAGATGACAGTCGGTCAATCATCAATATAGGGTTTAATGACAGATTTTACCCGCCATATAACCCCCTTTTGTAGTAGTGTTTTGGGTTTTTGCAAGACTATACCCCATGAAAAACATTTTGTAAAATTATACCTACTCGGTAATTTGTGCACTCCCCAACCCCAGGCATATATTCCCTTCACTTTTTCTCTTCTTTTTCCCTCATTGCTCTTCTTACACATTGGCTCACATACTCTCGCTTCTTCTTCTTTCTTCATCTCTCTTTCATTTTTCCATAAACTCATTTTCTCATAAACTTATTTTCATTTTGCTTCATTTGCTTCATGATTTTATATCTTTTTCATTTTCTAAAAAATTAAGGTTAAGAGCTAAAATTGTAATTTTATTTTTAGAATTTGGGTGGAAATGGATGAGAATATTGGTCAAAATTTGATAGGTTTTGTTAATTTTGACTTTTGCCCAGATGTGAGAGAGAGAAATCGTAGCCATCCTGCAAACTATATGATGTATACACTGGTATCGTGTAGCAGTCATATAGGCTACATGATGGGTACATGAGCATTATGTAATCATTGTGTAGGCTACACGATGTCCATGTACCCATCGTGTGACCATCGCGTAAGCTACACATATCCGTGCACTCATCATGTAGGCTACACATATCCGTGCACTCATCATGTAGGCTACACATATCTGTGCACCCATTGTGTATGTATCATGTATACTACACATGTAATATATTTTAATTTTATACATTTATTTATATATAAATAAATATGAAAGTTGAGTGTTGAAGAAGAATGAGTTGACATTTGATTTGATGTTGTGTAAAAAAAGTATTGGGTACACGATGACTACACTGTGATCGTGTAGTGTACATGATGGCTACACGATCATAGTGTAGTCATCATGTAGTGTACACGATATCTGCACGATCGTCATGTAGGCATCATGTACACTACACATGTAATATATTTAATTTTATATATGTATTTAAATATTAATAAATATGGAGGCTGAGTGTTGAAGAATAATGATTTGATGTTGTATAATAAAAGTATTTGGGAAGGAATAAAGAAAAAGTAAGTGGATTGTCGGTCATGTGTACACAATGACTACACGAACATCGTGTAGTCTACCCGATGGCTACACGATCGTCGTGTAGTTATCGTGTAGTCTATACGAAGGCTATACTATGATCGTGTAACCATCGTGTAGTCATTGCCGACTATTTGTTGCTCATTCTCCTCCTCAACCCAACACTTTTCTTACACAATATCAAATCAAATGTCAAATAATTTTTCTTCAATACTCAAGCTTCATATTTTTTAATATTTAAATAAATATATCAAATTAAATATATTACATATGTAGTGTACATGATACCTACATGACGATCGTGTAGACATCGTGTACAATACACGATGATCATGTACAAAATACGATGACTACACTACGATCGTGTAGACTACACAATGGTTACATAGGTATCGTGTAGCCATCTTATAGTCTACACGATGGGTACAAGGACGTCGTGTACCCCTCTCTCTTGACGTTCTCTCTCTCTAAGATCTACGTTTTATCTTTCTCTCTCTACCTTTTCTCTCAAAATTAACAAAACCCACTAAAATTAACAAAACAAAAATTAACAAGACCTAAGAAAATTAACAAACCCATTAAAAATTACACTACGATCGTGTAGCTATCGTATACTCATTGCCCACTACTTTTTTCTTCATTCTTTCTCTCCAACACCTTAGCCATCGTGTAGGCTACACGATGCCCGTGTAGGCTGTGCGATGCCCATGTAGGCTGCACGATGCCCGCGTAGCCATCGTGTATGCTATACGATAGCTACACAATGTAAGTGTACCCATCATATAGTCTACAGGATGGCTACGGTTTCTCTCTCTCAAATCTAGGTAAAAGTTAAAATTAACAAAACTCATCAAATTTCTGTTAATATTCTCATCCATTTTCTACCAAAATTTCAAAAATAAAATTACAATTTTAGCTCTCAACCTTATTATTTTGGAAAATGAAAAAGTTATAAGATCATAAGCAAATGAAGCATGGTGAAATAAAAAATGAATATAGATTTATTAGAAAATGGATTTCTGGAGAAATGAGAGAGTGATGAAGAAAGAGAGTGTTGGTCAATGTGTAAGAAAGACAATGAAAGAAAAGAAGAGAAAAAGTGAAGGGAATGTGGGCCCGGGTTAGGGAGTGCACAAATTACTGAAATGGTATAATTTTGCAAAATATTTTTTCATGAGGTATAGTCTTGCAAAAGACCCTAAAACTTTGTAGAATTTTTAAAATTCTTCCTTTTGAATTCTAGAGTTTCTTCACTTCTTTTGAGAGATTTTGTCTCTCTGGAAAAACTTATGCATTGTGAAATGTGACTCTCACTTATTTATAGAGGTTTTGTGAACACGTCAAATCCTATTAGTTATTTAAGATGACACATGATATTATTTTATATGACATATTGTATCATTTAAGACACGTGATATTTTCTCATTCGCCATAAAATAAAGTGTTGTCCAATTATTTGTTGACCCTTAGCATAATTTTGATTGATCTTGAAAGATAACATGTGATAATATTTTATTGATCATTGTGGAACTATCAACTTATGACGTGGCGAATTGTGATTGGTCTAAATTTTCATTCCCAACAATATCCTCTCACGATTATGAACTGTAAGTATGTTTAACCATATGTATAAACTTATCTTGTCACAACTCTAGTACATAATAGCTCAAACAATTAGCCTTGCATGCATTCTTATGTTTATCTCTCCTTGATTTTTCTGACTCTAGTTTTCTTAAACTTCTACCAAATCAAATAATTGAAATGTGAAAGCTCATATCATCGTGGTTGTACGCGATCAAATAAACTTGGTTGAGTGGTAATGGAAGGAAATGTCTTCAATTGTAAATGGTTCGGACCCCCAAATCCCTTCCTAGTTATCGAAAAAAATGAGATCTATATTTATGAGTTATGTGAATAACATATTTACATATTCTAGGAAAAAGATGTATTTTTGTTTCAATTTTTTAAAGAGAAATTAATTTGAACTCGTCGACTTATTTCTTGAATTAAAAAGGAAATCTTCTAGCACCTCAAATTTTTACAAGTAAAAAATAACATTATTGAACTCCAGAAGATTGTTAAATCATCTTCCTTGAATAGACCAGAGACGCTCCTATGATCAAAGAAAGGTAGGAGAAGCATAGTCGATTAAAGAAGAAGAAATGAGGAGAAGCTCGGGCTCGATCGGAAGCAGAATGGAGAAACCTAATCCCATTTCCAGCTTATATAATAAGGGTAGATGGCAAAACGATGGTGTATCAAGTAGGTTAGATGAGAAATTACAAAAGGACATAAAATGACTGTCATTTTGACATATAAGTTTCAGTCCGGTTCGATTTGATTCGAAAATTCAATAATTTTCAAATGGAATCGACCATTTTCAGTTAGCTTTCGTAACATATTTTACACCCCTAGCCCTAGATTAGCGATTTCCACTAGAATTCCATGTTCTGATAATTGTCTACATCAATTTAAAAATTAAAAAAACACTTTTTTTGCGATTCCATGTAGAGCATATTTGTCACTTTGGTTCTCCGACCTCAGCACCACAAGAAATTACATTAGAGGAGGTGATACAATTCCTAGTTTATAATGACACTTGTTGCCTTTTTGTAGGCCTTTGATCGACAATTTTTTGTATTTTACGTATATCTAGAAACGTCGTGGAGCTATGTGTTGGTCAAGGAGTGCCATGAAATCCCTTGCTTGTTTTTTCCTTTAAATATATATAAACATTAAGTTATATGGTAAACAATTGAGATAATTGGCAAAGAAGTGAGTAAGGACACCCTTAATTAGAGTATAAGATTAAGATTTCTATTGATTTTTATCAGTAATTCTACCTAGATAAAGGAGATTCATATCATCAATTCAACTTATATTATCAAACTATGCCACAATCATGATTTTTCTTTAATTTTAAGTTTATCACTTTGAGAGTAACACGTACTAAGGACATGTTTATAAATTGATAAAGAGAAAGAAGAAAAATGGATTAATTACTGATTTCATTAATTACATGTATTTATTAAAATCAATAAAATTAAAACACGCATGGTCCCATCCAAACATAGTAATTGCTTTACTAATATGAGTAATATTTTACCAATTTGATGCAGTAGAACTCTTTCCCCTTTACCACTTTAAAGTTGGGCCGAAATCATCATTTACCTTTTTTTCATCTCATCCCAACTCTACTTTTAACAAGTCAGTTTTTCTTCAAGAATTAACTTATCATTCTCTCGTCAAGACAATCATCATCTAGCTTCCTCGTCCAATTTCCTCTCATCCATTAATTATGTTTTGAAGTAATGATCTGGACAATATATTATATATTGTGTCGTATTTGATGCAGTAGACGTGATATACCAATTTTCATGACTATGCTATATTGCAATTATTTATTTAATGTATAGTTAATTTTTTTCATGATTCAAAAAATTTAACTATAGAACTTGCTTTAGATAATTAATTAAATTAATATAAATTAGAAGTTCATAATAATTTAAATAGATTCACAGAAATATAAAAATAACCATCAAATATAAAAAGACTTATCTAAGGTTAAATCGATGATTCTGATTATCGATGGTCAGTGAACAAATCAAAGAGAATTATAGCTTATTTTTATTTTTGATTACAAAGAGTTCATAAATACATCCAAAGGAAAACATATTTTCTTTTTTCTTTTTTTCTTTTTACCTTATCTTTTACCATTTTCATCTCTTTCGTTGCTTCTACCGTTTAATAAACATGTCATAAAATTAATAATAGTAGACTTTCTTCTTTACTCCTACAGACCAAAATCCTGATCCCCCATAAATTCTGATTTTGCATTATGAAAATAATTGTTTCTTGATTTTTGTGTAAATGTAATCGTACATGATTTTTGAATTAAAATACAACTCAAACATAGCAATTATATTAAAATGTAACGCTAATAAAATACAAATAAAGTGTTCCTTGGAAAATATATGTTTTGGCTTTTGACATCGCTTAGAAAAAAATTCTAGCCCCGCCTCACCGTCTAGAAACCTTATCTAGTTATCTCCTATAGTTCGATACAAATCCATTAATCAGGTACATTGATAAATATCAAAGTTCGAACAACTTAGGAAACGAATTCAAATAACAGTACAAATAAAAAGGAAAAATGTCATAATTATTATGTAGCTTTTAACACTATTTTGATTTGAAAAAAAACAAACACACTATTATGAGCTTAAATTTTTTGTTCTAGTGAGACGCAACAACATATTTTGTTACAATTAAACATATTGATTGGACTACCCTTGAAGACCAATTTGTCGCGCAAATACTAGCCTAAAGGCTATGCCTTAATTAAACTAGTAGAACTCGATTAAATTGTTACAATTCACTTCTGCTTCAAAGTTGACGCGTTTCTGCTTCAAAGTTGACGCGTTAATCTACTATTCCATTTATTAAGTTGACGCGTTAATCTATTGTTCCATTTAATAAATGAATTTCTAATTGTTGAAGAGAATATTACCCTTATAAATGAACTCTCAAATTTATAACATCACTCCCATCTTCCATCTTACTTTGCTTTGTTTATGTTTCGAATATTTATTAAGTTGCCTAAAGTTTCAAGCAATACATTTTCTATTTAAAAGAGTAATAGGAAAATAAATACATTATGTGGTCGGTCCATATCAATTGCTTGGCCTTCTCCACAGTCATAGAAAACAATTGAAAGTTGCTTTCCTTGATACTTGACAAATGACAGCGATGGCAGTCATCGTTGAGTAAAATTTGTTATCTATTTATAAGCTAATGTAAGATTCGAAGAATTAAATAATAATATGGAGAACTAAACATGAAAAATTCTATAATTAAATCTCAAATTAGCATTCCTCAAATTCTCTTGAAAGATTCCGGTAACTTATAGTTAGTGTTCTTCAAATCCTATTGAAAGATTCCAAGATTCCAGCGGTTATTTCTTTTTCTTTGATATGTATTTGAGTAAAAAAAGAAAGAATAAGAGGAAAGTATGTTAAACAGATCTAGGCATATGTCTTAGAACTGTATGGCTCAAAATCTGCTGACTAATATTTACTTTTTTTTTTTTAAAATAATTATCAGAACTGGCCCTTCCATTTTTTGAATGGAAGGCCCAGATTTAAAAGATACAAAATCGATAACCGAGGCTAGGCTAATGTTAGCAATTATCAATCATTAAGAGGTGTCTGTCTTGACTTAGATACAATCACCACTACCTCAATGATGGCAGGTTGAGGCTAATTAGATCCATAATACATAAATATACAGAACCTAAAAACCAAGCACAGAACTTAAAACCAAGCACAGAAAGGCAGGGTGTGGTTAAACTAATTAAACAGATCCATGTCTGGTTTTCAGTTGGCTTTAGCAGGAGGGGCTCTTAATCAACTGCCTGTTTCTTTTTGGTATGGCATTCTTGCAGCAATCCTGTTCAGATGTTATAACAATAATCATTACTAACATTAATATATAAATTTGGGACTCTGTTCCTTGCACTTTGCACATAAACAACAGACGACAGTTGCAGATCGTCTACAGATCTGAACGCTGTTGACGGTCCAGATCTTCTCAAGTGAAAAACAAAAACAAAAGAAAAGAGTAACTACTTATTTTTATTTTTTTCATTTGGTCGATCTAGGTCATCATCTAAAATTGATCGAACGACTTAGATAAGACCAACAATCAACCTACATAAAAAAATGGTATTTCCCCATTCCAAAACGTGTATTCAATTTAAAAGCCTACCTATCTTTCCTCTTCTCCAAGAACCGCTGAAGTGATGCTTTCCTAGCAATAGGAAGATCTGCAACATATAGAGATCAACCATCAGAACATGTAACTCATAGTCAAATTAAAAAAAATAAGAAATTACCGCAGGCAGTGGGTCGATGCGCCTGCATTAGCTTCAGAAAAACTCTATCGCCGAATTCCGGCATGGCACAAGACGTTGGG
Source organism: Datisca glomerata (assembly GCA_003255025.1). Lineage (NCBI taxonomy): Eukaryota > Viridiplantae > Streptophyta > Magnoliopsida > Cucurbitales > Datiscaceae > Datisca > Datisca glomerata. The sequence continues at coordinate 542,841 of QANY01009007.1, forward strand.
TTCGTGACTGAATTAGTAGGAAATATCAATGCGCTATTGGGCAGCAAAGGAGGAGGAAAATTATGGGTCATCGAGCTGTCATTGTTACTGCTAGCTAATAGCATGACGTCTCTTGCTTTGTCAGATGGGAAATTGTTGAACACAATCATTTCCCCCCCATAAAATATTGTCATTTGTGCCGTTTCAGGTTCACTACCGAAAAAATTGTTCATACTGATTCACAGTTGATAACATCAGTCAATTAAAACAATGCTAATCTGTATAGAACTCATAGCAATAAAAAGAAACAGTTCTCAGAAACTGAATAGTCTCAGTGAAATCTACATAAAAAAAATTGGGATTACGCCATACTAATTAATCAGAGGAGAGATTATTATAAGGAGGACACCTTGAGCTTGAATTGATTTTCTCCTTGGGGAAAAAGGGACCAAATCCAGCTTGCTGAGGAAACAAATCCAAGGATTTCATGTTAGGGGTATCAGATTTTGCCTCTTTTTCATCTATCGGAAACAAATTCATCGTTGTGGATGTTCGGAACATCTTACTTGTCCCTGTAAGTTCACAGTAGATGACATGTAAATGGGAAATATTTAGCCAAGAACGAAAACAAACCTGAAGCCGGATCGGATAACATGTGTTTATTTTGGGGGATTATTTATAGATTAATTGCAGGGTGAATCTGTTAAATCTGAAAAAGATCGAGGGCCGAAAATTTCTAACAGAAAATCAAACAGAATCCCAGTTTAATAAGGAACGGAAAAACTAATTAATCAAAACCGTGTTTACTTAAATGATGGAATTTCATTTCGAAGTGTAACTGAAACTACTAAATTGGCCTTCTAATCCACTTCATTAAATTATTAAGATCCCTGAAATTCGAATTAAACATGATTTTGATCTCAACTGTAAGTCATTAAAGCAAAAAAACGTTTAAAAATTAGTAAACATTAGAAACTAGGATTCCGGTCATTTCGCTCGGTAAAATCGAGACCCTGCGACAAAATCTACGGAATCGAAAACCAAATTCTACTTTAGAGTTCGTTCATTTTTTCCATGTGAGATTAACCGCGTCTCCAAATCAATTCACCGTCATCCTTAGCAACTCAATCAAAAACCAAAGTCCAGAAAAAGGAGAAGCTAAACTTACCGTTTTGTTGAGAGTTGCATGTCGTCTCGGGGATGAGATCTCCGGAAATCTCTATCTCACTCAGGTACTGACTCAACAGGCTACAACTATCAGAGAAGCTAGACTGCTCGGCCGGCGACCTTTGCTCCGGTAACTCCGAAATTACCGACAAGCCCGACATCATCTACTCGCGAATCGAACTTGGAGCTCACAAATGCAGAGGAAGAAGCATTCGAGTTTCAAATCCTATCATCTTCTTAATTTCTAATATGAATTTATCATAATCATATGTTCGTTCTCTGTGTGCAGATTATATTTCATGTTTCTTCAAAAAAAAAAAAAGAATTATTAGTTAATTTAAATGAAGCACGAGGAATATGTGAGGACTAACTAGGGAGTAGGGAATGGGGTGGTTTTCCTCGTTTCAGCTGTCATTGTCTAAATGAATTATTAATTTTGGAAAAAAAAGTACAATATTATGTTTTAGTGGATGTTTCTAACACGTTTTCTTTGCTTCAGAATAAGGAACGTCTTGCTTTCGGGATAATTTTTAGGTTTAACGTGATTTTTAAAATAAATTTTAAAAATAATTTAATTCTAAAATTAAGTTGAAAATGATCACGTCAGAAGATGTTTTTTGTAAAGATGATTACGAATTTTGTAAAAATGATTTTGTAAAAGACGACTGAATACGTATTTTGTAAAGACGACTTCAAGTTGATAAAGTCATTTTTACAAAATACATATTCAGTGCAGATACTCATACCTTACAAAAATCATCAACACAACTCAAACACATCATGCATACAAAAATCATCCATCATGCATAATATTTTATAACTTTATCACACATTCTCAATGAACAACATACATTTTTAACAAATTTTATGATTTTACGTTTTATATTATTCTACAAAAATATAAATCGATCACGTTCTACACGGTGGTCGTCTTCTCATTCTTCTCGGGCGTCTTTCATATGTTTGTAGTTGAGTTACTTGTGATGATGGACCTTCCTCCATAATAGCTGCTGCCACACTTTCTTCCTCTACAATAAGCGGCGGGTCTTCCTCCACAATATGTGGGTCTTCATCCACAATAGGTGAGTTTCAAACACGTCTTCTACCTCCTCCTCTAGGAGCACTAGCTCGTCCTCCTCTACGCCGTTGAGGTTGATGAAATGATTCAGAAGTAGAACCAAGTTGAGTCACTGACTCACCTCCAAATGTATAAAAGGCTGACGACGTGTATGACTCTTGATGAAACATAAATGGTTCGTCTCGAGGCATGTGTGATTTTTTGTTGACTTTTTTTATATGAGTTGTGCACTCCATGCTCTCGGGACAAAGGAGTTTGATAAGCCGCATTCGCTTTATCTTATTGCTTGTGCGGCTGTCTCACACACGTTACGGATTCGAGGCATTATCCAAGTTACTTAATATTGTCCAGACTCTCCGTCTGCATAGCTAAAAAAATATTATATAAGTTACTTATTAAATGATCATATAAGCCTACTAATTACATAAATTAATAAAAAATTACCATTAAATCATATAACGCTCCATGTTGAGTTATGTATCGCCGTGTGATTTTCTGATACAATAACATATATGAGATGTCATATCCATGTTCATCTACGTGCTCCTCAGCAATGTGTGTACCACGCTCATCCCATCTCTCAATGTATGTCTGATGTTGGATGCCCCAATTTAGTTCATTTCTCCCACTTAAGTCGATGTCATGCAACCGTCTTTCGGTATCACATGGCTCAGGCCTCACGTTGAATCATACCGAATTGTCTTAGAACACGATCTGATTGATGCCATTCTACTATATGAAAGCAAATGAGGAGAGAGACAGACCGCCATATATCTCCGTGCATGATACAGTATTCAGGAAGTGTATGGATAATATCATTATAAGGTTGCCATATAACCTATAAAAATCATATTATAAATAATATGACAAAACCCGAGTATTACCTATGTTATAAATAAAAAAATATAGTATTACCTGAGTTGGAGTTTGTCTATCTAATGCAAATCGATAAACTTCAAGAACATGTGCGGAGCTCTCTGTGAGACTAAAAATATCTCTCCATCTATGAGATAAATTGCACAGTTAAATACATGTAAATGATAACATATATAATAATAATAATAATAATAATAATAATAATCAAATTAGTTGACCTACCGTATACCCAAAGTAGGAGGTGGCATTGGAAGTCCATCTTCGCTGACATTATCATGTCTCATCTATTGCAACATCTCCCTATACAATCATGCAAGGCATTCACTACCCTAACTATACTGACCGGCCTCAGCAAAATCTTCTAGTAAAGGCAAGAACATCAAATGCACCTTAATGTTTGACTTATCACAAAAAAGAGTACCTCCGATAAGTTGTAGAATACATGCACATGCATAACATTACACATAAAGCTCGTCATCATCATTAAATAATAGGGAAGTGTGCAGTCAAACACGGTGCACTATTGGAAAGTTAGGAACTTCTCAATAATGGTCACGTGGAAGAGGGTTGAACTGAGGCTTATAACACTCAGCAAGCTCTGACGAGCGGTAATAATGTTCAATGAATTGAGAACTATCAATACGAGCATGTGCGCACACTGCTAACAATTGGGAACATATGAGGCCATATGATTGCAGCTTGTTGCAAGTACATGTTCGTTTTTTTAAATTCACATATTGTCTGTTTCGTCCTTTGTACATGTGATTCTAATGTTGACCAATGAGAACCTCAAACCTCTCATTAGCACGGTCAAAAATTGTGATCTCATGTGAACTAGCCTTGGCTTCCCAAGTTTTCATCTTCTCAACAGCATAAGCAGTAAACACTTCACCTTGTAGTAAGGCATCTCTAGCTTTTTAAACCAATTCACACTGCGATAAAACGCAAGCTCAACCAAAGTCGTAACTAGTAACAATAGAGCTCCCTTTAGTACATCGTTGAAGGATTCTGCAACGTTTGTTGTCATCCAACCATATCAGTATCCACTATCGAATGTTAGAGTCCATTTTCCTTTTCAATATTATCAAAAGAAATGCACACACCGACTGTTTATTCTCTTCATTTCATCCATGCAAAGTTCAAACTTTCTTTGCTGATGTTGCATTCCCGCTCTAAACACTAAATTTTTTAGAGTCTTGTTCTTGTATTTGTCATTAAAGTTACTCGATATATGCCTCAAACAATATCGATGATGGTCTAATGGTTCTGACCACCCATGCTGCTGATTATGTGTTGCAGGTTTTATACCATGTCGGTCAAATATTAACGCAAGTTCCTCCCTCTGCGTAACATAACGCCTCAAGTAATACAAAAACCATGACCAACTAACTATGGTTTCCTCATCAACTATAGCATAAGCAATTGGAAAAATATGTCCTTTTGAATCAACCGACGTGGCAATCAACAACTTATGCTTATACTTGCCATATAAAAATGTGCCATCAATTTGACTGACTAGTTTACAATATTTGAATCCTTCTATAGCAGCAGCAAAAGACCAGAACACATATCCGAATATCACATTACCTAGTTCATTGATGTTATGTGTTTTCCATTGAACTACAGTCTCAGGATTCGACTTCACAAGCATATTCAACAATATTGGTTGTTGCTGGTAAGATTGATCCCAATCACTAAACACTTTAACAATTGCTTTTTGTTTAGCTTTCCATACATTTCTATAATGCACATCGTATCCAAATTTATTTTTCACCATCTAATGAAGTGCTGCAATAGATGTAGTTGGATCCCGTTTCACGACACCCTACATCTCTCGTGCAATCAATGTTGAGTCCAACTGTGAATGATCTTGTGATAATCTTGGATAGACACATCGTGTGAGATCCGGTGTATTGAGTTATTTCAAACATATTATGTGATTTTCGATAACAAGCACGAACTTTTCATTGACAATCTTCATTAAACTTCTTGCCTTTTATAACCCAAAGGTTTGGCGATGACTCTACCACACTAAAATGTTGACGTCTGAGTATCAAGTATATTTTTAAAGAATACTTAAGGTCTGTCTTACTTTCAAAATGTAAATCTTTGTATAATTCATTTGTTTCATTCCATATCCTAGTACGTTGGATGAGTATCTGATCTAGCTTTGTATTTACGGCGTCCCAATCCAACTGAGCAAGGAATGGTGAAGAGGTTCATGCTGGAGTATTTCAGCTGAGGGGTTCATAACATCATCTTCTTCAACTTGGTCATCATCTTTATCAATAACATTACAAGCATTTATCTCCTCAAACTCTACCAAGAAGGAACTACGTGGAGGGTTAGATGGATTCACATGAACGTCGTGAGCACTTGCATCTTCATGTGGCAAATAACTACTACTAGGCATATTTTCTTGCACTGTAGGATGCATGTCATTGTCATGGAATGGAGAAGAAATTGTTGCACTGTCATGTACCTCAGCTCCACCACACATATTGTCATTACATAAGTTTATGCTAGGACCTCCTACATCTCTAGCATTTTTGGTTAAATATAACTCAAGTGTATTTGGTGGAGAAATTTGAAGCATAATAGTAAACATCACATGAGCATCGTTATCATTCCGTATCGAAAATTCCACATAGTTGAATGACCCAGCACCAAGAGTAAGTGGGTAATGATAAACTATGTTCAAGTTCCAATGTAGACGGTTAATTGACAAGGCTTCACATAAAGTATTATATAGCTCGTTAAAAGCAATCTTCTTATGAATTACAATTCTCCTCATTGAAGGTTGATCATAAGAAACTCCATTTGTACCGATTACGACATTATCATTCATGTAACATAAGACAAATGCGTCTTTTACAAAGACGCATTCGTCTTAGCTGTACATTTTCACCTTACTTTTGGAATTTGTTTAAAAATACTGCATTTTAATTATTTTTTTCAAATGTACTGTAGAATACTCAAAAATCCTTGCTTTCTAGTCTTTTTCTTTTTGTCTAATTCAACTTAAAATTAAGACTTATATTTAATTTTATGATCCCTTTCAAACCCCATTATTTGATGGGATTTTAAAATTATTTTAGAATAAAAAACAGTCAAATATAAAATTATTAACAAACTATTTAATTTATTAAATTATTTTAATTTATCAGTAATCAAGTGATATATGTTAATTTATCAAACCATTTTAATTCATAAAATATAAAACTATAAATGATTGACAGATCATTTGAGTATTGAAACTTGATTAATAACTTAATTATCTGAGAATTATTTTTAATTTCATCTATAAATAAATGCATGAATTATCAATTAAATTCGTTACGGTATTTAGTTAGGCCTTTGTATTTTTATGACAAAATAAAAAAAGACTCATAATTAAATATTGACTTAAATATCTTATTCTTAAGAAATAAGACTTAAATATCTTATAATTTTTCATTTTAAAATGAAACTTGGCTCCCTAACATTTTATAATCATCAGAAAGCAGATTTACGGCTCTGACATTCTTTTACAACATCACACAAAACTTATTATGACTCTTTACATTTCTCTGTATCCATTTTTATACGACTATCATTTATTTCATATAATACTGTCAGTATTGAAAATCAGCGGTTCATATATATATATATATATTATTTATCATCGTATTATAATCCTCTTATAATTGAATCACAACATTTATTTTAGTCCCTTAAATTAAGATGCTATCTTAGTTTCTATACAATCATAATTTACAATCTTTTCAGGTAATTGAATTAAAATAGAAAATATGAGCAAACTTAGTTTACAATCTTTTGAGCCAATTAAATTGGAGCAATCACAATTTATGATGCAATTACAATTCTAATATCAAACAAAATGACTTTAGTACCATCATATGAAATAATTTAAATGTCACTTCTTTTTTCACTATATCTCTCACTTTATCAACTTAATTAAAATTAAATTTATTAATGTATAATCTACCATTATTAATTCATTTAAATAAAATTAATGTCAAAATTATACCAAAAAATACCTTTTTGTATAATAACTAAAATGGTATTTAAATAACTTCTTGTTATTTATACGAATTTACAAAAAAATTATCATGTATAATTAAACATGATAATCATATTTGTCAGTAATTTATTACGACATTCTAAATTACGCGAACCAAATTATCATTTAATCTAGCAGATTATTCACATAACATTTTTTTAACAAATTGAGATATTAAAAATTTGAATTTGATATCTATACTTTTAATGAATGTATTTAGTAACAAAAGAATATTTTAATGTACAGATTTTGACAAACACATTAAAATTTATATTTAGTACTAATATTTTAACGAGTCACGTCTTTTATTAGACTTTGTATTTTCAACATGTGATAATCATGTAGACTATAATTTTTTTAATCAACTAGGTACCGTTCGCACGTGCTCGGTTGTGATAGCGTGTCCCGGCTCCATTAATAACACATACGTAACGGAAACGGGGGAAATTATCATCATAGTTCCTAATTTATTATGCAAAAATGTATAGTAATAAATATTTTATAATATTTACATACATTATACAAGTCAATATAAAACACTAGTTTCATCCTGACAGAAATGAAATTTTAAATTTAAGAACAGAAGTAACTATAAAAATACAAGAATTTATTTTTAAAGTAAAAGAACTTACGAGAACTTTGGTAATGAGAGATCTTGAGGGAGCTCTTGTAGAGAAAATTTCAAAAGCTACTCAAACAGCATAATACTATGTTTGTCTTAGGGTTGAGTGATAGATTGAGCTTTTAAAAATTTCAAAAATTTAAATTACTTGTAGATTTGAACATCGTTTATGATCTGATCCTTTTTTAAGAAGCATACGATGACATATTGAACCTATTTATATGTGCTAGTTGTTGTAATTGATTCTTGTATATTATTGGATATGAAGAAAAAAGCATTAAGCATTAAAACTTTTAGAAAATGATTAAAAATCATATATGTGTAAACATCAATGAATATAATGGATAGCAAATAAAATTTCAAGTAAATAAAGATCAAGTATTGCATAATTTAAATAATCAAATACTATATAGTACTAATAATAATTGTAATCAAACACCAATTATAAATAAAAATTTACTCATCTGAAGCTTTGTTCTTTCCGTTGGAGAGAGATGATGTTTTTAGAAATTTATCTGACATTGAGTTTATTTCTGTCTCTAACTCACAGTGAACAATTTTGAGATGACAAAAGACAAGCACATTACACTTTTAGTAAGAGATAGGCACACTCAAAGTTTGAGGAATATATTATGAAGAGACGTATTTATATACACAAAAATAGAGAAAAACAAAGTTTATCGATAATAATAAAAAAATAAAAACTTTAGAAAAATAAAATCCAACTTGACTAATAATGAGAATATTAAGCGATTTCCAAACAGTAAAAACTTGTAAACAAATGACACCACACCGTTCACTAAGTTCTTATCTCTAAATTATAAGAAGACAGAACAATCACATATAAAATTGGTAAATGATATAAACAATATAAATGAGATTTTTTTAAAAGACAGAGAAGCTGTTGAATATATTATTATTATTATTATTAATTGAGAAAATAAAATATATAGTCATATCTCATCCATGGAAAAGAATGACGTGATTGAGAAAATGACTGTAATTGAGAAGTTTGAAAACATCAATGGGTAGAATCAAGACATGTTTAGCCCATTTTTTGTTAGCTTTGATTCCTCTAATGGGAGAAGGTAATTGTTGCACTGTGAGAATTGACGTTATATTTTCTACTCACCTTCAACACGATAATTGTTCCACTGAATATTGCACAAATTATTATTTAAATCTTGAAGTATGTTCTGACGCTATTAATAACACGTACATAATGAGAGTTGACATAGATTGTCATCATAGTTTCCTAACAAGTTATGTAATATATATTGTATAATAACAAAACCTACAAATATGATGAAACTTCATAGAGATCTAGCAGAGCCTTTGGATGAGGAGTCGCGACAAAAGGGAATATATGTTATTCCAACAGGTGAGAAATTTGGGAAATGGAAAGACTTAAAAGAAGAGAAGAAAGATCATGAGATAGTTTGCTCTCCTATGGTTATAATCACATCCAACAAATTTGATGCTCTGTCATTTTCATCTTGATTGAGTTTTGTATTCATGATCATAACCATAGGAGGCCAGACTATGTCATGATCTTTCTTCTCATCTTTTAAGCATTTCCATTTTTCAAATGCCTCACCTGCTGGAATAACATATGTTCCCCTTCGCCGCAACTCCTCATCCAAAAACTTTGCTAGTTCTCTATGAAGTTTCACCCTCTGTACCATTCAATGGAACCCGGATCACCTTGGTATGCTGGACAGCGCCACTACCTTGTAGGTTCACTACTATCTTCAACAGTCAAAGTGTCCAAAATCTCAAAGAATTTCCTAAGTAATTTACTCTTTTTCCGAGTCTCAAACTATTATATATATTGTACAATAGCAAAATATAGAAAGGTATCGACTTTTATTCTATTTATATGATATATACACTCAAAAATTACAAAAACACTCATACAATAAAATTAATCCTATAATATAAAATATTTACATATATTTACTATAACAAACTTTAAATATAGTTATTATAGTCATGTGGAGGATGACAAACGTCCACTGTCTATATTAACGATAGAAATATCCGTCGGACATGTTGATGTAGATGACTCACTAGGTGAAGAACTGTCTAAATGTTAGATATTTTGATGATATTATATTTAACATTTTCATGTTCACACCTTCGACATTTATCAAGAGATAAATATATCAAAATACATAATACGAATTTAAGTCTTCCAAAATCAAAATAAACAAAAATAACTAATATCAAAATATAAATTTGATATAATAATTCGACTCATCATTCAAAAATATATTAAACTATTATTACAAATAAAGACAAATGAACATAGAATCATACATTGATTTATAGTTAAAGAAGAATCCAAAGCATCGAAAGAGGAAAAAAAATATAAACTAAGAGAACCTAAATTAGGTAGAAGATTTATATACTTCAAATAGAACACCTCAAAACTCAGTAAATTCCTTAAAATAAAAGAAATATATAAAATCAATAAGACAACATAGTCAAATTTCAATATTAAAAAATTGACAATACAGTTGTAAGTATAATTATCTACTCAAGTACTTCATCTGTAACTATCTGTCCTATGAACGTACGAAAAAATAATGTTAGTGTCCTAGTTCAATGGAAAAATCTTTGACAATTCTATTACTACAAAAATATCATTGTTACTAAAAGTTTCTCTTACTATGACTAATAATTTCAACACTTTTATTTGAACTGTCAACAGTGTTACACTGTGCCTCACGGCACCTATGCAGTCTCATGTGACACTACAGTATTGCATACTCACTACTGTAGTGCCACGTGGTACCACAATAGCCATGCCAATTTTTGATACTCTATCAGTGATTGACACGTGGTAATTACTGTGAATTAAATATTTATTTTAATCAGATAATTATCTAGATATCAATTAATTCAAAATTAATATATATGATTATCTCTATCAACTAACTTATTTGTTATTTCACAAATAACAGATGTAGTTGATTTTAATTATTATCTAATAATAATTTAATTATCTAATTTCACAAATTAGATATTCTGTCTCATTTATCGATAATTATTTATGTATATATATAGTTTCTAAAAATTATAATTAAATATATAAATAATTCAATTAATTAATTACACATAATTATCTCATAATTATGTATTTGCCATAGAATAAAAATTCTTTCTGTAAGTCAATTCTTTTCCCATGTTCTGAAAAATTCACACCCTAGATAGCGTGATATATAGGTGACATGGAGACCATGAACCTATAATCCTAAGCTCTAATAAATCAGATTATTAATTAAACTCTTTAATTAAATAATATTTTTTATCAATTCCATTATTACTCTACTATAAATATGAAGTTGCATTCTTAGAGATTATAAAATGTATTTACAGAGTATTCTCATGTAGTTCACTGACATAATTATTTCATGCAGTTCCATCCTCCAATTATTGGTTCCTAAATTAGAACTGGTCAAAATTATCGTTTTACCCTATAATCTTATTATAAATTTGAGCTCAATTTTTCATAATTAACACTTAATGGAACCAATATACAATCTATTAAAAAAGTTTAGATTCCAAATCTTGTAAGATCATGTCCCCAGTCATCCACTTCACTAAATCTCCTAAACAAATGTCACTAGCCTGATTAACAAATAAACATTAACGGATGAATCAAAAGATCCAGTAGACATGCATAGGAGTTCATGACTACTCATGATTCAGACTGATCTACATATAATCATCAAATTGATGTGTATTAAATCTTTATGACAAACGGCACGTTAATAAATATATTAATTCACATCGATCATGTCATATATAATCTTATATTATAAAGTACATTCACTAAGATGTCTATCCACACCAATGATCTAGATCTACATCACACGCATTCATAATGCTTAGTGAACCGTACTAGCAATCATTCATTAAAGATTCCATACTTTAATATGTTGCTGACAATTTTATTCATTATCTGTGATCTTAATCCTCTCGTACTAATATAAGATCAAATTCTCATTAATGAATATAAAATTATCAGATATTTATATAAATTATTTAACAATAATTTAAAAAAACAATTATAAGAAAAATGTAATCCTCTTTAAAATTCATATCAAAATGTCAATACGCATACTTTGAGAGCATAACCCTCAACAATCTCCCACTTGCCCTAAAGCAAATGTGGTATCTCTCTTAATCCCATGTTACGCACGTGACCCTCAAAGGACATCGCAGGAAGTATCTTTATAAAAGGATAAGCCATGTTCTATTTCGATGCTATCATGATAACAGTCACATCATATCGATGCACGATCTCTCTTACAAGATGATATTTTCTCTCTATGTGTTTGCCCCTCTTGTGGCTCCTCGGTTCCTTGGAATTTGCTACCGCATCACTGTTATCACAGTACAAGATCAGTGGCTTGTCTATATTTGGAAGTACTTCCAGATCAGAATAGAACTTTCTGAGCCATAGCGCATCTTTCGCAGCTTTACAAGCTTCTATAAATTCAGCTTCCATAGTGGAATCTACAATGCTGGATTGTTTAATACTTCTCTAGACTACAGCTACTCCACCGAGGGTGAATACTGATCCAGATGTTAACTTTCGACTGTCTCTATCTGATTGAAAATCAGAATCAGTATGTTCGGTGGGGTTCAGGTCTCCTTCTGAATAAACAAGCATGTAGTGTTTCGTCCTCCTAAAATACTTGAGAATGTGCTTTACTGCAATACAGTGTTCCAAAGCTGGATTCGATTGATAACGATGACAATTCCCACTGCATAACAGATGTCCAGTCTCGTACACAACATGACATACATGAGACTTCCAACTGCTGAAACATAAAGAACCTTTTTTATATCATCTTCCTCGTGAGGTGTCTTACGTCATTGTTTCATGGAGAGGACAATTTCATGTCTGGTCAGTCGTTGACCTTTCTTGAAATTCTCCATAGAGAATCTCTCAAGCACCTTATCAATATAAAGATGCCTTAGAAAGTGCCAAGAAGTTGTTATTTCTATCTCTTAGGATTTGGATGCCTAGAACATAGCTCGCTTCTTCCAAATCTTTCATTTGAAATTTCTCAGCTAATTACTTCTTTACCTTTGACAAAATTTCTACATAATTCTGAATGAGTACAAGATCATTATCTTATCTTTGACTATGAGATATCCCAATGAGTAGAATCTCTCAAGCACATGCATCGTCAACATTTTGCTCGAACTCATAAGATTTTATAATCTCATCAAATGTAATATTCTAAGATCTAGATGCTTACTTTAATCCATAAATAGATTTAAGCAACTTACATACTGTCTGATCTTGCCCCTTTTGTACGAACCATTCTGGTTGCATCATATAGATGATTTCTTTAAGAGAGCTATTCAGAAAAGCTGTATTGACGTCCATTTGCCATATCTCATAGTCAAAACTAGCGGCTATAGACAAAAGGATGTGAATGGATTTTAGCATGGCCACATGGGAGAATGTCTCTTCATAATCGACTCCCCCCTTTGTGTATAGCCCTTGGCTACTAACCGTGCCTTGAAATTCTCTACGTTCCCATTTGCACCTCTTTTCTTCTTGAAGATCCATTTACATCCAATGGCCCTGACATCTTCAGGTGGATCTACAAGCTTTCAGACGGAGTTGGAATACATAGATTTCATTTTCTCGTTCATGACATCTTGTCATTTCTCCTTTTTAGGATCATCCATTGCTTCTTCATAAGATAATGGATCGTTCTTATTAGTGTCTGACACTGGGACATGTGCTTCTAGTTCGTAGCAAACTGGTTGTCTCACAATCCTCCCACTACGACGTTGCACTGAGGTTTTCTTTGCAGGAACTATGGTTTCTCTGGTTGATCGTTTATCAATAGAATTTGAAGGTGGTCTGAGCTCATCACTAAATCCTCAAGAACTAATTTTCTATGAGGTTTGTAGTTTTACATATAGTCATGCTCAAGAAAGGTTGCATTTGTCGACACAAACACTTTTTGATCATTGCGACTATAAAGTACTCACCTCTAGTCTCTAGAGAATGACCAACGGATATGCATACCTCAGACCTTGAGTCTAACTTTCCGGTCTTAGGTTTAAGAACATGAGATAGGCACCCCCATATACAAAAATGACACAAACTAGGTTTGGAGCTATTCCATAACTCTAAAGGCGTCTTGCTTATAGACTAAGTAGACTCACTCTACCGAGGGGCAACAAAGGCTGGAACTCCTCTTGCCAAAAACCAGGGACCTACTTCTCATCCTCGGAGTTAGCAGGTATAAAAGAGTCCCCTCTCTGTCTGTCTCTCCGAGTTTCTACTACTAAGTAGCACTTATGCTATTCAAGAATGATGTGAATGAAAAAGAGGGAACGGGAAGCGCTTCGCTGATGTACTGACCAAACAAAGAAAGATTTTTTCTAGTATGTGCCAATATAACTCTTCTTTCTTACTTTTCTTGTTCTACGCTCAGGATCTTTCCCTCCTTAGGTACTCCTCAAATAAGAATGGAAATTCTTCTGTAAATCCCCATTCAAACCAGCATCCTCTACTTATTTACTGTTCTATTTCATTTATAGGCGTGAAATAAGGTCTATTATCGAGGGTTCCTCTCTATATGAAAGCGTGCAAACATGCCTTCTTGGTTCAGAAAGAGGGCATATAAGAAAATAGAGGGCACTGCATTCAAAATGTAAGTTGTCGTATGTAGTGTATATCCTCAAAATGTAAGTGACAATGATGAGTAGTTTAACATCGGCCTAACCATATCCAATAAAGTTCGTTTCTCCTATATGAAACACCATTTTGCTGTGGTGTTCTAGATGCTGTAAATTGGGATAGGATTTCACACTCCAGCAAATAATCCTTGAATTCTAAATCCAAGTATTCACCACCTCGATCGGATCGAATGGTTTTCAATGATTTACCTAATTGCTTTTCAGCTTCAGCCTTGAAATCTTTAAACTTTTCAAAAGTTTTAGACTTTCGATGCATTAGGTAACTATAACCATATTTTGAGTAGTCATCAATGAAAATGACAAAATACTCATAGCCACATCTAGCTTGTACATTGATTGTTCCACAAACATCTCTATGTACTAACTCAAGTGGTCCCATTGTTCTTTGGCCCTTTCCTGTGAAAGGTCTCTTGGTCATTTTACCCTCTAGACAAGATTCACAAATAAGAAGAATTACAACTTTTAGCTCTCTCAAAGCACTATGCTTTGTTAACCTGTTTAACCTATCTAAATTAATATGTCCCAACCTAAGATGTCATAAATATGTGTTATCATCATGAGAAACACTTTGTCGTTTGTTATTTTTAGGTTTTGCTACTTTAAATAATTTAAAATTATTTAACGCGCCCCCAATCGGTTTAAGCATATACAGTCCATTTATAATTTTAGCATGACATATATCGAATCCGTTCTTAGAAATAATAAACTCTTTATTAATGAAAGAAATTTTGAATAACTATTCTTGCAAAAATGAAAGAGAAATCAAATTTCTCGAAAAATAGAGAATATAATAAATATCATTCAAAACTAAGTAATTATATCCAAAAAGTAAACAGACTATCCCTAAATGCTTTAGCTGACACAAGTGCACCACTGTCAACTCTCAAAACGACCTCGCCATCAGCCAGCTTCCTTGACAAATCAAGCATCTGCAAAGAAGAACATACATGGTTAGTGGCTCATGAATCAAGTATCCAGGATGATAAATCATATTCCACTAAACATGCTTCAAGTACAAGTAAATCATATTTACCTTTCTTTTTTAGTTCAGAGAGATACTTATTATATTTCTCTTCTAATGACTTTCACCCCCACAGTGGAAATACTTTCCTTTGGGCTTGCTGTCTTTCTTATTCTTCTTGACTTTCGACGATGTCTTGGCTTTCTTTATTCTTTTGTTTTTACTCCTATCCTTACCATTGTTCTTCTTCCTTTTTTTGTTCTTAACAATATTGGAAGAAAGCTTTTGCTCGACGACATTTATCTCGCCCTCTTTGGTCAATATAAGGTTGAATGACTCAAAAGTCTACAGTTCATTCAACAATTGAGTCATGTTGAATTGTAACTTATTCATAACACAGTTAGGCGTGAATGCACAAAAAGCTGGTGTGAGCGACTCTAGTACGATGATAACTCGAACAATAGTACCCTTCCTATCTTAGTTGTCATATAGCGCTTAGTGGCCTCATGATAACTTTCATCGGACTGCTGCCCAAACATTGCCTGGAAAGATTCCATAATCTCATAGGCAGTCTCCATACTTTCATGCTTGGTTCTTAGAACATCATTCATGCTTGCAAGCATGTAGCACTTCATCTTGTTGTTTGATATGATCCAAGCATCATATTTATCCATAACATTCTTAGGGGCGTTAGCAATTAGTCCTGAACTTATGGTTCTCACAAATCAACATTACGTTCATATTTGATTTTCAACGTACAAAATTATCACCATTCAATTTCTCCAGAGCGAGTAAAGTAGTAACAGAGTTGCCCGTAGACATAATATTGATAACGGAAATTTAAAACATACATGATTCTATATAATTGATAAAAATCTAGAATTCGAAATGTAAACGTGATGCATGAATGCAATCATAATAAACACGTAAATTTATCATTTACTAATCATGATAAAATAATCTAACGATTAATATACCGCCTTAGGGTCGGTCAGATTAACCTCAGACTCTCTATGAGACATTCTCATCCTTATTAATTAAAACTTAAAATATATCATACTTTATCTTTTAAAAATAAGGTATCACTTGTTCGGACAAGTCACAACTATCCACATGAAAGCTTAATTATGACTTTGTAAGTGTAACCCATCATTTCAGATTTTATGACTTCATTTAGAATATGCCGTCTTAGGTTCGGTCAAAACTAAACTACATCTCTTCCTACTATCTTCTTAAGAAGTCCAACTTTGGTATTGGTATAGCTCGAAACCTTTCTTAGGGGGATGAAAACAAAGCCATCTCGAGGCCATGAGAGGTGTTGTACTAATGATGGAGACCATACGTTATATTGACATGTCAACCTTTTCCCACTCACTATTTTAGGATAATGTGTTTCTATTTTAACTAATAAATTAATTTCAAATTAATTACTAGTTAAAATAATAACCCTATGAATATTTAATTATCAGTTAATTCAATTTCATTGGTCTAAGTTCATTTAAACTTTTTGAAGTGCCTAAGTCATAATTAGGTAAACTTAAGTTAACTAGGTATTTATATTCATCAAACTTTAAAAAAAAACTCTTTTACTAAAGTCGGTTAACCTAAAAGTTACTATAGCCTTTAGTGTAATGTGATTATCAAGTTTTAACTAGTTAAAATCTACCAGTTTACATGCAATTGATTTCATAAAGTAATACATATAAACATATTAAGACAATCCTAATGAATCATGTTTCTACATATGAGATGCACAATTAAATAAAACTGTGTGGGATTTTCATGTATAGCAAGTGATCGACTAATGCATGGACATGTTATCAAAGATAAGAATTACACAATTATTTAACAATTAAATAAAATAATAATGGGCCGAGTGACTATTGAATATATCTAAATTACAACCCTTGAAATAAAGAAATGAAAGTGGACTTCAAGAATACATATTTCTAAAATATTGCATTCTCCTCCTGATATCCATCTTCATAATCTTCAAGTTTTGAACAAAACTAATTTTAATTAGAAAAAGTATTTTCTTAATTTAAGCAATTTTTATATCCCTTTTAATATAGTTGAATTTGACTTAGTCAAATAAATACTTTATTTGATTTGGTCAAACTTAGGTCAAACCCAATCAACCTATTAATTTTGAACTTCCGTAAAATCAAAAATTAATAATTAAATTTAAAATTACATTAATTTAAAATTTAAATGGATAATTAAAAGAGTTTGAGTTTTAATGAAATCTTTAGGTGATAGAGTTGGTTGTAAGGATTGTTGGAAAATTTTCTAAAACGTGACAATAGTTGTCACCGGACAACCACTGTTCACCGCTGGTACAGTACCGCTGACATTGTTCACCTCCGCCGGAATAGTAAATTTTCAGAGTGAACAGTGTTTTCACGGATGAACAGCGTTAGCGTGAATGAGCAGTGTTTTCACGGATGAACAGTGTTAGCGTGAATGAATAGTGTTTTCACGGATGAACAGTGTTAGCGTGAATGAATAGTGTTTTCACATGAACAGTAAAATCCTGCTGTTCATCTCGTGCGTTCTTCGTCTTCTCGCGTTCGGAATAATTACAATAATAATCAAAATAAAATTACAAAAAAATTTATCCCTCAATTCGGCTTACACAAGATCTGAGAAAAATTAAAAAAAAAAACTAATCCAATAATCATTATACAATTAACAATCCATTATTTTTCATAAATTTCGAAAACATAATTATCAATCATCATACGTATCTCGCATTATATGAATAATGTAAGAAACCCACATAAAATTTAACATATAAATATATAGAGACCGCTTTGATACCACTTACTGGTCATCACAGCGCGTGGCCTTTTAAAAAATAAACTTTTAATAAAAAATCAAAATTTTTAATAAAATAAAACTTGCGCAACGCCACAATAACCAAATAAAAACTTTTATTGAAAACTCTTTTTCAATCAATCCGGATCCATTATATATTTATAAGTTAAATCTACAACATACAATGTTAGGAATCATATACCTCTTGCAGTCTATATCAAGCGTCCTTGCAAAAACCGATTGATCCTCCGTTCCCACGAAATCGTTCCAACGATCAGTAGACTCGGAGATCCACACCAAGATCTTCCAAGTCAATCCTCAATGCACCAGGACGTGTGTGGACACGTAGAATATTACAAGACACGTTTTCTGTCTCTAGATGTTCTCAACACATTAGATCTAGAGATTTACTGAGAATGATTTTAGTGAGACGATTCCCTAAAAGAACCTGGTGATTATTCTTTTAGTGATTTGATTAGCGTTTGATCACAGAAAAAAATCTCTTTGACACCAATCATGTTCTCAATTCAACTCTTGATTGATGAACTGATGATCTGATCAACTGATTCTCTATTCTTCTTTCAACAACCTAGGCCA
Source organism: Datisca glomerata (assembly GCA_003255025.1). Lineage (NCBI taxonomy): Eukaryota > Viridiplantae > Streptophyta > Magnoliopsida > Cucurbitales > Datiscaceae > Datisca > Datisca glomerata. The sequence continues at coordinate 561,739 of QANY01009007.1, forward strand.
TTAGAATAATATCGGTATATATTTTAGATATTGGCTTATCAGATTATTAGGCATAAAGTGAAATAATATTCAATTATAAAATTATCAATTGCAGTAGGATCCACTACAATTGTGCACAACTGCAGCGCCATGGCACTACAATATGCCATGAGCCAGCACAGTGTCTCACGGCACCACTGTAGTGCCATGCAACACTACAGTGTTGCACACTCACTACTGTAGTGTCGCGTGGCACCACAGTAATCCATGTCAATTTCTGATACCCTATTAGTAATTGACACGTGACAGTTGCTACGAATTAAATATTTATTTTAATAAGATAATTGTCAAGATATCAGTTAATTTAAAATTAATATATCTGGTTATCCTTATCAACTAACTTATCTGTTATTTCACAAATAAAAGATTTTGTTGATCCAACTAACATATCTAATTTCACAAATTAGATATTCTGTCTCACTTATCGATAATTATATATATATAATTTCTGAAAATTATATTTAAATATATAAATAATTCAATTAATTAATTCTTAATTGTTAATCACACATAATTTTGTACTTGCCTCTAAATAAAAATTCTTTTTGTAAGTCAGTCCATTTCTCATATCCTGAAATATTCACATCCTAGACAACATGGTATAGATGTGATTTGGGGACCATGAACTTATAATCTTAAGCTCCAATAAACTAGATTATTAATTATACTCTTTAATTAAATAGTATTATTTATGAATTCCATTATTACTCCATTATAAATATGAAATTACACTCTTAGAGATTATAGAATGTATTTACAGAGTATTCTCATGTAGTCCACTGACATAATCATTTCATATAGTTCTCTCATCTAATTATTGGTTCGTAAATTAGAACTAGTCAAAATTACCGTTTTACTCTTCTAATTACCTCTTGATCCTTAAATACCATTAATTCACTAGTGAATGGCTAATTTATAATCTTATTATAAATTTGAGCTCAATAACCATTCAGTTCTAGAACTAACACTAAAGAGAACCAATATATGATCCGTTAAGAAAGCTTAGATTCTAAATCTTGTAAGATCATGTCCTCAGCCATCCATATAACTGAATTTTCAAAATAAAAGTCACTAGCATGATTAACAAATAGACCTTAACGAGTGAATCAAAAGATCTATTAGACATGCATAGGAGTTCATGACTACTCATGATTCATACTGATCGACATATGATCATCGAATTGATGTGTGTTAAATCTTTATGATAAACGACACGTTAATAAATATATTAATTCACATCGGTCCTGTCGTATATAATTTTATTATATAAAGTACATTCACCAAGATGTCTATCCATAATATTTACTGAACCGTATTAGCAACCATTCATTTAAAAAAATTAAATATGTTGCTGACAATTTTATTCATTATTTATGATCTTAATTCTCTCGTACTAATATAAGATCATAGTCTCATTAATGAATATGAAATTTTCAGATATTTATATCAATGACTCAACAATAATTTAAAAAAACAATTATAAGAAAAAATAAATCCTCTTTAAATTTCATATCAAAATGTCAATACACACGCTTTGAGGGCATAACCCCCAACATGAAGAGCGTCCAAGAAATTACAGGCATCTCTGATATCAAATGACTTAATACCGAACTCCTTCCAGTTCTCTACTTTCCCTATCTTTTTTATCCGAGGGCATTGAAAAAAAACATGTGTTGTAGATTCCAGATTGCCACAAAAATGGCAAAGACTCTCAATTGGAATCCATCTCTTTGCAAAATTTAAACGGGTGAGCAAAATATTCTGAGAGGCCTTCCATAAAACAACTTTAATTTTAAGCAGGATATGCATGTGCCATAGTCTTTTCCACCAACAGTTCGTACTAGAAATGGTGCTACCCGAAGGCCCAGCGACCACTCTTGACTGAATAGGTGCCATATCTACAAAAGCGCCAGATCTTCTTGTAAAGGAAACCCAAACTCTCAACTTGGGTACAACCATCCCGAGGGGCCAATAAACTCAGCCACAAAGAGATCATGAGGATCAGGCTACAAAGGTCTCGGTTTAAAGGGGATAGCCGAGATAACTTGGACATGATCCTCATCAAAGAACTCTCAACTTGGGTACAACCATCCCGATGGGCCAATAAACTCAGCCACAAAGCGATCAGGAGGATCAGGCTACATAGGTCTCGGTTTAAACTATCATGGCTTAGGCAACCAAGCATATTTAAAAGATGCAATCAAGGCCCCGTTACCAACTCTCCATCTAAGCCTGCAATTGATGGCTTCTCTACCCCAATGAATAGTCCTCCAGGCAATCGAATCAGAATTCTTTACTCTTCGCATTCTCAAAGTTTATGTTAGGAAAATATTTCCCTTTAAGAACTTTAGTCAAAAGCAAGCAAGGGTTTTGGATGATATACCAACATTATTTCCCTAACATGGTTCTATTAAATGTTGAGAGTCTCCTAAAGCTCATACCACCCTTATTCTTAGGATGACACAAATCTGCCTAAGAGAGCCAATACATCTTAGGACCATTATCAGAGAGGCCCCACAAAAATTGCAATAATATACTCCATCTCTTTACAAACACCAGTAGGGATTTTAAAGCAATTCATGGCATTAATCGGGAGGGCTTGGGCACAAGCTTTAATAAGGATTTCCTTACCCCCGANCCCCCCCCCCCCCCCGAGAAATGCTTCTCTTTCCATATTTGTAAAAGCTTCAACAATCTGTCATGAGGTATCTGAATATCATCCGTTTGGATCTGCCCATTATGGTTGAAAGACTAAAATAGTTGTCAATTGGCATAGAAGTTGGAATTCCCAAAACTCATGTAACATCCGCTTTGCACACGAAATCTATGTTTGGGGAGAAAACCACTGCATATTTAAGGAAATTGATACATCATCCAGAAGCAGCCACATAGATTTCCAACAGATTTTTCAGAACCCTGCTATCAGCCCACTAACTCTGAGAAAATAGTAGATTATCATCTGCAAACAGTAAGTGTAAAACTTTAGGACATCGCCTTCCCATTCTCGGGCAATTCAACAGGCCATTCAAAACTGCTACATTAATAATGGCTGATAACCCCTCTAAACAAAGCACATAATGATATGGGGACAAATGATCTCCTTGACGAAGCCTCATTTGAGGAAAGATACCCCTAGAAGGGCCTCCATTCACTAGGACAACAAATGAGGCAGATGAAATGCATCTTAGAATGCTTCTAATAAACTCATTGTTAAAGCTCATCATCTCCATCACCAATTGGATATAACCCCACTCAACACGGTCATATGCCTTGCTCATATCAAGTTTCACAGTAGGATACCCTGTATTTCCATATATTCGAGAGCGTATATAATGGAGTACTTCAAAACCAACCAACACATTATCAGAAATTAAACATCCCTTAATAAAGGAATTTTCAAGATATTCTTGTAAATACATAAGCTAATAGGCCTATATTCATTCAGACACATTTAATCAAAGTTTTTAGGAATGAGAGTAATGATGATACCATTAATATTCTCCAAAGAGACTCCATGCTTGAGACAATAGAGGCAGAAATTTACCACTGAATCCCCCAAGACCTGCCAATACTGCTTAAAAAACAATGCTGGAAAACCATCAGGGCCTGGGCTCTTATACGGATGCATATCCTTCAAAGCTACCAAGATTTCAAGGACTGTGTATGGTCGAGTCAGATCACAGTTCAACTCATCAGTGACAACTCTAGGGATGTCCTTCATCATTGTAATTAAATCGCTCTCCGAAGGATAGGAAGAAGACCATAGGGATTCAAAATGCCTTGCAGCAAGCTCTCCCATCTCCGTTTGATTCTCAACCCAAGTCCTACTATCATCCTTTAGGGCTATGATAGTATTCTTCTTCTTTCTTGCTGAAGCTTTGGAATGGAAGAATTTTGTATTAGAATCACTCGACATAAGCCAACTGGACTTTGATATTTGGGCCCAATAGATTTCCTCATGAAGGAGGAGAGTTTCCAACTCTTTGTAAAGTTGCTTAGCATGATGTCCTATAAATTCGTCTTACCCGAGGCATACAACATATCTAGAGCCTTCTGAGTTTCACCAGTCTTCTTTGACACCTTTATAAATTTAGCTTTACTCTAGCTGACCGACGATGATACACACTAGGCCAATCCCTGACTCAAATCTATACCATCATTGGAAGATCTCAGCCAGGAATCCTTCACAATATCCTCACATTTAGCATATTTTGCTCCGAAAGCCTCAAATTTTAATCTATTATGACTCAATTTAGATCTGGTGCACGGGTCAGGCTTGAAAGGAAGCCATAATGGTCTGTGATCTAAAGACAAAATCAACACCTCCCCCTCTCTCTTGTTAGACTAAGTGAAAGAAGGGCCTTGGAAGGAGAGAGGAGCAAGACCACAATCCGAAATGCAATCCCGAAAAGCGTCCATCTTGGGATCTGAACACTAAGTGCCCCCATTCTTGTTTGCCCCATCTAATAACTCATTGAAGTCCCCAATTACAGCCATGGAAGGTCAGTGATCGAACTAAGCCTCTAGAGGAGAAGCCATGACTGATTTCGTCGAGCTGGGTCTGGATCCCTATAAAAACCAGTGAGTCGCCGCAAAAAAACTTACAGATTACTGACATGTGCATCGATATTCCCTGGAGAGAAGGATCGAGGCTTGACAGAGAAACCCTCCTTCCAAATCAACGTTAGCCTGCCACCAAGACCGACCTTTTCAACACAAAACCCATTTTAAAACTCGAGCTTTCTTCACAGAACATCAAAACCCTTGGAATGAAGCTTAGTTTCCATCTGAAAGATGATTGAGAGATCTTTAAGGGAGATCAATCTCCTCAGAGTCCGGACTGCCCGAGGGTTTCCAATCCCCCGAGCATTCCAACTGATTAGACTCATTGTTGGTAGTTGGTCTGAGAATCAGAACTTGTTGTTGGGGACTGAGAAGTTCCAGTCTGAGCATCGAATTGAGAAACAACCTTTGCCTTCTTCGAATCACCATCCCTTGGAGAGTCCTCCCTCGATTTTCTTTTTATCGATAACTCTGTGGTTCTGTTTGAGGAAGACGACAAAATGAGGGATTCCCTTTAGGCCATACTAATGGGTATTTGTCTCATCCATGTTTTCAGCCCCTTTTGCATCCCCTGAGTTTGTAAAGCTTAGCCCACGTTGCTTTGTAGAGAAAGCTTGTTACTGCCCTGGGAGAGCACCTGGCCTTTTCAAACATGGGCTAAATTTCCCTGGGTTCCTCTATCATTCACGCCTATCGATTTTAGTCCATCCTTATTGCATCTTTGTTTCGTAGGCCCCATACAATCAGACTCTGAAACCTAGTCCGATTTTTCCTTTTCTTTCTTCCCTTCTACACCCGCTACTTGTTTCCCTTTCATAGGCTTAGGTGCTGTCATCAAGTGGGAATGCACGTCCCTTCTCCTCAACGTCAGTCATCCTTTTCCATGTCCCAACGACATTCCCCTCCCCCTCTACCCTATCAGGTTTCAGAACACTCCTCATCCTCAGACCGACACAGTAGCGCCGCTGCCTGATACCACCTGCTCTTCCTCGCAGACATTGATGTTGACAACCATTGGAGAAAAAGACCCACGAGAACCCCCATCCTCCTCCTAACCTCTGTCAAATTCTATTTTAGCGTATTGGACGCTTCCCTACTATGGCACGTAGCCAAATCCCCATATGGACGGGCTTTGTCCCCCCACCTAAACTAGTGTTAAATGCCATTTCATAATCTCTGCTTAAATGAGTAAGCCTTCTACAAGAGTAGCAAAAATCATATAACTTATCATATTTGAAATCAACCCAAATGGGATTGAAGGGCACTCTAATCTTCATCCTTCTAACCAGAGGTTGGATCACATTGACCCTCACTCTAATCCTGAGATATTTTACCAAGAACCCCCCATCTGGACTCTCATCAATATCTTCAAAAATCCCCAAAAAATCACCAATCTTCTTCCCCATTTCCTTTGACATACAGAGCAAGGGAAGGTTAAAAACCTGAACCTAGAAGCTAACTTCATCTAATACCATTTTCCGACTGTTGGGTAAAGCCTTGGACTTCTCCAAGAAGAACAAAGGCCTTATCAAAATGCCATGGCTCATTTTTCAGGACTCTCGGCTTATCAATAGGTGTTTGAAAGTAGAAAAAAATAAGTTGTCCCCAAGAGTCGAGAGTTACATACCTTTTGAAGGGTTCCACGCTTGAGGGATTGTTGCTATGAATGCCTTCTTGTTAACCTTCTGGCCCAATAATATCTTGAGTATTTCTTTTGACTTCCCCTTTTGGGGATTTTTTTTATATGTTTAGGAATTCTAGAATAATTTTCCTCATGGATTGTAGAATATCACAATGTTTTCTTGATTTTTTTTGTATTGAAGATGGAACACAAGCATGAAAATAGGCAGAGAAATGAATTGTATCCATTGTGGAGGAGAAAATAAGTGTTGTAGGGACATTAATTAGGTAGCTGGACATGAAATTTAACCTTTTTTAATCACATCCTTACTTTTACGATGAACCGAAGGATCTTCCCACTTAAAGTATCTACAAATTCTTCACATTCTATAATTTTCACACCTATAAAAACGTCTCCCTGGATTTGTAGGTTGCTATGAAATTTTTAATGGAGTAACTAATCCGCAATGGTACCGCCGAACGACCTCATCACGGGATCTTGAAGATGAGAAGGAAGTCATTTTTATCAACAAATAGCTTAAAAAATTCAAGTTACTGTCCATATATGAAAATAGATTGAAATTGAAAAATAAGGGTCTAAAAATGAGGGGAAATAAAAGAGTTATTTATAGAGGCAAAGTAGTGTATACAAATGGAGAGAAATAAAGGAAATAAAAGAAACTAATAGACTTTTCGGTGGGAAGAAAGATGAAAAAAATATAGTTAACTTTCTATTAGTTTTGACCAAAAATCGTCACTGAATGATATTTTTACAGTTTCTAAAACTACAAATGTTTAAACATGAAAAAAATATAGGGGTATACTTTACATTTTGATCAAAATACAAAGGTGTATTTTACATTTTAACCAAAAAATGAGAGTTACATGTAAATACTTATTTTTATAATGAGTTATTAACTTTTCATGGGTGGATGAATCTTTATTCATCTATCTCCTTTATATAATCTCAATTTTATTCATAATCACATTTCCCACTTTTTCATTCTCCTATTATGTAATGACCAAACTCCCCAAAGAATTGGCACAACCCCGTGTACCACAAAACCTTAATCTTCCTATGCTATTTCAAAAGAAACACTTCACAAAAAAGACCGTCTACATGTCTCTGAAAACCCAACTAATGTGTAACTTAAACACAATTGGTGTCAAAGCTCCCTTGAAAAAGGTTACCAATAAAGAGGTGATCCAAATCTTTGTTGTTTTACCACAAAACACACAGAAACTAGGGGACAAAACCATGAGGGATGTTGTTTCTGAACCATGTCATAAATGTTGATCTTACAGTGACCTAAGCTCCAACAAAAGAATTAGACTTTTTAAGGACTTTAACTTTCCAAATAAGGTGAAGAGGAGGTAAAACCCACCTGCTAGACATCATTTTTTCCTTTTGCATTAGCATTTTTTTTTAAAGATTACTTGCATTTCCATTATATTACAATATATTCCATCTATTTGAACCAAACACCACCTTATAGTTTAAGGGGTCAATTACACAATTCCGAGCCTTCATTTGTGAATAGCATTGATCTCTGTCTCACTTCACGTTCTCAATTCTCAATAACCAAAAGAAATAGATGGATACTAGCAACACTCTTTCAACAATCATTTAAACATTCATTTATAAAAGTGTCATGTATTTCATTTTTACTTTTCATAAAAATTGTAAAAATGAGTCTAACATTAGGATAAAAGTTTTTCTTTTATTTATAGACTTCCCACCAAATCAAATGTTTGTCTATCTTATTATTGCTACACACTTCCATATAAAGAGTAAAAGAAACTTTCATATAAAAAATTACATTTGTGTTAAATTAATTTATCAAAAAAGTTAGATTTTAAATTTGAGTAAATTTAGATTTTAAATTTATCAATGGATTCATTGTTTTTTTTTTTACATTTTAAAAACAAATTGCATCCATGGTTAGTCAAAATTGTTTTTAGTGGTTACAACAATTATATTCATTTTGGTATTAATTTTCTGAAAGTTAGTTATTTGAAATATTTTATTTGACAATAAATTATTTAGAATAGTTAAGATAGAATATTTGAGAAATCAAATATTCTTTATGAGTTTAAGATTATAATTATCTCAAAGTTGAAAACATTTGAGGTTACGAAGAATTGTAGCTAATTTGTAGGGTACCCAAAATAAAATAACACGTAAGCATAGAAGATATGATGATGAAAAAAGTGGTGGAAAAGAAGTTCGAGGGTTATAGGGATTGATGGCAAATTTGTAATAAAATAAAAAAAATCATATCCTAATCTTAAGACTAATTTTGACAGCTTTTATAAAAAAAATGTGACATATGACACTTTTATAGGGTGAAAGTGTCTAAATGACTCTTGAAAAGAGTCTTATTATCATCCCTCAAAAAATATGCACCGATCAAATAATTCACTAGACTTTTAGTGAGTGATGTGTCAATCTTTCACAAGTTAATTTGTCAAATAATTTTAATGAGTCATAAAATATCAACCTGTGAAAGACTGACACATCACTTGATCACTTAAAACTTGACCAATCACTTAATCGATTTAAAACCACTCTAACCAAAAAACAATTATTGAAGCTCTAACTTTAGTGAGCTGTGTTGGTTTTCGGATGAACTCTAAGTCAATTAGTATCAAGTGAAGACTAGTCATTGACAAAGAATCTTTGATGCTTAACTCAATAATTTAGAGAGCAAAGCACAAAGCATATGTAAGGCCTAGTTGGACTTTTATTGAATCTTAAAAAAAAAAATTAAGAGGTGTCCATTTTAGTATTTAGTAGTTATTTTTTTGTTAAATATGCTATCAATCTATCATTGATCAGGAGCACTAACAAAAAAAGAAGGATGGAATTTGATCACCACACCCATGAATGTATGACATTTAACAAGTTTCAATATGTACAACTCTATAAAACACGAAAAGAGCTATTGTTGCTTCCTATCCAACCAAAATGTGGAACATATTATGAAATCATCAACATCCCAAAATTATAAGGCTGTCACCTTCTCAGAAGTCGTAGTCGATATCCGTTACATTCTGGGCGGCCGAGCGCTTAAGTAGCCTTTCTTGCTCATCGTACCGATCGAGATTCTCACAAGGAGCTGGGAAAATGGTCCCTATAACACGACCTTGAACAAAGGCACACTGAAAAATGTGTTTCTTCTTGTAAGTTATCCCGACCGACATATCACGGAAAGTAACATTTCTTACCGGAATTTCTTCACTTCCGTGTATACGTACAGGCACACGAACACCCTGGCCATGGATGCTTATAAAGCTTATATCTTTAAGAACTGGAAGTGCCTTTGGATCATATCCTGCATCAGGATGCTCATTGTAATCTGTTTTTATTACAATCCCAACTCGGACAGTATCAAATGTCAGGTTTCTATAGGTTATGCCTTGTACATATCCGCCTCTTCCAGGAGCGGTTTTAATCCGAACACCACGCCTGGAATTCCAAACAAGGAGATTCTCCACTGTCACACCGGATACCCCACCGGACATCTCGCTGCCTATTGATATGCCAGCACTGATTGTGTTTCAGCCAAAAAGAGTAGTCAGTTTCTCTATCCCAAGACATTGTAGAATAAAACATTTGCAGTAAGGACCTCATATGGTATATAACCAAATACCTTTTTTGTTCCATTATTATGATTCTTTATAAGTAGCTCAATTTTTTTATAATATAAGATAATTAGAGTCTTACAAGGAAATTCAGCAAATACTGAGCTTCCAAGTTGTAATAATCTTGACTTAATTATGTCTAACATAATATGACACAGATGATTTGCTTCTAACAAAGAAATTCGAAGTATCTCATTAATAATGTTCTTGATTTATGAGTGGCATAATTTGCAAAAGATGACATGTCTTACTTTTAACATAATTTCCAGAACATACAGGGATTTAAGTTGTAACTATAATCTAATTACTAGTAAAGAATACATACTGTTTAATTTTGGCAATTATCCTAGTTGTTCAGACCCAGTATGTCAATGTAATTTTATTTTCTAAAGATATTAAAGCATGGAGGGGACGTGATAAGAACACGAGATTCATTTGGTAGAAGGTGATCCTTTATGCACTTTGCAAATCTTGCTTGTGAACTCGATTGAGCATTATTGTAAAGCATTCAACATATTAATTGCTTTATTACTTCCATATATCAATAACTAAACTAGTCTAGATCTCGTAGACTGGAAATTAAGAAGCTCAGATCCTAAACTAAGTAAACTTGAAAAGAATGGAAAAAGATAGTAATAATGTGTTTTGCCAGCGTGGACAGTTACATTCCTGAAGATTCACAAATTCATTTGTAGCGACAGACAACGAATCCAAGTGGGAAATAGATGAAATCAAGACGTAAATGACTAATATTAAAAGTTAAGAAGCATGAAATGAATGTGTGATTAGTGAGATGATAGATATGTAAGAAATTCACCTGACCATAGATTGAACAACCAGATTCCGAATGCGTATGTTTGATGAGGGTCGCCCATATACAATTCCATATTGATCCCAACCACTTTTTATTGCAACTCCATCATCTCCTACACTTATGTAACAGTCCTCGATCACCATATCCTCACATGAATCTGTTTGTGCAAACAGATTTTGAAGCTCATGAATCTTACTTTAATGAAAAAAGCTAAGACAACTCCACGTAAAGCAATATGACAACAAAAGAATTAAGTTACCAGGATCTATTCCATCAGTATTTGGTGCTCCAAGTATAGGAGCCAGGATTGTAACTTTTCGAATTGTTACATTTTTGCAGTCATACGGATGAAGCGTCCAAAAAGGAGAGTTACGCAAAGTTATGTTGGTAATCAAAATATCTCTTGACCACATAATCTGAACAAGCGGGCCTCTGGTGTGATTGAGAAGCTTCTGCCGGTACTTCTTCCACCACGTTTCACCCTGACCGTCGATGGTGCCATTATGACCTGTTGGTCAGTGATAACGTGACTACAATCAGAAGCCAATTAGAATTGCTACAATGATCAGGGGCACCTTTATTTTTATTCTTTTGGTAAGTAAATTATCAGAGGAACTTAAGGCTACGCTTGATGCTAATTAGGGACATATATCACCGAACACTGGCTTAAAATTCATTATACTACCCTTAATCTTAAACACAACTAAATAGACAAGGAATAGAAAAGAAAATAAACATCATGCCTGTTATGACAACATCTTTGAGATTTTGACCGTGGATCAAACTACCATATCGAGGTCCAACGTGCTCTCGTCCATAACCATAAGAAGGCAAAGGTGGCATAAGTGGCCAGTACTTTTCATCCTGTCATGTTGCAACATCGGCAATTAAATATGAACATGTGAGAGAGACCAAGAGTGTTTAGAAGCTAGAACCATAAAGATTAGTTATTAGGAAAGGTAAAAGAGCACAAGTGGTAGACATGATTTTCCATCTTTCCAACCATTTAATGGATTTTTTTCAAGGAATAGAAAGCAATAAAATGTGTATTTGTTGAACAACATCAATTAAATCCTTCGACCAATTCATTCAATAAAAAACCACGAAGTTGAAAAACAACTATTCTACACTGATTCCTTGATCTTGTTTTTTATTCCTTATTTGTCACATACAAAATAAATGTAGAAACAAATCAAGAGCTATGTCCCAGGATTTTGTTGATAGCATAATCACTTTTTTTTTTTATAAATAAGTAATATGTATTAAGAAGAAACCCCGAGACAAGGTAATTACAAAATACAACCTATCCTCACAGATCTAAAAAGAGTGTGAGCAAGCTATTCATCCAGTTGTTCTAAAAAATCAACGTGGGAAATAAGCCACCCAGCCACTCTTTCAAAAGGCTAACAAACTGTAAAAAAACTTTACAAGTTTCTTTCACGCCAAATCACCCAAAAAAGTCCCTGAGAAATAGCTTCCCAAAAAATTTTATCCACAAAACCACTATTGAAAAATTTGGATCCTCAGTTTCTTTACAAAAAACACATCTATTAGCAAAAGAAAAGCCCCTCTTCTGTAAGTTATCTAAAGTAAGATTGACATCCCACACCGAACTCCAAAGAAGAAAAGCAATCTTCGGTGGAGTTCTGGATTTCCAAATGCTCTTCCACGGGAACTTTTTGTAAAGAAGTTGATAGCATAATCACTTTTAACAAGAAAATTGGTGAAAGATGTGGTAGCATTCATATTGCCTGAGAGAGTAGACTTGCATATCAAAGTTAAATACACCAAAGTTTAGAAGTCTGCTGATGATGCAGAAGGTAATTTCAAGTTATCGGATGTCTACTCCATATTCCTAATACAGCCTAGATTTGCTGTTTTTGTTTCAGCATACCATGAAATTTCATTCGATCATAACCTGTGATATGGTACTATTCCTTTAACAGTAATATCGAAAGGAATCATGAGAAGTGATAAGCACTGAAAAGCGAACAAATCAATCAGCCTAATTATAATCATAACCTATCTGTATGTGAATCTAAACTCATGAAGAATAACTAAATTTCCTAACTATAAATTCACCATACTTATGTGTTTCTTGGGTATATAATAACTAATAACAGGACTTCTAAACAGTAACGATACTGGGTCTAATCAAATGACCGAGGTTCTCCATGCTCAATCATAACCACCTAGGAAAGAATAACTATAATTACTATTTAAACGAAAGGGGAAAGTTACTACCTGAATTCCAAGTATAACGGCATCTTCAGCAAGGAAAAGAGTCATATGACTTGTGAGATTGAAGGGAGCCGTAAGCCAACGTCCCCGAGGAACATTGAGCTGACCACCACCTTTCCTCCCCAACTTAGAAATTGCCAAAATAGCTTTCTCAAAGGCCTCAGTGTTCAATGTCACCCCATCACCTACCGCTCCAAAATCCGTCAAATTGAACGCCACCGGCCTCAGCCTCGGCATCGGCTTCACTGGCACTCGCCGAAACATCAAGAACCCATCCACTATACTCCTCTGCCACACGAAAACCGAAGCAAAGCCTACGATCCAGAGCGCTGTGAATAGGGTTCTATGCGAGGAAAGGAAAGCTGGGATCCAGCGTTTGAAGTCAATTCTCTGGTTGTAGAACCGCCCCCCTGATGCTGAGGTCTCCACCATTATTGAAAAACAGTACGATGCTAGACTTCTATAAACATAACCTAGCAGCTAATCGGAGTGGATAGTGAATAGAGGATGCAATGGGTAATACGATGACAGTGGGTGTCTTAGAAATTCTTCGGAAACAAGTGGGAATCCAAAGATGGGAAGGAAAGAAAGCTGCGGGTGGGAAGAATGAAGGTGGAATTGGTTGAGATGTTAGTGATCAGAATGAGAGAGAATTTAAAGACTAGTAGAATTTAAGATGAAGGTGAAGATGAAGTGCATTTGAAGGTAAGGTTATTGAGGTTGAAACTTGGAGATTTGAATCTGAGACAGTGGCGTGGTGTAGTTACATTCTTAAGTGTCCCGGAAATTAACGTCACCTGTTCTTAGGTTGATGTTGAAGAGGTTCGAATCAAGTGGATCAGCCCCCGTCTAATTTTTTTAATTAAGAAATAATCATTTTTCGGTAAAATAGTCCAATTGTTACAAAACTCATTATCTAATCAGTTATTTATAGTATAGAATGACGGAGAATTTTTTTTATCGGTTATATCATATTTTAAAATCCTAAAATCTCATGTTAAACGCACCACGAATCAAACAACGGGAAACATACATGAATTTATGACAATTGAATGCAATTTATAACCGAGCAGTTGACCTTCAAGATCTACACGATTCTCTTTGAGAGAGTCTCATTTGATAAATCATATATGTTTTCTTTCTAATGATGAGATATTATGGAGAATATCATGATTTTTTTAATTGTGTGACTTAGCGACCATAACCACTTATAGATAACATATCTATTATATTTTGGTATTTCTATTTTGGTTCATCATAACAATAGAATTACACTGAAGTCTCTACACATAAAAAATGTCCACAACCTATCAGATACATTAAAACTCAAATTACTAAAACCTTAACTGATCATTTTAATTGGGGTTTTTAACTTTATTTGACAGTTTGTAATACATAATTAATTATTCACATATAAGTCCGACGTTAGATTAAGGATCCAACATAAAATTCTATACGTACGTTACTTATATATATACTTTCGATATGTGATTCAATATATACTTGGTGTAAATACTTATATATTATATTGATTTGCATGTACATTTCTTAACATTTAAAACTCCGTTCGTTCTTGCAAACATATTTTTTAGGTTAATAGCTACATATATGACCCTTTCATTATTTTATTTTTTAGAATTGTGTTTCTGTTTTATTATTATGTTTTTGAACATCTAAATTGGGAGTAATAACTCAAATTTTTTAAATGTAATTATGCAATTTCTGTTTTCACCAAGTTACCAATTCTATGAAAATTGGGACTAGAATCTCATGATATAATTGCGGGGAAACTCCCATCGTGTCCCAAATCACATTCCATGAATCGAAAGGGGAAGCCTATTCATCCATCAGCTCCTCTCGTAGATCAGTGTGGTTTTACAAAACGTCTAAATACAGTTCACTTGCGTTGATCAATCAAGAGATTTGTCATCACTCCTTAAGGTTTACCATTATGTCAATTCATCTAATATTAGCCATGCACTTAAAAATAATATAATTTTTTTATTTCAATAAATGTAATAAGTAATAATAAGTTTATCAAGTTTGCTTTGTAAATAATATGTTGATCGAGTCTGTAATCTATTTTATTTCACGACGGGTCATAAAAAATTAATATTTTCTATCTTTTCAATTATTTCTATTAATTGAGTCAAGATAATCTTGATTTACAACTTATTTAGTATAGAAATTAATCTTAAAAAAATAAATCCCAGATTACCCATGTCCCCTATTATTGTTAATTAGTCATTATCCAATAAGAGTTTTTGTCTGGATCTACTTAAGAATTATAATGCTAAGAAAACCCGATTAAATTTAAAATTTGAATATGCTGATAATACTTGAATTTAAAATTTGAGAGAGAGAGAGAGAGTAGGTGACTGGTGAGGTGAGGAGTAACGATCAGTCCAATTCAGGGAGTGAGAAAGCAGTGGATGAGCTACGAGCTACAATCAACCACCTAACAAACGAACCCAATTTCCCATATGGTATTGGGCATATCCTTCATTGTTAAAGTTGCCTTAGATTTCTAAGCTTTTTTCCCTTAATCATCATGCTTAATTGTTAATGCTTTTCGCATCAAACATGTTAGTGTTTCCGTTCAACCGCTCACAAAATTATAGAAATCATTTAAGTGTAGCAACTCAATCATGTCCTTGATCTTTTCTGTGATGGTTTCAGAACTTGGGATTTTGGCAAAACTTATCAGTGTTTTCGTCATTGGATTGGTAAGGAGATACTGTCAATGCAGCTAACAATGTTTGATAAAGAGGATATTCTGATTTGGCATCTTAACAAGGATGAGTGTTTTACTGTTAAATATGCTATCTTGTTATCCATGAAGATAACATGAGAATTGATAATTCGAATCCTTCCAAAAAATGCAATATTGAATTCTAGAAAGAGTTAAGCTGGAGTAACCCAAATATTAGGTTGTTGATGTTTTAATGGAAATCTCCAGAATTTTATCCTACCTAGTAGAATTTAACTAGAAGAAAGATTATACAAGATCCTTTCTGTGTTGTTTGCTTCATTGAGGAGGAATCAATAGATCATTTACTTGGAGATGCAGAAGTAGCAAAATGAAATGGGTTGCTTCTCCTTTGCAATTTAAGTGTAACCAAATCGGCAGCCATGATTTTGAAAGATGAGTACAAGGGCGGTTTTTGAGGTACTGGACAACTGGATTTAGTGTATTCATGTTAATGTTAGGCTTGGGCTAGGACATCCCGATTAACTGAAGAAACCCACAAAAATATAGCATGATAATTTTGTCAGAAGTTAAGCTTGAGACTCTACAGATTCGGTTTGGCTACGGAAGGTCTGTGATCCCTCCATGATTGCATGTCAAATTAGACTTGCTTTTATATTACTGTGTAATGTACGGATGACTATGTGAGGAACACGATGAACAATGAATCCAGACCACTGTGCATTCTCCAGACCACTATGAATTGAGAAATTGAAACCATGTAAGGGTCCTTTTGTCTTAAGTGTGTTAATTTAACACGCCCATGTCTTTTGAGGCTTGAGCTACCATGTCGGGATGAAAAGAAGAAGAGGATGAACAGTGATTTAAGGAATTAAAACAGTCATTTGAGCCACTATGCATTCTTCGGACAACTGTAATTTAAGGAATTAAAACTCGAAAAGTGACTGAATAACATGATTTTGTATTGCTTGAATGCATGGATTACATGAGTATAGTTTTGGATTACAACATTGAAAAACTAAAATTATAGAAGAACAATGCTTGGAGAGAGAATGGACTTGGCTTCGCCATCTTCATGCGTGAAAGCTCAACGTGGAGCTGCAATGGAGGACTTCGTGCCTCCGGACTACTTGACTTCAACGTTGCACTTTGTCTCCTTTCATAGGTGTGGAATGAGAGATTTTGGCTCTAACTCAAATGGGTTTTTAGCGCCTAAAATCCTTCATGCGTGCCATGGTCAATTAGTTGTCGTTGTCCTATCCTTTGCGTGATACAACGGTATGGTTCGTGGTGTGGGCTACCTCAAAGTGTTCAACTTGGCCGATTGATCACCGATTGAGTTTGGCTTTGTGCGCTGTGAGTTTGCGTGACCATTGGAATTTTGAGTATGAGTTGTGGGTTTGTGTGGCCATTGGACTTTTGAGTATGTGCTTTTGATTTTATGGGTATTAGGTCAGCATATTTGATGTGTGTTTAGCCTCAGGCCCATCTAATAACAGAATTGTTCTCCTTTGGGTTTGACTAAATTTTAGGAACTAAAATTTATATTGGCTGTATAGTATGTCTTGGGTTGGAGTTGGACTCCAAATTGATTGTGATATGGCATGGCTTCAAGTTAGATTCTAGACTGATTGTATAATGATATGACATGGCTTCGAATTAGATTTTGGATTGATTATATGGTATGGAAAAGATGAGGATGGTGATTTTTCTTGGGTATTGTATAGGTGCTTAGGGCTTAGTTAGAGCATGCTTGAAGCATCAGATGTTTGTGGACGACTTCTTCAATTTACTTTCTAATTGTGTCTGAATTGAACTTGAAGTTGAAAGTCTTCTCCAATTTTAGACTTGCATCCTAGCTGTTGATTTTATGATGCATGAAGTATTATCAAAATGCTTCTTGAATTGAGTATGGCTTCAGGTACATGTATCAACGAATGTGGATGTCACTCGAGTATCAAAATGCTACTTGAATTGAGTATGGCTTCAGGTACATGTATCAACGAATGTGGATGTCACTCGAGTCTATGTCCATCTGAATGTATCCAGTTGATAGTCAAATTTTTAGAATGACTACTGCGTTGAGCCATTTTTCATTGATGGA
Source organism: Datisca glomerata (assembly GCA_003255025.1). Taxonomy (NCBI): domain Eukaryota; kingdom Viridiplantae; phylum Streptophyta; class Magnoliopsida; order Cucurbitales; family Datiscaceae; genus Datisca; species Datisca glomerata. Next base: position 579,475 of record QANY01009007.1, read on the forward strand.
GTTTTTTTTCGACGCCACTTGTTTTCAAAAGTCCTTCAAGCATCAAGAAATGATGAGATAAATGGGTTGTCTTTAGGGGCTTGTATTTTGTGATAGGCTATGGATTCTATATTGAGACTTTTACTAAGTTTTGTGTCATGCTTTATATGATGTCTACGAGTAGGGCATGATTAACATGATATGAGCTTGTTGATTTGAAATACATCTCATAGCATCATGAAACCCACAAACTAGACTTGTGGTATTTTGAACTTTATTATTCAGTTACAGGTGTTCACGGTTGGTTCAGTTCGGTTAGTAGCTAAAAATTGAACCAAACTAAAAGTTTTGATTCTATAATAAATCGAGCCGAACCGAACCATAATTTATATAAGAGTTGAACCAAACCGAACTTAAACTTTCGATCGGTTCAGCGATTCGGAAGTAACATTGTAAAAGCTCTCATCAGTATGTAAAATCTTCAAAATCCAAACCCTCAAACCCTAAATCAATCACTAAATCCAATCCATAAATCACCCATTTTTCTGAAACAAAATCACGATTTAGTTTAACAAAACAAACCTGGTAACACAAAAAGAAATGAGAGAAAATTCATATAAAATTTATTACATTCAAACTTCAAATAAACAATACGGTACCCATTTATGATGAGAATCATAGAACTCAGACAAACAGAATATAAAATTCTTCTATACTTTTCTACCAACATCAACGATGGAGATTGAACGAGATGAAACTCCTCCGTCTACCTCGTCGCTGCTTGGGAGGAGATCGAACAATATGTTGATGTCGATGAAGTAGATTGAACAAGACGCAGATGACAGAGAAGTAGATCAAATGAGACGCGAATTACTCCTCTGCTTACTCGTTGTCGCTTTTGAAAAAAGGTCGAATGTTGCAGAGATGGTCGCTAGTGAGAAGTAATCTTAGAACTTCTAAAAGAACTTCATGGTTGGAAGCAATCTTAGATCCGCTTTGAAGAAGAAGGTTGAATGTTGATGGAGAAATAGTCGCCAGAGAGAAGCAATCTTTAGAACTTCTAAAGAATGGCAAGGAACAAAGGATGGGAGAGAGAGAGAGAAAAGAGAAGATGGAGGTGGCTATGGTTGAAATAAGTTAGTGTTGCTGCTTTACTTAGAGTATTTATATGTAATAATTTTAATATATGTATATATATATATATATTTGGTTTAATTCAAAATATGTAAAATTTTGAACCGAACCAAAACTTCGGTCCTTTCACTTTATCTAACCGAACCGAACTGTGCACTATTAACGAACCGAACAAATCAGTCATTTCGATTCGGTTCGATCAAGTTTGGTCGGTTCAGTAAAAAAATGTTGGTTGCTCCTTAAAGCATGATTCAAATGTTGAATGTAGAGGTGGAACAAGATGTTTTCATTAACCAACAATTACAAAGAAGTATGGAACGATTACAATGTAAATGCAACAGAAACGATTACAGTAAAATTTATCAGATCTATGAAACAAAATTAAACGAATAACGATTACAGCAAAATTAGAACTGAAAATACGATGTAGATCGAGGATTGCTCGAAAGAAATGTCCTAAAGACAATAATCGTCCTCCCCAGGGTGCTTGAAGACTACGACGAATCGTCTCTACAGGATACAATGATTTAAGCCAGAGTACAACAACCGATTACATTGACCCTCACATAACTCCTTCTGTATTTCTCTCAATATGCAGGATGCTTGGTGATTGAGTGTTGTATGTGTAAAACCGAAGCTAATGATGCCATATTCTAATATATCGTTCAAGGCTTGGAGAGCAAGCCAAACGTGTAGATAAAATAGAATCAGATTTTTGATGATTTTATGGGATAATAGAGAGATTTTATGGGATAATGGAGAGATTTTGTGGGATAATGGAGATATTTTAATTATCTTTTGCAGATAATTATAAATTCTGTTTGGAGATATTTTCTTCCTCTCCAAATAAATCAAAAAAAATTTATCCAAAAAATAGATCTTTTGACCGAGCCGAGCTGGCCGGACGGAAGGCGGCGCGCGCGCGTGAAGGGAGGACCATGTGCCATCTAGGTCCTCTCTTCCCCATAAAATGTGGGGTGCCCGCATGAGTGTTGGGTTTATAAACCCAACACTCTTTCCTTGAGTTTTCAATATGGGACGAATTCTCACTCTATTTCACATCACACACTTTCATTCACTTTTCATTCTTTCTTTGATTTTTCTTCTCTTCTTCTTTTCTCTCCAACATCAAATTGGAGGTATCTTTTATAATCAATATTGATTGTTTGTATCCATTCCCTTTGGCTCGCATGTGTTGTCAGCGTCTGTATCTGAATTACTTACTTCCACCCACATGCAAGGCGTAAGTTAAAAAACTGTGACAAGATTACTCTCACATGTGCGTGCAAGGCATAAAATAAATCTCATGGAATCATAAATGTGTTTGGATGATAGGGGTGTGAAAGGTTAAAGAAATTGAGCTTTATTGTTGTTTATGAATACTTGTGTTAGGATCAAGTTGAGTTCATAATCTTTAAGAATTGTGTTTGAATTGAGTTAGGCTCTGGATCTTTAGATGTTTGTGTCTGGATTGAGTTGGACTTTGGATCTCAGGAAGTTTGTGTATGGATTGAGTTGCTCTACCTATTTCAAGGAGATTAAGTTCGTATGATTTTGCTTGTGCCTTTTTAAGTTTGAGTTGTGCTAAGTTCCATTTGAGTCTTTGTAAGCTTGGGCAAGTTGGGAAGATTGAAAAAATAACTCCATATATGGCATGTATGAATTGACTCAATAAGAAGTTTGGAAAAGTTGAGTCTGTATAGAACTTGGATAAATGGAGTTTGTATGGAAATTGACTCCACACGTTGAATCTAGATTTTAAATAGTCTATTCTATTTCTACTTGCATATGCCTAGGTATTTTAATTATGCATAAAATTTTGCTTGCTCGCATGATCACATCATTTGATTTAGAAAATTTACTTGTTCAAATTTGGCATATATGAGAATTCACATCTTTTATAATTTCCTTGCTTTAGTTTTGAATGCATGCAAGATTGTACTTTAATTGAATGTATGTCAAGATTGCATCTCAATCAGTAGAATATTTATCCAAAATTATCTCTTACTTGCTTGAATTCAAATGCATGGCCGATAGAGAACTCAAACAATAATTGTGTCTTAATAGAAAGGGACGGTCAACCAATGAAATTATATGCCTATGTATTGCTTGCAAGAATTTTGCATGATTGTTTGGCCTTTTGAGTTTATCATGAAAAATGTCTAGAGAATGGATGATGGAGAAGCATCTTGCATAAGACTGGTAGGAAGCCCCCATGTTATGATAACTTGCTGGAAGCCCATATGAGGTTTCGGGTAACATCTGTATCAGGTTTTGGGGAATGAGTGGCTTACGATTGTTAGAGATTTGCATGTTATGTGATTCGTCTAGGAATTTCTCATTATGTTTCTATGACGTCACTCTGTAGGAATTAGGCAATCGACATTAAATTTGGAGTTGAGCTTAATGCACAAAGTTGCCCGTATTAGGAAAGTATATCCATTCCTGAAAAATTCCACAAGTTCTTTTGAATTTGTAGAGTTTGTGGAGTATGAGAGGCGCAATTTTTCTGGCACAATGGTTTAAGGTTGTGTTTATAAGGTTTGATTCTTTTGTCAAAAGGTAAAAATGTATATGTATGATTTGGGGAGGTGTTATTTCATGCAAAGGGATATAATTGTAAAGTTGAAAATGGAAATTGCTTGAGTTTCTGAATTCTAAATTATGAGCTGTATTGACTTAGACTATACAGAAATGAAGGGCGATTGCATAATATGTTATCAATGGATTGTATTATAGCTTGGCATGAAGTTTGACTTTGAATGGATTGTATGGTATGCATAGCTTGGAGTTGCATTTCAAATTGATTGTGTGGTAAGACAAGACATCGAGTTAGCCTATGACCTGTTGTATGGTATGTCGTGGCTTAAGATTGGATTCTAAATTGATGGTATAATATGACTTGACTTGGTGTTAGATTCTAAATTGATTGTATGGTATGACATAGCTCAGAGAGGATTCCAAATGATTATATGGTATGCAGTTGGAGTTAGACTTCATATTGATTATGTGGTAAAAAGTAGTTTGGAGTTAGAGTCTGCATTGATTGCATGAGCATGCATGTTTCATAGCGTGGTCTACAAGTGGGCTACTACCTTAATATTTTGCTAGAGGATGAATACAGTTAGAGCAACATGTATACATGTAATAAGCTAGGCTTGGCATGAGAAATGTGATATGAAAGTGGAGTTCAGAAGTGTGCTTGTATGATATGGTAGAGTGCTTTTTGTCATGGGTAAGATGCTATGGTAAAATATATGGTAGTACATTTATGTGGTATGGCATGGTTCGACACATGTAGAATGATACAAAGGAATCTATGATGGTGTATTATGTCTTTAGCGGCCATTTGGTACGAGCTTTCTCATTGATAAAGTCCGTGGTAAACTTATTTTTCAGCATTTTTTCCATGTTTGTTACAAGTATTTTAATTTGTCATGGTAAAGTTATTTAGTCTGGTTAAATAACAATCTCACATTACTATCCCTATTACTTTCCCTCAAAAATCTACTTTACCAAATAAATTTCTCAACTCACGTACCCATCTTACATTTTTTTTCAAAATAATTTTTACTTTCTCAAATCCCCATAAAAAATATCATTATTTATTTTGATTATTTTTACTTAACTTTGATATTTTATTTTTTTCAAGACCAAAGTCTCACAAAAGTGTCGTGCAATATCCTGATCTTGGAATCCCGTCATATCCCCTTCTTGTCCTGGGGGAACCAAACCAATCCCAATACCGAGTTTTGAGATATTTTTTCATCCCTTCCGTCCTTTATCCCGAAAGGCCCATCTGCAAACTCATCTCGGAGTTGTCCCGTGAGATTAAAATATATACATAAATCGAAATGCATGAAATAAAATATTGTGTTTGAACTAATGATATATAAACTCTTCATATATGCATAATATAAAATTTAAATGATTAAAATAAATGTTAATAATATCAAAATAGTAAAAGTCTCGTCCGCAAACTCATCTCAGGGATGTCTCATGAGATTAAAATATGTACATTAATTATTAATATTTCTTTGTTTTCAGTTATTTTTTTATTTTCAATAATCTGAAAATGGTGAGCAGGTGAATTGAGTTTCTTTGAATTTTGTCAATATGTGTGGGAAAAACATGGAGACGAATGTATTTCCATGGACAAAAATTATGGAGAGATTTTATTGTTTTCATAGCAGAAGAAGATGACACCAACGTACACAAACATTGAGTTCAGATTTAGCAGTAGAAACAAAAACGACACCAGTAAATTTCTCAATTTTCTCACCAATGCTTCATATTCTTTTGCTTTTCCTTCTTGTTGCTTCTTCGATTTGTCAGGTCCACTCGTCATGAAACGCTGACAATTCTTCTGTAGTGAACCAAACATTCCTGCTAGAGCGTGAATTAAAGAAATCGAAGATGGGAAAATATGAAATTTCACGGTGAATTGAAAGACGAAGGAAGAGCTACGGTGCGGTTATGGAGGTTTACGACGAGCTACGGACCTGTGTTAGGGAGGAAGAGCTGCGCGGTTAGAAGAGGGGTAGGGGTTCACGAAGAAAGGGGTTGCAGAGGGGTAAGTTCAAAAATTTGGAAGTTAAGTTTGAGAAAAAATAGGACCCAAAACGACGTAGTTTTGATGGGGGTGTGTTTATAATTTTAATATTTCAAAACTACGTTGTTTTACACTAAACTAACGGATGTATAATGGTGAATGGATGAAAGTTATTTTAGGCGGCACATGAAAAGTTGAAGGTTATAAATGACAAAAATAATAGTTCAAGCCTATAAATGACAACAACTTGATAGTTTGAGAGACTGATTTATAGTTTTCCCTTTATCTTTTATTTAACTATGTTGTATTGATTTGTACAATTTAACCAAAATTTTTATTTTTATTTTTGGTGTAGTAAAAGAAAGATATTAGATTTAATTTTATTGGTGACGGTAATAAATAACTAATTTAAGATATCATGTTGTATTAGAATATATAAATAATACTTACTAAAAAATAATAAATATTTATTAATTCCATATAACTTTTCAAACAACTTTATTCAATTTCCTCAACAACATTCTCAAGTCTCACACTATATCAAACAATGTAATCTTACTTTCCCAGTAACTTTTTAAATTAATCATGTGTTTCCATCTAACTTTACCATTAAAACTTTCCCAGCAACTTAATTTTTTCAACATTCTTATTTAACCTATATCAAACGGCCCTTAAGGGAAAATACTTTGAGGTGCTTGATGGCATGAGATGTGTAGTGAAATCATACTTTGAAAGTGATTGCATGATTAAAGGTGAAGGCGTGGCTCGAAGAGCATGATCGAATGTTTAATAGGTTTCTTTATCATGCGTAGAAAAATGAAACACACACACACACACATATATATTTATATTTATATACCTTTATTGCCTCGATGGGCTAGCCTTTTAGTTTTCAGGGATTTGGCATAACATGGCTGGGAGTTTGTTTTGCTTGGTTCTATATAGATCATTTTTCTTTCTTGGCTTGGGCATGGGTCTTACATGGCTAGCATGGGGGTTTTATCCACATGGCTTGGAGGATGACTTTTGGATCTAGATCTTTTATCGACTCTGAATTTTCTGCATAAGAAGATGAATAATGTGTAATGGTAGTAAATGTTTTTATGGAATCAAGTCTACCATGTGTATTTTGATCTTATGGAGTAAGGTGCCATTGTCTAATGCTTGAGATTAATTGTAAATGGTGGAACGATGTGGGCATTGGGTGAAGGCGGGTGCTGATGGCGTTGGTGAAGGCGGTCCCAGGTGTCGTGCTTTGCCTAAAGCCTTATTGCCCTTGGCCTTTCCACCTTCAACCACACATACACATATGCTCGCTTTGAGCCTTATCGCCTTTAACCTTTCTGCCTTCATTGCGCGCGCGCACACACACACATATATTACCCCATATTTTATTTTGGATCCATCGAAAAAACTACTAGGACACTTAGGCATGGCGGGTCAATGAGGATAAGCCTACTGTAATGCCAGGTTACAGTGACATACAAATGTTGTTGTGCGCTTTGATAAAGCACTGAAAGCGAGCTTGGATTTTTGTGAGGCATGGTTTTACTTGGCATTAAGGATCTAAGGTTTTATTCTAATTACGGAGAGATGTATTGCCATGATCGTATATAAAAGACTATATTTGCATGGTTGTATTCAATTATGATTGTGTATACAAGTATGTAATGGGAGGTTTGTATCGGGGGCATGTATAAGACTGTATATGGGGTGTTAGATCTGTATCATTGTGTAGAAGCATGGGTTATTATGAAGGGTCTCGTGTAAATGGGTAATTATGTTGCTTTAGTACACGCCTAAAGATTATGTGCAAGGTTGTATCCAATTGCGATTGTGTATACAAGCATGTGATGAGAGGTTTGTATCATGGGCATGTATTTCCAAGACTGTTTATGGGGTGTTAGATCTGTATCATTATGCAGAAGTTGTTGGAAATTATGCCCTCAAAGCATGTGTATTGACATTTTGATATGACATTTTTCTTATAATTGTTGAATAATTTATATAAATATATGAAAATTTCATATTCATTAATGAGATTATGATCTTGTATTAGTACTAGAAGATTAAGATCACAGATAATGAATAAAATTTTCAGCAACATATTAAAGTATGAAATCTTTAATGAATAGTTGCTAGTACGGTTCACTAAGTATTATGAATGCATGTGATCTAGATCCAGATCATTGATATGGATAGACATCTTAGTGAATGTACTTTATATAACAAGATTATACATGATTGGACCGATGTGAATTAATATATTATGGATAGAGCCACAACAAGTTGTAAGGTAGCGTCCAACTAACTATACAACCATACAAGGTAAACACATAACCTGTTAGAGACTTCATCTTATCAA